>QZGG01000013.1:0-503214 GCA_006409495.1 Sedum album
TTGTTTGCAAATGCTGGATTTTGATGTTTGAGGAGCTATGATATGATCCTGGTCGATAATTGAATGGATCAGGAAATGTTGTATTTCGAGAGTTGGAATTGTATGCGGTGATCTTGATTATTGATTTTGGCTTTGTATCTGTCAGCAATTTTCGCATTGAGCTTTGGAAAGACATAGTTGGCATCACTCATCACTGTCTCTTATATTTGGCGTTATTGTGTTGGCATTTAAGAGTTGGAGAAGTTTAGTATTCAGCTTGGTCTGTTAATTTTGATGTATTAATGGGTTGGCAATTGTCGGCATTTGATCAATAGGGTATTATGCATTATTGTGTCTGCAATGAGGATTTTGAATGTGGAATGAATGTGACAATCAAGATCATGACCAAAGCCAAATACCTTCCAGCTAAAGCCAATGTGGTATTGCGTGATTCTTCTTGTGTTCCTTGTTGAATAATGCTTTATATGCAATTAGGCGTGTGGTAGACATCTGTCAGAATTCTAGTATCAGGAGTGAATTCCTGGTGTGTGCAGTTTGTTGTGAACCTAGTGGTCCTTCCATATTGTCTTAGTATTTCTAGCTGATTGATCCAATCGGGCAAATTATTGAATTTGTTGACATTCCATACTGTTTGTGGTTATCTGAGAAATATTATACTGGTTCTTGATTTATGGTTCTAAAAAATGTGCTTGTTAGCTTGCAAATTTTATCCAAAAAGCTCATGATTTTACTTTTCTTTTTAATTAAGATATTTCTGGTACACATGTCTTTAGCTTCATGCAATATGCCTTGCATAGTTTTTTTAATGAGTTATCACTTGTTTTCTGTCTCAAGGTCTTTTTTGCAGCATAGATTTGTACCTCGTATTTGTGTAATCTTCTTGTATTTTGTTTGATGTTGCCATTGTTTTTTCATAGGACATTCCTTGCAATCTAAGACAATCATTCAGCTGAGATCATCATGGCAAAGGTCATCTTTCTTTCATCATCCTATTGAACTTAATTGATGATTATAACCTGATTTCGTCATTGAGACGATACCTAATTAGACATCGACAGATTATCGTGAACAGCTGTCTTTTGGTAACTTGTCTTTTGCCATTGCTATACCCGTCTTTCAGATATCATATTATCCTTCTTTAGGTTGAATAGTTGTTTTTTGTTACCAGTCATTTTATACCCCTTATCTTCACATGTTCCTGTTTACATGTGTTTAGGGATGAAAGTATGCATATGGCCTGCTACACGTTCCTTAACGTTTATATTCTTTTTAGTACTCAGTTATGAACGTGAAGCAAGCTCATCACGCTTCATGAACAAGACCCTGCTGCCGGTCCTCATCACTGTCTATTTATAATTGACCCAGCCAAGGTTATCTTTATCAGATTGTCCCAAACACATCATGTGTACTATTTGAATGCTGTGTCACGTTTCATGTTCTCACAAATACATATATTGTTTTATAAAAAAATGCATATGTTGTAGTCCGTGACATTTCATAACATCACACATGATTCCCACGCCTCACATTTTAAATCAATCCCGACGTTGAATACGATATTCCACGTGTCGTATTATAACACGTCAGATGCGTACCATCCATGTTTATAAAATCCCGCACGTGCTGACCTTTGAGAAATAATTCTCGATTCTCTACCAGCTGAAACCGTGAGAAAGGAAGTGAAGGCCTTTGAGTTGTTGAAAGTTGAATCTGTTCTGCTGAGGTCTAGTTGAGCATTTGATTCTTATTCGTTGCTGTTTGACTTTGACCCAGCTGAGTGCTTATAGGTTTAGATTCGATTGATAGTAGAAATGGAGAGGGATTTCATGGGGCTCAATCCAGTCAAGGAATCTGTTGCTGCAGTTAAGGACGAGATTTCTAATAGAGTCAGTGATTCAGGTTTGTCTAAAGTTTCAATCAGTGTCTTAAATGTTTCAATCTTGGATGGTCTGATGAGTCTGGAGTTTGTATATTGAGTGAATCAGTTAATCTTGCAAATTATGATGATATGTATAATAAGCTTAGCTGCTTGGTTTGATAAAAATTGTATCTTTTACTGTTCAGCGATTGTCACTTTAAAGGCTCAAGGGACTCATCAATGGCCATTTGGCAACAAGGTTGCTTCAGCTCCCCATTTCCTGAGCCCCATAACTGCCCAAGAAGACACTTCAAACAAGATCACATCTGGTTCCACTCAGGTTCTTGTTTGTAGTCAATGTTTATGGGGTCATGGCTTGTGATATCAGTAAGTTTTGACGTGTTATTGATTTCATTTTTCTGGCCAGAACTTGGCAGGTTTTCTTGGCAGGCAATCTCCATCTGCTGCACATGTTGCTGGACAAGCTGATTCACGGTACATTGTTTTGAATTTTACTGGGTAGGATGAGAGCTAATGAACTAATGAGATTTGATATTTGACATCATTCTTTGAAAATATTAGGAACAGACCTGCTGGATCTCCAGCTCAGATGACCATATTCTACAACGGCACTGTGAAAGTCTATGATTTGATAACCCCAGAAAAGGTTGTCTGCTAACTATTTCTCATAACCTCAAATTTTCTGATGTTCCTTTCTCTTTTTCTGATAAGCGAAATCTTGTTCAGGCTCAAGCTATTATGTCACTCGCTGCAAATGCATCATGTATTGCCACTTGTGACGCGCGCGTGGGAGCTCAAATTAGGCCACCAACACCGAAGTTGGTCGCAACAGACGTGACTGTGCCAGTTAACCGATATGTTGATTGTCAGCCTTCTCTCACCATCTCGAGTACAATAACTGCTTCGTCTCATAATCATGCTCAATCAATGAGCAGTTCTACAAGCACCGATGAACGGGTGACTAGTAAGCCTACACTAAATCCATTTTCTCCTGACTGCAAAATGGATCCTCCAACAAAGCCAGTGAATGCCTTTGGCAATGCTGCTGCACCTTCCACAATGCCACACGGTATGAAGTTTTAAATGCTTGAGCTAGCTCTGCATTGGGTTATTCCGTTTTTTTACTTCTTTGGCGACAGTGTTAGTCACTTTTTTCACTGAATAAGTATTTGCAGGAATTCCACAGTTTCGCAAAGTGTCATTAGCTCGCTTTTTGGAGAAGCGCAAGGAAAGGTCAAAAACTAGAAAATTCTTGTCTCGCATGTTTTTTCTAATTGTAATTTAAAAACTGTCCAAGTTCAATTTTAGCTAGACTGAAATGAGACCCGTGATAGAGCCAACTACATGCCCCGATTAAAATTCCAGCATTGCAACTCATAACAGAGTTTGACAAATTACCATCGTGTCAATTTTCAGACTAGACACTTGAATGTTGAATCTGAGTATGATTTTCTTTTGCACTGCAAGTTCACTATTGAGTTTTTAGTCGTATGTAACACTTTTTCATATTTGCACTTCTGCAGGGCTATGAACGCTGCACCATACAATGCTTCCAAAAAGCCTGAATGCGCTTCTTCAAAATCCAAGAGAAACTAAGAGAACTCTCATGCTCCAGAATAGGGAGTTATTTATCCATCAAGCTTGAAATATAATTCATTGTGCCTGTGGATTGCTTCTAATTTATGCAATTCTCCTTTTCTTAGAATATACAAGGCTTATCAACTGCTTCTAATATATTGCTGAAATTCAACTTCCTCATAACTGCTGTTATGATGTTATCAGTGTTTAACTTGCTAAGGCATCTGTTTATACCAAAGGAAAACACATATTTGAACTACAGAAGTTGCCGTTACAGACTCTTTACTTATAATGCTACTTCCTTATATATAATCGACTTAGTCGAATGTTGATGACAGGTATTCCATTTGACGTTTTACAGGCATATGGTATATCTTTTGCGCTGTCTGCATGTGTAGTTATGCTTTCCTTGTTCCATTAGCAATAGCTTCCTGAGTTCCTGTCGTTGATGCTCATTATTATACGAATCATTCTTGCTGATATATCCTCTTCTTCACATACAGGTAAGCAAATACTGACAGGAAACTTCTAAATGATCATTCCACTCGGTTTCTTGCTGGCTTCTGCTTGCAGCCTCATGTATCATGCAATACCTACTCTCATGGCATTCTCTCCATCAGCTCAAGAATACATTCATTTTCCGCACGCAGAAAAGTACTACCTGGAATATGCTGGCAAATATCCTTAAACCCCAAACATGTCTATTCTCTTTTGTTCAACATTGTCTGCTGCAATGCTGTTCAAGTTAAGACTGCATCCCCAACTCTAGTTTGAGCCACTTTGCTGGTCAAACTCAAAGACCTCAAAAATGAAATGGACCACACCACAACCAAATACACTACTAGACATAAAGCAACACTTATCGGTTCAAACCTCATCTTCCCAACCAGATTACAACTCATTCATTTCTCTATTTAAAACAATAATAAAAAATAATCGAAAAACAAAAGACAGCAAAAATTAAATCAAAATCTGATAATAAATATAAATATAATAAAAAGGTTGCAGTTGAACGAACACATTGCTTTTTAGCATCTTCCTAAATCAGCGCTCCGCGTCGACTCGCAGATTTGCTGCCCCGATCTCCGCCGTAACCGTGATTCTAATTGCGCCTTGAAGCGGAAGCGGTGAGTTTCTGATTTGGTTTGTGAAGAAACGAATGGCGACGCTTCAGACTTGGCGGAAGGCGTACGGCGCATTGAAGGACACTACTAAAGTCGGACTAGCACACGTTAATAGTGATTACGCGGTACTGTTTGTTATGATACGAATTTGATTTGGTTTTGTGGTTGAATTAGGTTTTGATGTGTTTGGAGTTTTTGATTAGGATTTGGATGTGGCGATTGTGAAGGCCACGAATCATGTGGTGTGTCCACCAAAGGAGAGGCATCTTAGAAGTATGCTAATTGTTTTATTTTTTGATGAGATTTGATGGTTGAGTTTTGTTTAATATTGAGGTTTGAGTTGTGCAGAGATTATTCTTGCTACAACTGCTGTAAGGCCGAGAGCTGATGTTGCATACTGCATTCTTGCACTCTCTAGAAGACTTACTAAGACTCATAATTGGACTGTAAGGATTTCTGCAAATGCTTCAGCTCAAATTTCATCAAATTCATGTGATACATTTAATGTTTTAGCAAACTTATGCTCGTATTTTAGAATATATTTGCTTTGATTTCAGTCTACTTATTTTAGTAAATGTGTATGCCCAAATAGTATCAATTTAACAACTAAAGTGTTGATCTTTGTTAATGGTACATTTTAATTTTTGATAGGTGGCGCTGAAGACACTGATTGTCCTGCACCGAGCATTGAGAGAAGGTGATCCTACATTCAGGGAGGAACTCTTGAACTTCTCACAGAAAGGACGCATACTTCGTCTGTCTAATTTTAAGGATGACTCAAGTCCAGTAGGTCAGTCTCGATTCTTGACAGCTGTACATCTATAAGCTGCAGGCAAATGTTTGCAACATTCTGAAGTACACACTTTGGTTAACATAACTGTTTTCCAGCTTGGGATTGCTCCGCCTGGGTGCGCACATATGCACTGTTTTTGGAGGAAAGACTTGAGTGCTTTAGAGTTATTAAATATGATATTGAATATGAGCGTCTTCCAAGGTCGGGTCAAGGCCAGGATAAGGTATGTAAAGTTGGTCATATGTAAATAGAGAATTGCACTGCCAAGCATTAGTGTTCTTCCCTTGATGCTCGTATATCATTTTGTGTCCTTTCTATTCATAGCTCATAAATTTTCTATTCTGTGTCATCCTGTCCTGATGTCAGGGGTACAGCAGAACCAGAGATCTTGACTCTGATGAACTTTTAGAACAGTTGCCTGCTCTGCAGCAGCTCTTACATCGCCTTATTGGATGCAAGGTACCATTTAACTCTTTCAGTTGCTGTAAAAAATTGGCATGTAACTATTGCCGGATAAGATTTATCTTTCATCTGTAGCATTTGACAGTGCAATTAATAACTTTTTCCTGAAAATTAAACAGACATTGCATCATAAGTGTAATGTCCTATCCAGTTGCATACTCTATTAACCTTGATATTATGTGCAACTTGTCCCATATAATTACTCAACTCAGATTTTAATCAACATCTCCATCAACAGTGTGCCGTTATTTATTGGCCATCATGGCGAGTAATTAATTTTTTGATTTGTTGAATTGTTAACAGCCTGAAGGAGCAGCTGTTGGAAATTATGTGATTCAGTATGCATTGGCCTTGGTATGTATAATGTGTATGCTCTTTTATAAGCACTTTTTGAGTTAGTTAATGATGTATATTGCACGTGCCATTTCTTTTTTAACTGCTGATAGAAGTTGGTGTCTGCAATGTCGCCTTTTCAGGTTCTAAAAGAGAGTTTCAAGATCTACTGCGCCGTCAATGATGGCATCATTAATCTTGTTGACAAGGTGACATTATTTATCCACGCGACCCTCTTATCCTTTTGTGTGATATTTCTTGTTGTCAATTCTCATTTTTTTGTTTTGTTGCAGTTCTTTGAGATGCCTAGACATGAAGCAATGAAAGCTCTTGACATTTATAAAAGAGCTGGCCAGCAGGTTTGCTCACTTTCACCGACTTTTCATTTATGTTGAATAATTTTACTTTTGGTGCAAATAGAGTAAGCCGAACTTATAATTTTGTATGCATATCTCAGTCGGGCAGCCTCTCTGATTTCTATGAAGTATGCAAAGGATTAGAACTTGCCAGAAATTTTCAGTTTCCAGTTTTGAGGGAGGTAAGGATATATAGAAAGGAATAGTTTAATGCAACTCATGATTGATTATGTTATGAATTGACAATGGATCGTCTTTTGCAGCCTCCACAGTCATTTCTTGCTACCATGGAAGAGTATATAAGGGAAGCGCCACGTGTAGTTCCTGTTCCTCGGGAGATACTGGTATGCCTTTTAACGTTGTTTCAGAACACAACTGTTTGACACACTTATAGCTGTTAATAATAGATGTCAGTGTCTATTTAATTACATAGGATTTCCCAGAGAGGCTCATGTTAACATACAACCCTGAAGAGGCTGCCTCTTCATCAGATGCCGCACAGGAACCTTATGCCGAAGATGGGACTGATAACCCTTCTTTGGACATTGTTCCGGTCACCAATGACGAGGAAGTCTCCCCACCTCCTCATCATCCAGTTCAAATTGATGATGGGGATTTACTGGTGAATTTATGTTCATCAATTCACCATTTATTTATCATTGTAGCCATGTTTACATTATATAATGGCATCTTATCTATTTGTTTCAGGGATTAAATACGGACATGCCTAATGCAACTGCAATTGAGGATAGCAATGCACTGGCGTTGGCCATAATGCCTAATGGCAATGGTAACTTCTGTTATTACATTGTTATGTCAGTACATGCTTGGTGAAATATGATGGTGATTATTTTCTATTTTTATTTGCAGAGGGGAATTTTGAATCTCATTCTGCTCAAACTAAAGTGTTTGATCCAACTGGATGGGAACTTGCACTTGTCACTGCTCCGAGCAGCAACTTATCTGCAGATAGTGAAAGGCGACTGGTAAGAGAAGTTTCTCGACTCTTCTCTTTCTTTTGTTGCAGATATCTTCTGCTTATTTTCTCTTGTTCATTTCAGGCTGGTGGATTAGACACACTAACACTGGAGAGTTTATATGAAGAGGGAGCATATAGAGCATCCATGAAGCCAGTTTATGGTGCTCCAGCTCCAAATCCCTTTGAGGTACAGGACCCATTTGCATCATCAAACTACACGGCATCATCAACAGCAGTTCGATGGCTGCAATGCCCGAGCTGCAGCAGCCTAATCCATTTGGTCACTACCAACCTGCCTTCTCTCAAACACAACACCTCCAAGTATTGCTGCTGCAAATCCTTTTGGCGATTCTGGCTTCACAGCCTTCCCTTCGCAAGTGAACGATCCATTCTCTGTCAACCTTGGTCATCCGCAATCAAATGATCCATTCTCCGTCAATCCAGTCCATCCACAATCAAGAGACCCATTCTCGGTCAACCCTGTTCATACTCAAGCAAGTAATCCATTTGGAAGCACAGTCATGTAGTGGTATCACGTGTCGACAAGTCAGCCATATATAGACTGCATCAATCAGATGTTTTATAAATCACTTGCAGAGTAGTAATTTGAGGCACATTTGTAAGTGAATAAATCATGTTAGTCAGCGGCAAAAAGTAAATTTTATGGGCAATGAATATCGTATTCCCAAATACTTATTAAGTGCTCCATTGTTCAGGAAGAGTTACTGCAGAGTGCAGAGGCTCATGGATGTTTGGTTATTTCGGCTCATAGGTAAATTAAAACTCTGTTGCGAAAACAGTGGAAATTATATGCAAGTTAAAAATGGATAATCGTTGATTGTGGTGAGTTGAGAATTTTACACCACATTGGCACATTGGTTTGGAAGATGTTACTTGTGAGTGGTCAATTTCATTTGCATGGCGGCAGTGGCGGGTGCAAGGGGGGCAAGGGGGGTCCGTGGACCCCGCTTGATTCTATTTTTTTTTTTTTTAATTAATCCTCTATTGTTTTGAAGTGTATTAAATTAATTCTAAAAAAATCAGATTTTGTAACTAGATGAGTGGGCCGAGACCCACAAACAAACCCATTTAAGAGTTAAAACCCGAGGGTTGGCTTCTAACTTAGTGGTGAAAATGGAAACTTACCAATTTGTTTTTATAGCTCACTTGATGAAGCTAGTACTAGGATTGACCAACGCTTTGTCACAATTCTTACAAAAAAAGGATCAAAATATTATGGAGGCCGTGAGCTTGATCCGTAATACAAAAGCAAGGTTATTACATTTGAGAGAGAATGGATGGAATGATCTCTTGGAAAGTACCAACAACTTTTGTGCAAAAAATAGTATTGATATTCTTAATATGGAAGATGAGGTCCGAAGTCGCTTTCGCTTGAATTCTTCAACAAAAACCAACGACTCTCATTTTCGAGTTGATATATATTATCAGGTACTTTATAATAATTTTTGTACTTTCAAATATGTTTTTTAAAGTTTTAATAAATTCTTGCTATGATTCAGTGGTGGTTTGTTTTTAGCTTTAGTGTTTTACTCAGTGACTCGGTTATGAGAAATGAGTTTTGTCACTGTGTGATGCATATGACATTTTGTTTCATTGTTTGAAACTGGATATGACTTTATTGTGTATATGTAACTTTTTTGAATTTAAAAATATTAATGGATACATGTAATAATTATTTTTATTACAACTAATTATGATAGTGTATTTTGTATGTAGGTGGTCGATCAAATTAGCCAAGAGATGGAGAATCGTTTTGGCGAGTCAAACACCGAATTACTCACTTGTATTGGTTGCCTCGATTCAAAGAATTCATTTTCCAATTTTAATGTTTCGAAGATACTTCATCTTGCAAGCTTGTACTCACAAGACTTTTCTTCGTGTGAGTTAATGGAGCTAGAAGATGAATTAAAGGGATGGATTTATGAGATGAGAGAAAATGATAAGTTTTCCGCACTACATGACATTAGTGACGTTGCTAGGAAGATGGTCAAGGCAGGGTATTATACAGCATTTCCTTTAGTATATCGTGTGATTGAGTTGATTTTGGTATTACCCGTTGTGACAGCTAGTGTGGAGAGGGCATTTTCTGCAATGAAGATTATAAAGACGGATTTGCGTAACAAAATTGGAGATGAGTTTTTGAATGACTGTTTAGTATGCTACATCGAGAGGGATGCATTCAAAAGTATTGACAATGAAACCGTGATGCGCTATTTTCAGAATATGAAGACACGCAAGTATGGTTTACGTTCGCTAGAGTGAATGAATGGATTTGAGCACTTTTTGTCTTACTTTGTGTTGCAAAAAAAAATTTGTAAACCAGTTCTCTTAGCTACATTGGGTTGTAAGTTACATTTTTTTTGGACCCCCTGTATTACATGGCTGGATCCGCCACTGCATGGCGGCCACGTACGCTGCATTTCTCAATCATAGTTTCTTGTACAAAACGATGTAAAAATTCCCATCGCCTCGTAGGAGGGTGTGGGTCACGGACATGGAATACTGATAGGTGTTGGCATGCAGTAGCTTGGAGGAGGTGGATACTTCAGCTTAATCTGCTTGCCTCTGTAACTTTGCCAGACTGCGATTAAAGCCCATTGGGCCCGCTCAGTCACAAACTTTAAGGGGATCAGTTTTTGAGCTATGATTACTACGCATTGGATCTTATCTGCCGTAATTAATCTGACGGCACTGCGAAATATCGACCGCAGCCAGGCCTTAGTCATTATAATCCCCGTCACATAACACGTTCACATCCATATGTTTAATTAACTACACTCTAACCAGGAACCAGCACTAAACTCCTCGTACCACATGCGTGAATCGCACGTGTGCGTCACACTCGTCCTAATCCCCAACTTAAAAACGTGGATCTTATCTCTTTACATCATCGAGGATTTTGGGCATAGTTTTCATCTCAGTGCCTCTTTCATCCTTTGCTGTTGCTCTGGTGAGTCTTAATATTTCATCTTCCCAACCCAAAGATCTCCCCTCACGAGTTGATCCATTCATCTCTTGCTTTGTTACTGTAATTGTTAAACAAAATGAAGCGTGATAATGAGCACCTCCATCCATCATATCCACCACACATAAACACCAGTTTCACAGGCAAGATGTGCTGGGAGGAGGAAAACACATGCAACAAAGGCGATCAATTTTTACATCCAGATGCAGGAATGGATGAGCTGTTAGCTGTTTTAGGGTACAAAGTTAAGTCATCAGACATGGCTCAAGTAGCTCAAAAGCTTGAACAACTCGAAGAAGCAATGTGCAGCGTACCAGAAGAAGGCCTTTCTCAACTCGCTACTGAATCCGTTCATTACAATCCCAGCGATATCTCCAATTGGATTGGAAATATGCTCTCCGAATTCATTCCTCCCAACACCTCCACCGGCTTCATCGACCAAATCGTATACCCGCCGCACCAGATCGACCACCTCAACACTGCCAACAAGCGCCTCAAGCCGACGCTCCTAAATTCAGTTGATGAAACTTCAACGACGACCTACGCAAGGCAAATAGTCGTCGTCGATTCGCAAGAAGACGGAGTGAGACTCGTCCACACCCTGATGGCCTGCGCCGAGGCGATTCACCAATCGAATCTCCAAATCGCCGAAACCCTAGTAAACCAGATCGGCTTACTAGCGGCCTCACAAGCCGGCGCGATGCGTAAAGTCGCGATCTACTTCGCCGAAGCCCTAGCGCGACGCATCTACAACTTCAATCCATCCGATTCTATCAACCCTACCTTCACCGATCTACTTCAAATCCACTTCTACGAAACCTCACCGTATCTCAAATTCGCACACTTCACCGCCAATCAAGCCATTCTAGAAGCCTTCTCCGGTAAGAATAAAGTCCACGTCATCGATTTCGCTATAAATCAAGGTATGCAGTGGCCGCCGTTGATGCAAGCTTTGGCTCTCCGTCCTGGTGGTCCGCCTGCTTTTCGCTTGACCGGCATCGGTCCTCCTTCTCCAGATGGATCAGATCGGTTGCATGAAGTAGGAACACGACTTGCGCAGCTGGCGGAGACGATCGGCGTCGAGTTCGAATTTCGAGGCTTCGTCGCTAACAGCCTCGCGGATCTGGACGCTTCCATGTTAGACCTTAAACCGAGCGAAACCGAGTCAATCGCGGTTAACTCTGTTTTCGAATTACACCGCTCACTGGCCCGACCCGGAGCGGTCGAGAAGGTGTTGAGGTTCGTTAAAGAAATCAAACCGGTGATTGTCACAGTAGCTGAGCAGGAATCGAACCACAACGGTTCAATTTTTATCGACCGGTTTAATGAGTCATTACACTATTACTCGACTCTGTTCGACTCATTGGAAGGCTTGGCAGACACTCATGACAAGGTGATGTCTGAAGTATACCTCGGCCATCAGATATGCAATGTGGTGGCTTGTGAAGGACTTGATCGAATCGAAAGGCATGAACCGTTGGACCAGTGGCGGGAGAGGTTTGGTTCAGCTGGATTTGAGTCGGTTCATATCGGTTCAAATGCGTACAAGCAAGCTAGCATGTTGCTTGATCTGTTCTCTAGTGTTGAAGGGTATAAAGTGGAGGAGAATGCCGGTTGTTTACTATTAGGGTGGCATTCAAGGACACTGATCGCGACCTCGGCGTGGAGGGTCGGGTCAGGTTATGGCCGAGTCAATAATGTTTGAGTCAATGTTACACAACACTAAATGTGTAATTTGAATGGATCCCGCAAGCATTGTATTCTCATCTGGATTTAGACTCAAGATTGCGATTAACGTAATCAACTATTAACTTTCAGTTAATTCCTAGGGGTTACGCCGGCCTATGCATGATACTCCCTCCGTCCCGGTGAGTTTGTCCAAAAGCACCATTTGCACGCAAATTAAGATAGAAAGAAGGTATAAAATGTGTGGTTGAGAATAAATGAATAATAAGTAAATGAGTGAAAAAGTAGAATGTGTGGTGGAGAATAAAGGAAAGTGGACAAATATTAGGGGACGCTAAAAAAGGAAAGTGGACAAACTTAGTGGGACAGAGGGAGTATAAAAATGTGGAATATGAAAGCAGAGTTGGATTAAACTAAGAAAAGGAAGGCAGCAAGGGATCTTGTGAAGATTTTGTGCAGGGAGCAGCAGCAGCAAGTAGCAGATTAGTATATTTTTGAACCAATAATTAAAAGAGATTAGTTATGAGTGACAAGTATGTGTAGGCAGAGCCCAACATGAAACCCTACACACCCACACTCCATGTTGAAATATCAAGATGGAACATGAAATTATTGATAACACATCAATAATTACGTCCACCGTTATTCATATTTAGTCCATTTGTTCGCCTATTTTTGGTACTGAGGAAAAGTATCTCGTCCACACTATGCTTAAATTAATTTTATTTTGTGTTCGAGGTCTCTATTCGTTTGTCGATTGGAATAAAATCCTCTTATATACTTTTCGAGTCATAGTACTCTCTTAATCAAAAAAAAGTGTGTGCTCAAATCTGAAAGCCGGCAAGTGTTAAGATTAGTGTTAGCTGCTTAAGACCCCACTTTGAGGACTTTATGATAACTCGATATGAGAGGAACTTATGGACATTTTGAATATGATAGAGAAATGATTAGTTATCTAAGCTGACAATTTGTAGCATGTAAGGAGAGTAAACAGTTGTGGTACATTACACGGAACTGCTTAGAAATTTCCTGAACATGGTTTTCAAGTGTTAATTAGTATAAAACGGCTCAAAGTGATTGTTGAGGATATTGGAGAGCCAGATGAGGGGTTGACATCATTCAAAGATTGAAGCACATAGGGGTCATGAACTTGATAGGTATAGATAGGCTCACATGGTGTAAAATGTAAATACATATGACAGCATTCATGAGTTTTCAAAGATAAATTACTCCCTAACAAGACGCCCGGTTGGTAAACACTAAACACACATCATCATAATTAAACATTTAAACCCATGTGCTCTATCAGGTCCCAAGTCTATCAAGTGGCCTCTGGCATAGTTGTGAAATTCTGCGCCTACCTGACCTGACAATGACCACAGTCTACAACTTGCAGACTATACAAGGCAGCTTGGTATCAGGCTATCAGCAATAGTACTATATGGTAATGGACAGTGTTAAAAATCAAGAAATAGAAATAACCAGATGCAGTATAAGAATGAAATGCTAGCCTGACTGCTGAGGCTCTCACCATAACAAATTAGATCCAAAAGAACTTATCTTTACACTTTTAAGTCAAAATTAAAAGAACCCAAGGCAACAATCCAAACATCTCAAGCAGAACACCTTATAAAACCCATAAATAACATATGACTCATCAAATTCACAGTTCAAGTACCAAAAAAAATATGCAATAAAGTAGAATTAGGCTTGCCCTAATCCAAAAGACAATATATAATGAAGAAATCCAAACGATGAAACATAGCATTTGCAAATGTAAGTATAACAGCGAAGCAATCCAAATGAAGAAATATAGCAAAATGGTGCAACTGATGCATTTGACAATTTCGTGAGGTGGATAATTCCAATATGAAAAAGATTAAGATTTCATCGGTCAAGCATTATTTATTAGAGTTCATGAATATACTCAATAAAACAATGTTTCAACTTTCTTTAGAAAATTCAAGCATTACACCAATTAAATTGAAGCATCTCAATCGAAAAAAGACACATCAATCACATATTCCATTACTCAGTCATGTAGAGTGCCTAGAATGTCTTCATCTCTGTAGATGTGATACCTGCACAAATACACCAGCCATGAAGCAAATCAGTTCAAAAGAAGAAAAAAATTCCTGTATTAGCCAAAGCAATGAATGTAAGATCAAAAATATTCAAGCAGTGGTCATTGCAATCGCAACTACTAAAAACAAATATTGAAACTTTTCTAGCAGCAGTGACCACAACTAATGAATTTTGAATATAGATTTTCAAAGAAGTGGTCAATCATTCCATGAAAAACAAGACAGTCCTACGGACTTTCGAAGCCTCTAATTTCACAGCCTACTCATCGCAACATATCATCATCAACATATTGAAGGCCCAATCTTAAACTTATGCAGGATCACAATCTCAAAGGCCTGGTTATATAAATTCACTAAAGATTAAGAAAATAAAAATCTTAGTGATTGCAACTTATTCAAAAGCCACAGTTTTTATTAATTTTGCAAGAAAAATAACTACAAAGCTATGATCAGCATATAATAATCAAACAATTAAGTGAAAATCTTGAATTTCTACCAGCATGACAGAAACTAACGAAAAAGTTTGACATTTCTAGCAGAGGTCAACACTTTTCAAGCAGTAGTCAAAATAACAACTGAAAGAGAAAGACCATGACTTGGAATCAGAGAGGTCAAAGCAACTTACTCCTTGTCACCAAGCTTGATCTGAGTACCTCCATACTCAGGAAGCAGCACAGTGTCACCTTCCTTCACTGAAACCGGAATAGTGTTGCCGGAACTTGTCCTAGCTCCTGGTCCAACGGCCACAACAGTTCCTGAATTGAGCTGTTATCACACAACAATCAGAACAAATCATTCATATCAACAACAATTTAGAATGGGAATTTGAAGGAATCAGATCACCTTGTTGGTTTTCTCAGGGAGGAGGATTCCGGCGTTGGTTTTGGATGGTGGGACGATCTTCTCGACCAGGATGCGGTTGAGAGTTGGGATCAAACGCTTGGCCATTCGAGCAAACGGTAATTCGGAGAAATTGAGGATTGGAAAAGACTGTTGGAATGAGCTGTCGTCGGCTCGGATGGAGGTTGATATAAGAGTGTGGTGATTTAGGGTTTTGAATTAGGGAAAATGAAGATGTTCGGGAAGATGTTGGAAGATTCTAGGCGTTAGGGTTTTAGGAGGGCTTTTGTTTTTGTGGCGTGTATCACTCACTAGCTAAGTTTTAGTGGTAGACGGGCCGACCGGCCGTTTCAATCCATATGGCTTCATGGGCCCAATTATTCCGGTGAAGAGTTAATGGGCCTCAAAAATCTATGAAAGGTTTTGAATCAGACGCATTGCGGCCCAACAAAAGAGTTGAGGTTTGTAAAACCGGCCCGTTTAACAAAAACATAATCGAATTATTCCGTTGACAGTTAATTACTACTAATTGTTGGCACGTCACAAATTAGTCAACCAAAACCACCTTTGACATCCATGCATATTTCACGGTAATGTCTCCATTTAGTTGAAACTTCAATTTCCACACTACAATCACATTACTCGAAATCTATGTTGTTTCACTCAAGTAGACAATTATTTATGATATGTTGTCGAACACAAAAATTAATAAAACACTTGACTGATGTTTGTTATTGATATTTGTGTACTAGCTAGGGACAAGGAAACTTAAGTGTTAGGAGATCAGAAAGTGCGTAAATAACTCCCATGTTTTGAATGTTTCTTGCATGCAACATGATACGATGATAAGATATAGGCTTATAGTTTGATACGTATTATTTTTGTGGTCAAGAGTGAGGCTAGCCTGTAGTGTCATTGACATTTAACTCGACTACATGGTTTTATTACATATTAATCTCTTTGTTCGAGTTCGAGCGTGTGCTAAATGTCAATGTTTGTATGGTAACGGGCTCGAGGTGTAGATGCTGTTTTCTACGAGAACAAATGCGAAATCAAAGCATTTATGACTCTCCTAAAAACACTTTAACTAACAACAGTCGGAGTTGAAGAGTAGACTTTAATCATGCATGTGTGCATAGTGACCTAAACTTTATGGCATGTGATCAGCCAAAACTCGAAGACAGTCACGTAAGTGTTTTTCCAGAAAAGCAACAAATGTAAAAAAAGCAAAGACAACTGTCTATAAAGCATTCATCGACAAATCTAGCATTTAAATTAACACATGTGTTCATACGTAAGTAGGAGTAAAGTCATCCACCACGGTCCCCTTGATTTCGTAGAGCTTGACTTTACACTACTCGATATTATGATGTAAGTGTCATTAAATCCATTCAAATTAAAAAAGTACCTTTCTCTTTAATTAAGTTCATTTTAAATGACAGAAATTACCTTATTGTTTAAAAATGAATTTTTAATCCGAATGATTTAATGTACAGATTAATTATGCTAATCCTGAGGTCACGGCTCATTTAGATTCGATTGCAGCACAAATTACGCATAATAACTCAATCATTTTCTGACCAAAGCACAGAAATACTCTTGATTTGCTAACTTACAAAACAAGATTTAAACTAATCCACCTATAACCCCATTTCCCCGACCAATAGTATTGTAATTCAATCATGCAGAACCATAAGTTGAACCCTAATTTAGGAGAGAGAAAATTCTTTAATATGTTTGAGAATGGACCAAATTAAGATAAGATTATAAGAATACGATGAGACATAATACTTTGGATTTTACATTTGTTTAGTACTAAACAAAATAATTTAAACAAATTTAGGAGAGACTGGTCAAACACAGACACTGAAGTTCAGCGATTGATAACAACCATTTCCTAAACCCTACTAGAAGATTGTCCCTATTTTGACTCTTCATAACTATCTGAACATTGCGTGCAAATTTAGGATAAGCTACTCAGACACGATACACTTTTTAGGGTTTCGTAGTTAGGTTTTTAACCATGTTTTTTTATAAAAAATTGAAACATATTATCATTTAAACAAAATTAATGATTTATTATACACAATATCTATTCCATATACAAACTGGAAGGGTGAATTGTCTGTTTTTTAAAGTCACAACTAATTACATAAATACATTGTTTATTATTAATAATAATTAATTACATAAATACATTGTTTATTATTAATAATAACTTTAGCACAATATATCATACTTTAATATGCACAATATGCAAATCAAATAACTGGTTATTTTTAATTCAGAAAGAAAATTATACATGACACTAGAACTTTCAAACATTAAATCATCCATAACGTTAGACCTACACATCAGAGCAGTTATAAATTATAAGGCATCCTTAAAGGCAGGTTAATATAAAAATTATATGCACAATCTTTACTTATTTTCTCTTACTGACATAAAACAAAAAGATACAAATCACGTGGTGACATTATTCATCAATAAATGTTATGGTGAGGAAAAACATCAGAGATAGATGATGTTTATATTTTCATGAGACGACGATACACAATCTCAATATTTAATTATTAATAATTCAACTGACAAAATTTAAATTCAAAATAACTGTCAAATATAATTGCTTTGTCTCTCTTTATCATTGATGGTCTTTTTCTAAATATTATTAGGAGTGAAATAACTTATGACAATCTTTTATTTTAAAAATAGTACAAATTAAATCTATGAAGAAAGACGGCCTAATAATCACACAAACCATTAATATCTTTAAATCTTTAATGAGCCGAAGATAAAATGATTTACTATTTGTATAACGCATTGATAATAAAAACTCAAATGATAATAAAAAATACCCAGCAATCAAAATGACATGGAATGTGATCAAAATCGACAAAATGTTTGTTTTATTAGTCTATGATATTATATTTATTATTTTCAACCAGATTCACTTTGCTATATATTAGTATTACGATAAAATATAATATTGTCAAACACATATTTTAAAGTAATTATCAATTTATATTTGCTTAAATTGATCTGTTTCCAAACTCTGCATTCAGATATACTTAATTCTGACTTATTCTCCTTTAATTAAAATTAAAATTAAAATTAATCACTTACTTAAATGTACTCTTACTACGTCACCTTTATAAATAGACACCTTGTACATCTCTGTTTCACTCTCCTCCTTCCACAACCCATTTAGCTTTATCTCAAATCTCAATCCTAAAGGTCCTTGAATCTGCTTCCAAATCGCTACAAAGTTGATCAAAGCGCGATTTGGATCGATTCAAGATGATCACCGGCCATGACTTCTACATGGTCCTTTCAGCCATGACACCTCTATATGTAGCCATGTTTTTAGCCTATGCATCCGTCCGGTGGTGGAAGATTTTCACCCCGGACCAATGCGCAGGCATAAACCGCTTTGTAGCGGTTTTTGCTGTCCCTTTGTTATCTTTTCATTTCATCTCTAGAAATAATCCGTACGCGATGAACTTTCAATTCATTGCGGCGGATTCGCTTCAGAAAGTCATGATTTTAATCGCTCTGATCTTTTGGGTTAGTTTTTTTAGAGTGGGAGTTTGGATTGGGTGATCACGCTTTTCTCGTTGTCGAGTCAGCCTAACACTCTTGTCATGGGGATTCCGTTATTAATAGCGATGTACGGAGAGTATTGTCAGAGTCTGATGGTACAAGTTGTTGTCATGCAATGCATCATTTGGTACACTCTTTTGTTATTTTTGTTCGAATTTCGAGCTGCGAAGATGCTAATAATGAATCAGTTTCCGGACACTGGAGCGTCCATCGTGTCGGTCAAAGTAGATTCAGACGTTATATCTCTAGATGAAAATGAATTCTTAGAGACTGATGCGACGGTTGGAGTGGATGGTAAGTTGCATGTGACAGTCAGAAAGTCAAATGTTTCGAGGTCGGGGAGGTCAAATGTCGTTCTGCGACCATCGAATTTCTCAGAAGCTGAGATTTATAGTATGAATACTTCTAGAAATCAGACTCCAAGAGGGTCTAGTTTCAATCCAGCTGATTTCTACACCATGACGGGACTTCAAGGCTTTCCGAAGCGGAACTCGAGTTTCGGTGTTAAAGATGTGCAACCAGTGTTTCAAATTCCATCATCCAGAACATCCAATTTTGACGAAACTGCTGTGCAAGTGCAAGCTAGGGAAGTCAGATTGTCCGTGTCCGGGAGCGTCCGTGAGAACAGAGGTATATAAAACAGAACACTATCTTTTATAACATGTTATGTTTTATGTTCATTTTGTTGATAAATTTGTGTTTGGCTTTTGTAGTGAATCCAGAGTCAGAGGATAAGCCTAAAGCACTTAGTAAGGTTGAGTCCACCGGAGCCTCTATCGGAACATTGGAGTCTGGCACGGAGAGTCAAATGCCTCCTGCTGGTGTAATGACTAGGTTGATACTCATTATGGTGTGGCGGAAGTTGATAAGGAATCCGAATACTTATTCGAGTATTGTTGGTCTTATATGGTCTTTAGTTCACTTCAAGTGGAACATCGAAATGCCTATAATTATTGACAACTCGATATCTATACTATCCAATGCTGGTCTTGGAATGGCTATGTTCACTCTAGGTGAGTTGTAATGCCTTCATTTTAGATGCATGTTTGTGCTTTGGCATACTAATGTTTACGCATGTTGTTTTTAGGTCTGTTCATGGCTCTGCAGCCGAGCCTGATACCTTGTGGCAAAGCTCAGGCATCATATGCCATGATCATAAGGTTCCTCGCTGGCCCTGCAATCATGGCTGCAGCCTCACTTATCGTTGGGATTCGCGGCCAGCTTCTTCAAGTATCCATTGTTCAGGTAATATATTCACAAGGCCTAACACCATATGTCACTTTTCGAAACTTCTCATTTGAACTTACTTAGAGATAACCATTGTGTTTTTAACAGGCAGCACTTCCACAAGGAATTGTTCCATTCGTCTTCGCCAAAGAGTACAACGTCCATCCAAAGATCCTCAGCACAGCGTAACTAAACTTAATTCTAAAAGACCTCACAAGTTTGAATGATATTTGTTACATTTTGTTGAACGTACTCTAACTGCATTTGTTTTCGAACTTTCCAGTGTAATATTCGGAATGCTGATAGCCTTACCGATCACATTGCTCTACTACATCCTCCTCGGCCTGTAACTCTTCGCGAGGTCATGATGGCATGCCTAGGAATCCCATCAGATCCAAGCTAGTTTTTTGAATCATATGCTTGTAACATATTATGATCATTTGACAAGCTAGTTATAGCTCATGTATAGTTTCAGTTTATAAAAAACCCTAATTTTCAGTTGTTCAAGTTTATTGACTTCATGAATATGGAGCCTAGGGTTATGATCAGAAGTTGAGAAGTGGCTCAGGTTGTTGAGCATTTGAATGAGTCCTTAAAAAGATCCTTGAATTAAGGGTCTCTTTACTTTGAGTCCATTTTTTGTTTGCTAAAAGTTATGATGGCAAAAAACTATGCCAACTTTTTGTTTGTATTTGTAATTTTGTATCACCAACTTTCACCAAAATTTATTTTGCACATGCATGGTGCCTTCTGTTATGCTGATCCTAGGAGGAATGTTATCCGAAGGACCCAACCAGTCAGCTCTTGGTTAAGAGCTTGTTCTTTTATGGCCATGTCTACACTCAGATTCAGATTGCTGTGTGAAGTGTGAAAATGTTTGGCTGAGCCGTGTTTGGTTGGCTGTATTTGTAACACAGTAAATAACTGCTTATAAACTTCAAATTCGGAACAAGGTCTTATGGCTTTATTGACTGAGGTCAAATGACTACATGTATGAGTAAGTGTTTCATATTTAGATGGATGATCTTCAAAGCCTTTTAATTTAGAGGATGGGTAAAGTGAGGTTGGCAATAGTTTTCAGATTTATAGGCCTAATGGAAGCTTTTCCGCCTGCCCATAACCCCTTTGCGATGAACTTGTAGGTGTGCTCGGTTGGATGGAAGTAGTCCCAGAACAAGAACTCATTAGGGTCCGAGCATATCTTGTAGCCTTCTTTACCACACTGCAATGTCCCTCCAAGAACCCCATCTCCGCAGCAAGCATGAGTCACGTTGACGAACCCTGATAATTTATTGTCAGATTAGCCATGACGTGATTTCAGAAATAGTGGCTGACCTGTATGAATACTCAGACGTGTACGAATTAATATTACCGTATGTTGAAGGACACGCTCGGAGCTTTTGAATGGTAAGGTAAACATCCCCATAAACCCCGAGAATACCTGGATAGTTGACTGGCATGGCATTGACTAGAGCTTCAAGGCCTTTGTTGTAGTACTTTACCATTTTGTTCATTTTCCCGAAACATTTGTTGACTGGTGCACCAGGTAGTAGAGCCCTGGCTGGGATACAGCCAACTGGGCCTAAGCCAACAATTGCAATCCTACGAGCACCAAGTCTGTATAACTGAGTGACTAAGTTGGTGGCTTCAGTTATCATGGCTTGGACATAGTCACCTGGGTCCAATGTTGGTGGATAGAATGGGTTGAAATAGTTGAAGATGTCATTAGAACCGGATTCAAGCAAGAACAGCGAGCTTCTGATCAGTTCTTTATCCAGCATGTTTTGTTTCACAAGGGCTTTAAAATGTTTCAACTGTTCTTGGATGGGTATTACACTCTGCAGAAGCAAAACAAACTTGTATCACAAGCAACATAAGTATGAATTTAAGGCAGAAGTTTCATTTTCAGTTACCCAGTCTTTGTTTGTTGTCATCAGCATGCCACTGCCTGCACTTGCGAAATTGATGCCATTAGAAGGATAGCTGCAATCTGTTCCATTTGCTGCCTCGAGTTGGGCTTCCAGGAATGGCTTCTGTATAGGGATTCGTAGAAATTGTGCTGCAAAACGCGAAGAGTCATAAAATTTTGTCAGATTAAATTCAACGTGTCGCAATGTATGTGAAAACCAGATACCCACATATGAAGTCAGGCACGGTTCTGCCGTTGGAAAATCTCCCTGTTGGATGGTGAAAGTAAGAAGAGCCATAAGGTGGAAAGTCCGCCTGAGCAGAGCAGTTCTTAATGAAGTGATTATTTCCGGCATCCACAATTGAGTCACCAAATGTGAAAATGGCTTGAACATCATAGCCCAAGGCAGAACCTACAAGGGCTGACAGGAGCAGAAGGCTCGCAAGAAATCTTATGCTTATCGCTAGCTTCATATTTGGCAATCGTCAAGGCTGATCTGAGCTCAGTCTTGGTGTGAAGCAGCCAGAGAAAAGCTGACTTATATAGATAGGAAAATGACAGATTGCCTGAACTGAAGGGCAAGAGAATTTTGCAGAGAGCTGTTGGCTTTAGTTTTTCTCCATGCACAAGTTAAGTGCAACCCTTTAGAGAGATTTTCTGGAGTCAGTTTCACCCACTTTTGTCAAAAATATGCATCATTTGAGGGCATCTTTTCTCTGGAACGGTAAAGAGGATCCCATAGGCGTGAAAGTCGTTTCCAGACGGCATTCACAAAATAAATACATATACACCAATTTCTTGTATATCAGAGGAAGCCTTGGATAAGTGTCAAGCACTTTTGTAAGGTTTTCCCTTCCATATATATATGTATGAATGAGTGTTCCTGGATTTTTACATCTAGGCCGAAAAATAAATTCACCGTCCTATTAATTTAACAGCCCACGCTCCTCCTAAGTAGAGACCCAATAAGGGTCCTGCAAGGAGGACCTGCGTAAGGGGATCGGTTGATGGAGTCAGTATTGCTGCAGCCACTACAGCTCCGACTACGACATATCTCCAAACAGAAAGCATTTGATCTCCAGTGACTAAGCCAACTTGTCCTAGTAGAAGCTGTATAACAGGAACCTGTTGCAAATACAAAAGACCGGGATTAATATACAAGACAGTCAAATAGATGATGATAATTAAATACTCAGTTGAATATTAGTACCAACAGAATCATTAAACTTACGGAATTTATAAAGGCCAATTTCTAAATTTAATATACCTGGAAGGATAAGCCCGTACTGAACATAAGGACTAGGACAAACTCAAAATATTGGTCAATCGACCAAAATGATTCCACGGCACCTTCAGCATAACTAACGAAGAAATTCAAGGCTGCTGGGGTTAGAACCAAATATGAGAAAGTAACGCCAGCATAAAACAGCACCGAGGAGCCTAGAACAATAGGGCCCAAGAACTGTCTTTCAGCCTTTGTGAGACCGGGAAGAACAAATGCAATAATCTCGTAGAGGATAATCGGGCTACCCAAAAGTAGTCCACTGTATCCCGAAACCTAAAAAAATAGACAATATACTTTATAACCCAAATCATTTGATTAACACTGCATAAATAAGAAGAATTAGCACCAAGAAATAATCAAGCATTCAAGCTTTACCTTTAAAGTGGTAAAGAAAAACTCGCCAGGCCCAAGTTGCAAGAACTTAACACCCTGCGTCTTAACCGGCGCTTCGAGAATTAAAACCAAATCTTTAGAAAACGCAAAACATCCCAAAATAGCGGCCCCAACAGCCAAAACCGACACAAATATTCTTTCTCGTAGCTCCTCCAAATGATCAAACAAACTCATCTCCTTGTCATCCGGCAGCAGCTCCTTATCTGGATACAGAAATTCATACAATGCACTCCCTTCCTTATTCTCTCCATCTTTTCCAATCAAGCTCAACTCTTCTTCTTCTTCACCATCTGCAAATTAAACCACAATTCTCATAACACAAAAATCACAATATACACCTTAAAAATTAAATCTTTTCAATCCACAAAATCTCAACTAAACAAACCCTAATATGCACAAACACAAAATCAATTTCAAATCTTGTTTCAATTTACCTGGTCTATCTTCAACAACAGCTCCACCACCACCCACTTGCTGCTGCTTCTTCTTCTTCTCCGTCGCATCGTCAATTGCCGAACAAACAAGCCTACCAAACCTCCTCTCACTCAAAACCCTAATTTCAACATTTTGGACTCGACTCCGCGTCTGTAGTCGAGATTTTCGGCTCCGAATTGGACCAAATTCGAGTCTTTTTAAGCAACAGCTGTTGTGCAATTGATAGTGAGTGAAGACCGCAGCACCAGCCGCGCTCGTGCTTCCCATCGGAACGCTCATCTGCGTAATCAATTTTGGAATTTCGAAGCTGAGTGAAATTTGTTTGACTAATCCTCTTCAATCATCGATGACTCGTCCTCAGCCGCCGATTTTTCGCTCCGTATCGTTCTGCAGCGATAGATTGAAACGCAACGTTTATCAGCAATATTACTTAGAACGATGCGTTTCAGTCAAAGTCATGCATATTTATCTCCTTTATCAAAAAAATTGAATATTTCTTTATCGACACATCTCCGTTCATGTCCTAACCCCAAACCCTAATTTACCAAATTCGATCTCCACCAACCGAGATTCTCCACGCCGATGTGACCCCAACTCGAGTGACCCATTTGCGACTTCTATTCAAGATCTCATCTTTTTGAAAATGATCAACGGCAACGGAAATGGCGTGTGCGTGTCTTCTACTCGCACGAAGAGGCTCCGTTTGAACCCAGAAGCTAACCACCAGTCTGATAGTTACGATGATTTGCAGTTGGGGTTCAGTCCGGCGCTGTTTGCATCGTTGGAGACGTACTTGCCTCCAGCGTTGCTGAATGCTGAGAGGGGTGTTAAGGTTGAGTTTATGATGGAGCTTTTGAGGAAGTATTGTCCAGATGGAGAGCGGGCTAGGGTATGGTTTTGATTTATTGATTTTAATGAGTTGAAGTGGTGGTATGGTATGTGTAGTTAGCAAGGTTTGTGGGAGTGCATTTTGTGTGAGTGCTTCTATTATTTTGAATTTTGGAGCTTATGTTTGTGAAAAGATTTTGTCTACTCGTGTTCGTGGTGGATCCTGAGATGTGGAATTATGCTGTATTGAACATTATTTGCTCTGTTTCTCATGGAATGTGCTAACTTTATGTTATGCCATCTTGCTTTGAAACTGACGTCGGCTTTTACAGGTCCAGAGGCAGCAGGATTACAGGCAAAAGATCATATTAAACTACCAGGTAAGATGAAGCTTAGGGATCTGATATTAGTAACAATTTTAGCTCTCGGTATGTTTGGAAATGTTATTTTATTTTTCGGGGTTGGAATTAAAAGACTGACTCTAGTTTTTTATTTATTGGATGTTGAAATCCTCTTTTGCAATAACAACTTGTTCAGTTGCATTGTTTTCTGGATACAAACATCTCGTATTTCGGCAGTTCGGTAAGTTATTAGTTGGTGAATCTTGGATATGATGTTTATCAATATGGAAAAAATCAGTTGTGTTATCTATTGTTTTAATGTCTTTTTTCGTATCATTTGTTTGGTTGGTGGATCGGAAACTAATGAGCTTCTTTTTCAGCTTTATTTCATCATTTTGCTTACCATTTCTTCTCTGCAGCCCTTACATAGAGAGTTGTACACCATTGATGCATCATCCTTCTTCGTCCCATCGTTTCTAAATGCCATTAACGAGAATTCAAAGGAGAGCTTTAGGAGTATAATGTCTGAGCCCTCACCTGGAATTTATACATTTGACATGTTTCAGCCACACTTCTGTCAAATGTTGTTGAATGAGGTTCCTATCGCCATCTTTGTACCAGATGTTTACATTCAGTATGGATCTTTATTCTCACATGAGATTCATGTATTGTGTATGTTAATTTGTTTTCAGCTAGAGAACTTCGAAAGCTGGGTTCATGACTCCAAGGTTAGAATTATGCGACCAAACACTATGAATAGATACGGTGCTGTTCTTGATGACTTTGGTTTTGAAACCATGCTTGATAAGATGATGGACAGATACATCCGTCCTATTTCTAGAGGTAATGAAGTATGACTGCTGTGAAAATGCTTCCTTGCATAGTGCTTACCCACGTAATGTGATTGTGCTTGTTTTTTCAAAATTGAACCTTTTTGTGCTCCCGTCCCTTGCAGTGTTTTATCCTGAAGTTGGCGGTGCCACTCTGGACTCGCATCATGGTTTCTTGGTGGAATATGCAGTCAATCGAGATGTCGATCTAGGTATCATCTAACTTTACCATTTCATAAGTAGATTCATATCTTTTTTACGTAATTTTTCCCTGATGAGACCAATATGTATTCCATATTAAAGTGCGTACAATTAACGGCCAAGGTTAATGATAATTAATAGCTGCTCTTCCTTTTTAGGGTTTCATGTGGATGACTCTGAAGTTACTCTGAATGTCTGCTTGGGCACGCAGTTCTATGGTGGGGATTTATTCTTTAGGGGGATGCGCTGTGAACAACATGTCAACACAGATACCCTAAAAGATGTATGAGAAATTTCATGGATCATGTTTGAGAATGCATATGAAAGTTCAATGCTTTATGAATGCTTATGAAAAGAGTGTCTTTATCTTTGGCACATTCTCAGGAAGAGTTTGATTACTCCCATGTACCGGGACAAGCTCTTCTTCACCGTGGTCGCCATCGGCATGGCGCCAGAGCTACAACATCTGGTCGTCGAGTAAATTTGATTCTATGGTGCAGAAGGTATATTTAGACAATGTGTATCTTTGTACAGGCATACTAGGTCATTGGAAATTCGATAGAGTCATCCACTTTTTTGTGTTTTCTCTTAAAGCTCTTTCATAGTGATTAAATGGCTCGATGAGTGATGATCATTTCTTAACACTTTCTTTATAGTTCATGTTTCCGGGAAATGAAGAAATACCAACATGATTTCTCCAGTTGGTGTGGAGAATGTCAGCGCCACAAGAAAGAACGTCAAAATCAGGCAATCGCAGCTGCCCAAAAGGTATAAACATTTGTCACTAAATATACACAACATGGCCACGCACTACCATTACCTCACCACTAAATATTCACCTATTCCTCATATCATTCTCAGGAGCTGCTAAAATTATATGGCGAAACTGCAACTGGGACAGACCCAACAGCTGTATAAAGTCGATGTTTTCTCATTCTACCTTCAACCTCTAGAGTCTAGGCGCCCCCTTGTTATGAAAAAAGGAATGTGTGGTTTATGGCCATTGTTGTATTTTGGAACTTAGAAAACCTGTTCAATCCATGAATCTGTAGCCTATGGAGGCCACATTTTGTTTAAATGCTTCACAAGTAGGTGCAAATGCATTATGGACGCCACATTTAGCCATTTATGATAATGTTTTTGCCAACATTATTCCAGCTAATCTTTCTAGATTGTTCCAGGAAAGTTCAAGAACAGTCCATGAAGCAGAAGCAATCAAACTAAATACAAAGTGTATAAATAACCAATACTTTACAAAGCATTAACCTCAAGACTGACAACCATTATACTCTCAAACATGACTTAGCTAGTGTATGACTTTCTCAAACTTATCATCTTATCTACTAATCATAGTTAATAAAATTATAAGCTTTATAGGATTCTCAAACCTTATCACCTAATGTAATGCTGCTTTTGCTAGCTCATTTCTTCCATAAACTTCTTCAAAGGTTCTAGCAGTTTCTTTCTTTACTTAACAATGGTTGATCATGATCATCAATCATCAGTAGTACCTTATTTATCATAGAGTGTGCTTTTATTGTCTCTTTATAGTAATATAGCTCAAGCTTTCCATTAAAATGATAATGTAGTTTATTCATCTTGATTAATAATTTTGTCGTCACAGTTTTCAAGTGATCAGCATACATTTTAGTTATTCACAAGATATATAAAATGTGAATCTAATGTAATCATATTTTAAGCACCAAGGATCGCGGATAATCTTTGCTTAATCATATGCATGCATACCCTTGAACTTCTTGTCTTTGTTTATTTGAATAGGTGACATTATTGTCAAAAATGCAAACATATTTTGGTGCATAATTATACTGATAATTTTGCTTGGTACGTATTTCCAGAGATGAAATATTAAGATTTGTCCGGAAAAAGACACATGAATAAATCCAAGGAGCTCCGCGAGTGGATTGATCAGCAGCAAAAGAGCATTCAATTGAGGATTCACATATGCAAGTTGTGTCACTTGTTCATTACTTCAATGTGGCTGCCTATCGCATGCATAGTTCACTTTGCAAGACTTGTTTCCAAGGTCCTCAACAATGTTTGCAGCAATTCAACTCTAACCTGTTCCACTCAGTTCATCTAATGAGGATGCATTAGACAATGTCCGTCTATGACCTTCAGAAACTTCAAAAATATGCATTTTCTCGGGCTGTTATACAAAATATAATTCTCAAATTTCCACTAAAGAATATGAAAAAATTCATTTTTGTTGTATAAAAAGGTGCAGGTCATCATCTTCCTCCCATAACCATCTCTAGCAAAAAAACTCCCCTAACCAGCACACCACCTCAACCTCAATTCCAAATCCGACTCCGACCCACCTTCCAAATTCCCCAAAAGCTTCCATCTTTACAGCAATCAAACCTCAAATCAAACATGGGATTACAAAACCAACTCAACGACATCTCAACCGACTCAATCCCACTTCTCCTCCTCGCCACAATCGCCGCCGGCGTCTCACACATCCGTTCCATCTTCCTCCACCTCCACCACCGCATTATCCCCACTTTCGACCACACCACTTTCCTCTTCGGCTCCGGAATTACTAACCTTGTCGTCTTGGCTGACCAGCTTAACATGAATCGGATCTTTTCGCATAAGTACGGTGACTCCATCCACGACGACGCGTTTCGGATTGTGTAGTTTGTCTCTGTGATTTGAAGGAAGGAGATGAGGTCAGGAGGCTGCCGTGTCGACATGTGTTTCATAAGTCTTGCTTTGATGGATGGTTGGATCATCTTAATTTCAATTGTCCGCTTTGTAGGTCGCCGCTTGTTAATTGTGCCGCAGCTGTAGAGCAACGGCGTGCCGATGCTGTTGCATGGTTTGGTGTCCACTGATCTGGGTTGGTGACTGGTGTTGGATTTAAAATTAGGGATTAAATTTTTGACCTTTTTTCCGATTTGGGAAAAGGGTTTTTTTATGGTAGTTGAGATCCTTTTTTCTGTTCTGGGTTTGTTCATATCATTGTGTTGTGTGTTTTTTGAAGAGTTCTTTGTGATGGAGGCTCTTTTCTTAGACCAACACTTCTGTAAATATATTTCTGATTGCTGAAATATAAATATTCTTTCCATTTCTGAATCCTTACATCTTGAAAGATTTGATCTCCACAAGTGTATGTGTTTTACTTTCATTGAATGAACTGATTACTTTCAGCTAGTTCGGATTTTTCAGGCTCTGATTCTGAAATGCTAGATTTTTCAGACAGTTAGGTTCATGTTTATACAGCTTGTTGAGCAATAAAAACATGATTAATATTTTAGAGTGTTAAGGATGGCTAATATAAACTGGCAGCTTTCTGGTAAAATGATGTTTCTTTTATTGTTGAGTTTCAGATGGTGGCATTAAGCTGTTTACTCTGTCAGATTGCTAGTTTGAGTCTGTTAATAAAAGATTATTCTTCTGATCAACAGACAACAACAAAAAACCGTATCTTATTATTCTTCTGATCAACAGAACTTGCTCTTAGCTTTAGCAGGTCTAAAATGATACCAATCAATATGGAATAGTGCAGTTGTCTCTTACAAAATATAATGAATGAGGCTAGGCTCAACTGGAATTCAGCTAAAAGCTCCATAAAAGCTAGAATGCTCTTTCATCAACATTTCACCAATTTTTCCCAGACGCAGACCATTCAGGATGAACTTGAGAGTTCAGGTAATCTCATCTGCTAAAGAATCATCTTAAAATCTGAGCAAATGTAATGTGAAGTAATTCATCACTGCAGATCAGCTTTAATGTTTTTATTGTCTTTTTCTGATGAAGGAAGGATTACTGTATTTCATAGGGCAGAAAAAGAGGTTTGTGCTTGGGAGTTCAATGAAATTCAGAATGATCTCAGAAACACCTAGTAGTACAACCATAGTGAAAAATGCTTGAATCATAGCAAAGAAAAAAATAAAAAAATAAAGGAATTTCATAAATTCAAAAACTACGAAAGCATATGTTTAGATCTAAAAATGAAAAGAGGAGATCTAGACATGCACAGGGAAACTGAAAAAGGTAGCTGGAAAATGGAATGAGCAGCTACCTCCTTCCGGTTTCCAGCAGATCCAAACTTATACAGGAGTCATCATGGTCATTGTCGTGGTCATGGGTGGAGTTTATGTTTGTTATGCTTGAGGGATGCAACCTCTGGAACCCCGTTGCTTGTTGCATGTTGACAGCATCACTTGATTGAGCTGCACGAGCAATGCGTGACTCTTCCCTTGACTTGAAGTATGCGTATGGCCCCCAACCTGCGGGAAACCAAATGCATAAGGTAAGGCGGTAAGTGATGAAATGTTATGAAATTCACTTTTTCAGTGTCCTCAATTTCTCTATATTTGGTGTGAAGTGGTGAGATCTAAATTAAGGATTACCTTCAGAATGGTAAGGAGCGGGAAAGAACTGCAAGTAGCAAAACATGGCGACCACCAGTCCTGGTAGACATTTAAGCTGGTAATTAGAAAAGCATAAAGCAGTTTCTTTATTTCATGACTAGAAACTCAACTAACCTATAAGCCCTCCAATAAAGACATCTTCCCAGTGATGTCGATAATCATTAACTCGTGAAACACCAACCAATGATGCTGCAAGAAGGGGTAAGAACACCAGACATAATTTAGCTATGTGTCCTTTGCGATTAAAGGCTTCTAATTTTCCAGACAAGTACATGGATAAGAAGCCCAGTCCAGCAAATGACCCTACACAAGAACAAGCAACGTCAAAATACATGTTATGTCATTTATAAATTTCTATCCTATAACATCAGAAGTGAATAGTAAGTTAGCTATCAAATGATCCCACCATTTTCAGGCTACATACAAGTAAATAGAAATCTTACATGAAGCATGACCACTTGGGAAACTCTTATGACCTTCTTTCATGACACTGTCTATACCATGACATGCCACATTTCCCAGATTGTCAAATTTCTGAAAGAAAATAAAGAAAAACTGTAAGCATCATATATAGTTGTATATATCAATGATCTAAAGTCAACTGAATATTTATATAGGGGATGTATCATGTGGAACCCCCTCTTTCCATGGATCCATGGATCCCCCTTCATTACCGTTGATTGCATTTTTTGTGTGCACCAGATTGTGCCACGTGTTTGCATTTTTGAAATGCACACGTGAATTGCACATGACAAATGCACACGTGAGTTGCACATGCTCATTAATGCGCTGGCACAATCTGGTGCGTCCAAAATGCAAATAGTAAATGCAATCAACGAATGCAAAGAGAGATCCATGAATCCATGAAAAAGTGGGGGTTCCACATGATACTTTCCCTATTTATATAAGCTGAATCCAGTAGATGAAATAGGATTTTTATATGAATCTTCAGACTGTTCAGCACACAATGTCATTAATATATTCAGGGCAAATAAAATATGAAAGGCAAGGATCACTTTACATACAGGAATGCCATCCGGGAAACACCTCCAGAAAAAGTCTGGACGTGGTCGACCTGCTGCAAGTTTTATTGAATCTGTGATAATTCCGGTGATCAGCACAGCATATAAGAGACCTGCTCAGCAGATAGACGAGTTAGCATTCAATTTGAGTTGAAGTAAATCACTATTTTGGAAGGAGATAATGACGACTCTGACCTAAAATGCCGTGGTGTAGATCATAGACATCTCTCCTCCGGATGTAGATGAAAATAAAAATAATTACAGGCAAGAGAATCCCATACACCTGAAAAGCAAAGGAAGGATTAAAAATCACAGCAGAAACATCAAAACAAGCATGAGAGACTCCGTGGTTAGATGTCAAATTTCAATATCTTACATGCGAACATAAACATGATACTCATAAGAGAAATCATTACAGTAAACTCACCCCAACAGACCAAGTGGGCACTGTATTTTCTTTAAGAGGGTACTTGAGGTCAGTCATCATACCCTCACCCACATATCTGTAAAAGGGATGCATCATGAAAAGCCCAATCTCCAATGCCGCAAGAAGCAGCAATATAAACCAGTCGTGCTTATATTCACGGGCAACCTTGGTTCCATGAGACCCTATAGTGCACCTCTCACTTAATTCAGCCTCCTCTATTTGACCCTGAAACACAAAAGCACAAAATTAATTGATAACAACCTCAACAGAAAAGCCCCAAAATCAACTATCCAAATATCTTAACTTTCCACTCAACATTAACAAAAAATAATTGAAAATAATAAAAGATTGAAAAGAACCAAACATGACAAGGCATTTCATCAAACGCCTTGGATTCATACAAACAGCCGCCATGAAACACTACGCACCTGCTTGAAAATACTTCGCAAGGACGACAACAACGAACCCACAAAACCCGAACCCATCTCCTAACTTCGAATTACCAAATCAACCACCTTTAAGGACCACCAAACTATATTGCCTCAAAAATTAATACCAACACAAGAATTACTCTGCAATAATTCAAATCGTATTCTTGAAGATATTTATAAGCAAAAGATACGATTTTTTCTTGGAGAGTTGAATCGCAAGAAGGTTCCAAAGTTGGAAAAAGTCGTCAATGGCGATGAACGGAAGAAGAAGACAGAGCAGAGACAGAGACTTGATGTGAATATCTATAGAATTTTGAACTGAAGAATGTTCAACGGTTCGGCGTTCGGCGCGTCAAACGGTTACCAAGTCTTTTAAACGACTGCGTTTCAAATAAGGTCCAATAATGTCCAGCCGGTGGATATGGGCTTGGACGATTGGGCTGAATATTTGTAGTTAAAGTATTTAAATTTTAAATTATAATTTCTCGTGATAATTGAAAATCAGCGATAGTTGAGAAGAGAAATTGCCATTTATACGCCGTCGTTTAGCGCATTCGATCTGCTTGTTTGACATTCGTCTTCGTCCACCTCATCGTCTCTCTCTCAATTCTCAAACGTCAATTCGAATGGACCCACCACTCGCTCCGGGACTCCCCGCCGTCACTCCCGCCGCAAATCTTCCGAGCACCGACTCTAACAAATCCTCTCCGCACTCTCGAGAAACTGATTCTTGTGACCGCCGACCAGCACCCGTCCCCGCCGCGCCGAAACTCCGCCTCGTATGCAGCCACGGCGGCCACATTGTCCCTCGTCTGTACGAAAAGTATATCATCTATTGTTACGTCGGAGGTGATAATCGCTTGGTGGTTGTTGATCGGAACATCTCTATCGCTGAACTCTACGCCAAAATCGCTAAAACCCTATGTCTGCGTGCTGAGTCGTTCAGTTTGAAGTACCAGTTGCCGAACGAGGATCTTGACTCGTTGCTTTCGCTCATAGAAGATGAGGATTTGGAAGTCATGATCGAGGAGTATGATCGGTTTGGAAAATCGAGGTTGAGGCTGTTTGTGTTTCCGGCGAAATCAGCGTCGAGTGCATCGTCAATCGGGTCGCTTCTGGAAGGATCGGTCAACTCGGATGAGTGGTTTTTTCGCGCATTGAATGGTTTTCCCGATTCTGAGCCTCGGAACGATCAGGGGATTCAATCGGTGCCAGAATCAAATATGATTAGGACTACATCGTCATTGGATTTGATGAAAATTCCTGAATTTGCGAATTTGCCTCCTATTAGGGTTCGTAAGAGTCTGGCACATTATGATGATCAGATTGGTGAAATGTCAGGTTCTAATCAAACTACAGTGGCTGCTTCGGTTCCCATTGCTGACAATGCGAGGACTGGCCACAATATGGAGGTTGCACTGGGCAAGAAGCCTGTACAATATCAAGATCGGCATCAGCATCAAAAGCTCAGGAGTGTTGTTGACTCGCTTAAACCAGATTTGCACCTAAGGTACTCATTGATACTTTTTTCGTAATTTTGTGCTTTGTTTTCTATCTTTATCATAAGATTGAACAGAGGGAAAAGGTTAAAGAACACAAGATACAGTTTGTTGTGGTCTAATTGTTTTTAGTAGTGATGTATGCATCAGTTGTTGATTGTGGGCGTGGTGACGAAAAATTCTTCTGAAGCCGGGATTATCTTGAATACTAGGAATAGCCTGTCTATTATATAATTTGGATTGATGTGGAATTTGATGATTGCTACTTGGAAATCTTGTAGTGATGGCAGTTTACCTGATGCACTGCATGGATCTAATCAAATGGGATGTCAAGAAGCAGTTATGGTGTCTTCTGGACCGAGTAGGACTTTTACCAATCAGGTAAATGAGAAAAACAACTTCATGGAGGGTAATCTTCGAGTTCAGCTGCTTAAGCCTGTTCAAGAATCGGGTTATATGGTACAACCTTGCAACGAAATGAGCCAGCAGTCACAGCACTACTCACACCAGCAACAAGTTGTCTATTATTTGGTTCAACAACCAAATAATCCTATGCCAATGGCAGCATTGCATACTTCGTATCCACAGAAACAGATCCAGCATCAGCACCATCAGCCTATCCCGCTGCACCAACCACATTATCCTTTGTATACTGTTCAAGCTCCTCAAGACATGCAAGGTTACAGTATGGTGACACAACAGGCTACTCATCAGGAAGATAAAACAGGGGTAAACCCTCAGACACCCCCATTCCCAGTATCACTGAGTCAGCCACTTTCCAGATATACCCTAACGCATCAGCAGCTCAGTCTTCAAATCCCGAACTGGTTTCTGCCATTTATGGAGCTACAACTACAACGGTTGGTGCTCCACCTATGATTCAAGTAGGTCAGGAACAATTTGTCAATTACTCTCAGGTAAATACCCAGCCACAAACTGGATCTTCAACGAGTCCTGCCTGCACCTGTGAAATTCCAGATCCTGTCCAGGCTCAGATATACTTCACCCAGCCGCCACCCAGCTCCTCGGTTGTCTCTCAGTACCAAACCAATGCATCCTCTCAAGGTTTCGAAGTCTCTGATCAGCCTCAAAACCACAGCAACCACCCTTCACAAGCATAACAGATTTTAGTACTATGATAGAAGAATAAACCCTTTTGACAGAATTGTAAATGGATTCAGGGAACTTGTATAAATACAAAAACAGATACTAGATTTGTAGACATTGGGCTTGTGATAAAAAAGACCACTCATTTGTGCTTATGCCTTCGTGTACGTATACATCCTTAATTTGCTGATATTGGGCCAATGATACCCAGGCCCAAAGGGGATCAGGTGCCAATGATAGTAGGTTACGATCACCGATCAATCGCCCGCCATCGAACACCCTAGCCGCAGTCTCTTCACACTCCGTTTTTACCTTCCTCAACTACCCGATGGCCGTCTTCCACCAGACAGTCATCCGCTCCACCTCCTCAGGTCCGTCTTCTTCTTTTTTGTACTTTGATTTTTTCAATGTTCTCATATGAATTTGACATTCCTGATAGTGTAATTTTGCATGTCTTTTTTATGGTAGAATGTGATTACAAAAACATGCCTTTTTGGTTTAAGCCTCCATATTAAACACTGTTAGTTTTTTCATCTTCTGAACTTGAAATGCACCCACGCAGCCCTCATTTGCGCACATTTGTCAAGCCAATTATTCGACATTTGGCTACTTCAGTTGTAAGAGTATAGTTTGCAGGACCTTTTCAATGGCCTTGGTTGGCAAATGGTTAGAAAGAAAGTCAGGCCATGTTGATTTTAAAAACATGGTGGGACTGGGGACTTGAGGATATGTTACCAATGGCCAAAAATGAGTGATGAGTCTTGCCGTACTTGACATCTAAATGGACTATAGGAAAAGTCAGCAAAGCAGGTATCATTTAAGTCATTAGACTTTTCTTTGGAAGAACAGAAACCCTACAGAAAGGATGTCACGCACGTAGTTATAACTTTCAAGGATTAAAAGATTATGTACCTTGTTCCTTCACTAGATCCTTTTTGTGAGTTCCCGGATGGATCAAACCAGCTTCTTGATCAGCCTCTGTGCCCTACTCTGGCTCTGTTCTTCAGATTTTTGTTCGTGTCTTTATGATGTGTTCAACAAGTGTGCTCCAGCTAAATGTGGTGTTAATGGTGTTTTTGACATCAGCTACCCTTTCTACCTCAATGGTTTGCAGCCATCCTACTGTGGTGAAACAGGGTATAATATGTCTTGCACCCCGTCTAATGGGTCTGTAATCGTTACAATCGGGTCTAGCACCTTACACGCTGTAGGCATCAATTATTCTACCCATCATCTTCAAGTTTATGATAATTCTTTTCAACGAGTCGAAGAAACCTGCATCGTCCCTGACAAGAATGTGACCATGTTGGACCCTCATTTTTCTCTAGTGGGAACCCATAGCTGGCTAGTTCTTTACAGTGGGTGCAATATGCCACTTCCAAGCAACCTCATGCCGTATGCCTCCTCAAAGTGCTCTGATCCAATATTAATGATGTTATTCAAAGATCCTCAATCTGTCTACGCATCCAAGGAATGCCAGAGAAGTGTTCATCTGCCTGTCGAGGTTTATGATGAAGAACTTTCTCTGGCCCAGGAAAATCTTACTGCCAAGGGGGGTGGAGCACACTGGGAACAATATAAGAGTATTCTGGAGAGGGAATCAAAGTTTTATGGAGGACTCCAAGTTGCGCTGATTGCATTAATGCAGGAGGGCGTTGTGGATACTTAAATGGTTCTGATAGAATGTGCTTCTGCAAAGATGGGGCTTATCCATTTATTTGTCCTCCTGGCCGTCGTAGTAAGTTTCTTTAATCTCTTGCTTTTGATGATTTCAGATGCAACTATTAAGTGCAAATTCTTGATTACCATGAAGTGTTATCATTGATGCATGCCTTACATATCTCAGGTTCCATACGAAAGATGGTTATTTCCATTGGTAATACAGTTTTCGCCCATTAGTAATTTTGGTCAAAGTTTCAGTTATCTATGTGAATTTCATCCTTAACAAGATTTTATTGCAGTTGTATCTGCTGCTGGCCTTGCAGTTATGATTATTGGCGTTTTGCTGCTGATACAAAAGAAGAGACGGAGAAGGCATAAGAACATTACTGACTTCCTGAGAAACAATGAATCTCTTACCCCAAAAAGATACAAATATTCAGAGATTAAGAAGATAACTAGATCGTTTAAAGATAAGCTTGGGCATGGAGGTTTTGGCACTGTATACAAAGGAAAGTTGGAGGATGGTCGCCTAGTTGCGGTGAAAGTTCTGAGCTCAGTGAAGTGCAGAGATGGGGAGGATTTTATAAACGAGGTGACCAGCATAAGTAGGACTTCTCATATCAACATAGTTAGCTTAATTGGATTTTGCGTCCTTGGATCGAAAAGAGCTATTATCTATCAGTTCATGGTTAATGGGTCTCTTGAGAAATTCATATACGAGGAGAATCTATCTGGACCGAAACACGTATTGGGTTGGGACAAACTGCACAGCATTGCAGTTGGTATTGCTAAAGGACTCGAGTATCTACACCGTGGTTGTAACACCCGCATCCTTCACTTGGATATAAAGCCGCATAATATCCTACTTGATGAAGACTTCTGTCCCAAGATATCTGACTTTGGCCTAGCTAAAGTGTGCAAACACAAGGAGAGTGCTGTGTCTATGTTGGGTGCACGAGGAACTGTGGGATTTATTGCTCCTGAACAAGTTTGCCGCAACTTAGGCCAAGTCTCCCACAAGTCTGATGTATATAGCTATGGAATGATGATATTGGAGATGGTTGGGGGCAGAAAAAACATGGATGCTGCTGTTTCCTATTCAAGTGATTTCTATTTTCCCCACTGGGTCTATAGGCGAATTCAAGCAAACCAAGAACTTGGACTGAATGGCATAACAGACGAAGATACAGAGGCAACGGTCAGGAAAATGGTTATGGTTGGCTTGTGGTGTATACAAACTGATCCGGCAAATCGGCCACCAATCAGTCGTGTCATCGACATGCTTCAAGGAAGCATTGAATTACTGGCAATCCCTCCTAAGCCATACATGTGTTCCCCTTCAAGCTCGCCCCAGCATTCCTCAGCCATTATTGTATGCTCTGCACTCAATTAAATGACAACCTCATCCTATACTACTTTTCTAGCACATGTTCTTAGTCCCTGTCACTATTACAGTCTAAGGTCCCTTAGCCGGGACTAGTTAGCTTCATAAATTTTAAACTGGTGTGCTAAAGCTGGACGACTACGAAGATTGTCAGCCACAACCCTTTAATTCTGGGTTACAGCATTCTTGGTAGGATTTAGAGGTATGTACACCTGTAACTAGATTCACTTGTATGAACTTTCATAAGTTTGTAATATTGTATGCTAAAGGAATATCTGTCAATACTTGGAATTAATTTGCTGAATCATTTCTGCAGGTGTGGAATGTCGGGAATTACTGTGCGCAAAATGCTAAGTCAAGAGGTCGTAAGTACCTTGCAGTTTTATTTGCATTTCAAACTGTACTGTTAATTCTTCAGAACTTATATTGCAGTAAATGACAATAATCAAATAGTGTTTGCCTTATTCTGAATTCTATCAGCTGCTGAGTTGATCCAAGTGATGCTTTCACTTGAATACGCGGTTGAGGATGGAAGCTAGCCGCACGCCTCCCTGCGCTAGCCGCTGGTAAACTATAGGCAAGCGGGATAGGAAGTACTCATCTGTGAAATAATTCAATTATTTCATAGCTTACATATTAACATCAACCTGATTGTAGACGTTTCTGGTCGTTATTTGTTACCTTCAAGTACCGAGTTCTGTCTAACGCCTTTATAAGCCCACTGACACGCAGCTTTAATGCCCTCCGACGCATATCTATCAATATCACATGCTTAGTATCCGCAGCTTAGGATATTCCACAAAGGCATGTATTCGAAAAGTGTAGTAGGTTTTTGGAGCTTACATGTCTGGGCAGGCTGTTTTCTTCCGTCCGCATGTTTCCCATTTTGTCACATCATCTTTCCATTCGCTCTGTTTTCGCAGGAAATGAATCCCAACGTATGCCAAATGATATGTTTTACAAGACTGCGAGACTAAGTTACCAGGCAAAAGTGAAACATACCGTGATGTTTTGCTTGAGTGCTTCTATAAGGCCATCAGCTGCATTGTCAAAATACCTTTCTTCAGCTGTCTCAATTATACTCGCATCCCAAACCTGCACAAATTAACAAACACATAAATACTTGTATTAATTCCTTGGTGAATATAGCAAAGTAATGATCCATACTCACATGGTGCAGAACTCCCTTTCGTCGATACCATTTAACATCTATTGTATTTCCTCCTTTGTCTTCTGCAAAAGACACATGTAGCGGCTGATGGATGTCTCCAACGAAATGAGACAAGAACAGAAGTGCTTCTGTCATATTATCTGCAATCACCCATTTACAGTTAGTTAATAATCACAATCATCAATATTATACTGATAGTCTGATACTGCTTATGTTACTGAAGCTAAAGAAATATAACTAGTAGTCTTACGATCAGATTTCGAAGAAGGATACTCTAGTAACTGGCTGGTATAGTTATTAATAGCTCCGGCCACACATCTATCCGCAACTCCATCTTCATCCTTGCAGTCCCCTAATGTTCAAAAACGCAAGCATAAACCGAGATTTTATATGAAGAATCTGAGGGATGAGTTAAATGAAATACTAACTGGAGTATTTGAAGTTGCAGAGCTGAGGAGTGTTGATAAAATGCAAGGGTGCAGACCAATGATATCGGAACCTAACACGGTCAGCCCACGAGCACAAACTGCCTAAATCACCCTCAGCATCAGCCGGTAACAGATCCTTCACTGCTTTATTCGCAGCCTTAGTCAGCCGGCTCTGCATCACAAAGACGCATAAGTTCCATCAATAACTACCAACCAAGACACACATAAATTACCTGAGCGATCTTGCAGATAGTTAGATGGCCATCGATTCCCCAACCACAGGCACCAATGCAGCCAAACACAATGGCAATGAGAGCAGCAACTGCAAAGGGCTGCATTGTGAAAATGATGTGTTTGGATGAATGTGTCGATATCTTATTATAACAAGAACATCTGAAAGGTAAGCAAATCAAGTCGATATTGTCTGAAATCAAGTATGTTATTTTTAGGCACGTATCCGGTTTGATCCCATATTAATATAACGTACAGGGAATCAAAGTTGGAGATGGAGATACACTCATGTGCTCTGAGAATCTGATTGAGTGATTTGTTAATGGATTCTACGTTTAATTTTAGAGTTAAGGGTCAACGGTACGGTGTACAACGTTGCATTGAAAATTTAGTAAACTGTTGCGTAACACGACAACAATTAGGCATAATTAGATTACACTTTAGGCGTGACTAATTATTGGCGTTAAAGTTAACAAATTCACCTAATTTTCGCACGATTTCATTCAACATTAATCAAATTGTTATCTGTCACGATTAGATGTCAAATTTCACATTCAAGCATCGGACCCCCACTCCTTAATCCCTTGTCTGCACTTTTTCTATTGCTTTTTGAAAACCGTCATTGTCTTAATTGTCAATTTAATCAATAATTCAAGTCCTCACCGGCTCGATTGACTGATTCAACAACCGGCCAGCCCGGTCAATGATTGGGCTTCAAGTGGGCCCATCAGACAGCTAAAAGTGTAGACACAATTTACGTAATAAACAATACCTGGCACGACCACCGATGAAATGTGTGGCTAAGAACCTCTCACTGCCTGACACGTTACCCAATATTGGGCCAGGCCAATACAACACGTGGTGGACCCAGCCCAGTTACCTTATCTTTTAAAAAACACATTTAAGCTTCTCGAACTTTTCCAACGTGTTTACACCACAAATCTAATCATCATCCGCCACGTCAACAGTTCGTTTTCTTATCTCATCACCATTTCTCATCTCCTAGACGTCTCTTCAGAATTCTATAAACTCACATCGCCGCTCAAATCCAACATCTGATTTCTTCTTCGCCATTCTACAAAAAAGTTTCAATCTTGATCGTTCTTTAGTTGTTGAATTTCGTTACAGCGATGGAAGTTCCGGTGATTAACAGAGTAGGGGATTTGCAGATGGTTATAGGGCGAGTCCCGACGTTGATATCTCGAGTTTTAATCGAGCAGGTGCCCGAGATTTTCAGATTCTGGAAATGGGGTGCTCTGATTTTAGCTGTGTATGCAATCGTCAATAGTTTATTAGTCAGCTTCAGAATCCAGCTCGTCAGATTTCGTAATCGTCAATCCGCCGTCACAAAAGCCCTTCTCAGTTACACTTCCGACGACGATGATTACAGCTCCGATGACGATGACGATGACGTGTGCTCCGTTTCCAGCTCATCGGTCAACGAAGATGAATACAGCGAGGATGAAGACGACGAATTAGTAGAAAACGTCAATGATTCAAACGGCGACGTATTCAGCAGGTTATTCAATTTACGCGTGAAGGGTTCGTGTGAGGACGAGGATGACGTGGACGACCCCACAAGCCGGTTCTCGTGGTCAAACTTCGCGAACGGAAAGAGCGTGGTCAAACTATGGGACGGAATCGGACTCGGTCTAGACCTAAACAACGCCTCCGGCAGCACAATCTCAATCCACAACCTCAGCAACGACGAAGCTGGTCATGTTCCTTTCCTCAGCATGATTGACACGCGCGTTGGACGACAGCCAGTCATTAAAAGCTGGAGCTCATCAGCAAGAGTGGTGGATTTGAGGAAGGCGACGGAGGAGGTGGTGACTGAAGATGACGTGGCTGAATGGTGATGTTATGATTGGTGGATAAGAAAAATAATTGTAAATAAATTATGTGGAAAAATGTTGATTGGCATTTTTTGGTCTGATTAATGTTGATTTAGTTGGACAAATATTCGTGAATATCCATAAATATGCTGTTTTATTCACATGTTGCTTTCACGACAAGCTATTCAATTAGGTTTGAATTATTCAGTGCATTTGTTTGAAGAGTCCAGAGTTGTCTCAAATGCAGTATGTGCTGAATTAAATTGGTAAAGTTTTAGGAGAACGATTAACTTTTTGTAAGATACAATTTCGATCGTTTATTAATTATAATCCAACAGTTGAGATATACGTAAAATAACCATCAAATCTAACTGTCTTTTTCGCAAATCCAATTAATTAAATTCAACTTTAATCTCAACAATCGATTTGTTAAAATCAATGACTCAGATTTTATCCTCTTATCTTAAATATATTGATCTCAACCGAATTAAATTATTCTCAATATTTAGTCCAAATATTCAAGTGTGGATCCGTTTGCAAGACAAACATGAGAGCAATAAAGCCCATCCGAACGAAGTGGGCTGGTAATTTTGTAGTATACTAACCTCAAAATATTTGGGCCGGCCCATTGTTCGAAGCTGTTGTGAATGATTCTTTTCTGTCATTATCTCTGAATTCGAATCTCTATTCTCTTTATGAATTTTAACATAACCAACTTTTATTTATAATTATTAATTTCAAAATTTGGAAAATACAACAGCGGCAAAAAGGAATAAATCAACAACTTGAAACCAACCAGCTCCGCCCACTAGACATATGCGCCGTCAACGGCCGCTTAAAACCCGAAGCCTATACCACTAGACAGACAAAACTTGTGTCAAACTACATCCACCACCTTTAACGTTTACTTTGACCGACTAATATGACTAATCAACATATGACACGTGTACAAATCAACTCTTTGACATGCACGCGTGTCTTGTATCCGGCAGCAAGACATCGTAGTTAACCGAACACGAGTTACGTATAAAAGTAGAGGTATATTAAATGACTAAAAGAGGCTCGTCTTATTCATCGTTAACGCAGCGTTTTAATGTCGATTGAGGATAGAATGGTCTTTATAGTATAATGAGTTGCCATGTGAGGAAAGGTAGCTGTTGGAACTTGTAGATATTGTTTTGACAGCTTTCATATGCTTCTGTCTCCGTCATCCGTTTTTCCGAAACACTTAAATCTCTCCACTCCGCTACTTTTCTATAAAACCCCACACAAACAGTACTCAAACTCACACTCAAACCAAACCAAACCAAACCAGAGATGACAACAAGTCGGAGAACGACAGAGATTCAAACTATAGAATCAGAAGTCCACAAAAAGAGGAAGATCAGTCAAAACGACGTCGCACATGGACATAAAGAACCGAAACTGGATGTTGAAGGTGCTGACTCTTTGTGTGTAAGCAGCGGCGATGTGGAGGTGGAGATGGGGTTGACACTGCCATGGTGGCCATCTGACATGATTGATGAACAAATGTCTTGGTCGATGGTTTGGCTGCCGAATTGGGATGCTGAGTTTGTCGGCAGAGCTTATCATTTGCTTTATGATGATGTCGCTTGGGATGATGATATTTGGGGACTCAAATCTATCCACCAAATTCCAACTTCTGAGAATTCAATTTAACATGTAATTCAATATTTGTAGATTTAGCTTTAGTTGTTTTGATCACTCTTCGAAACAAAATCAAACACAAACCTCGTACTTACACCTTCACAAAACAGAGCTTGATGTTGGGTGACGTATTATGCGATCTTGATCTGTTTCGAAAGAAAAAGACTAGTACAAAGCCCAACCCAATGTCATTGTAGCCCAAGCATGTCCTAAAAGGCTAATACCATCTCGAAGTCTACTAATGTCAAAACCATGCGTCTAAACAAAATAATTACATTTTTCAACAACAAAGTAATAAATATCAAATCCATGAACAACAACAAACTAAATACATACCCTTCAGCACCAAAAAGTTCGGCGACCTCGGCGATCGGAACCTCATTCCATCACCGGCGACTGGAACTAATTCCGAATTCGAACGGTTCTTCTGGTAGAGGTAAAAGCGGTTATCCCGATCTCCAAATTGATTAGTTTCGATTATTGTGTTGCTCGTTACGAATGATTTTTATATGAATTAAATTCTTTGTAATTGTTTTCGTTGATTTGATTGTTGATTACTTGAGGCGGAGTAGTTGCTGCTACTTTTTAGGCGTTAACAATAGTTGGTTAGGGTTTTATAAAATGTGTTTTGGGTTTCAAATTTGGCGTATAGGAAGGTCTGATGTGGTAGTGGTAGTGTGTAAGTTTTGGTACATCTGCACTGATAGATGGATGGTTTGCGGGATGTTTTGTTGGAAGTTTGAGGTATGGGAACTGAAAGGAGTTGGCTTTTGTGGAAATTCAAGAATGTTGGAGCTTCATTGGCTTGGTAGGAGAAAATGGAGGTATTCTAAAGTTGGATTTTTGAGACTAAAGCCGATTGATTTTTGTTGTCGTTGTTGAAGAAAAGAAGAACTATTCTGAAATCTCGAACTAGTTTAGCTTTTTTAATATCTGCTTTTTTAGGTGAAAAGTATGGATGAATATGCAAGATTGATTTTAGGGTTAAGGTAGAGTTCTTGTTGTTGGCGGTGACGAAGACTACAAGCTTCTCTGAGGTTCCATGCAAGCTAGACTATTTCTTAAAGCTGAAGAGGATCTTTCAGTGTTGAAAATTCTGGACATGTTTACTGATTGGATTTTAGAATAAAGGTATCCTCATTCCTCTCGGAGTTGGTTTTGGTTGGAGATTTTGCTGTTGTTGAATATGTATAGAGGCTAGTGCTTTTCCGGATTACCAACTAGGTTTAGTTTGAGGGTGCTGTGGATTTATTTCAGATTGAATTTTCTTGACGAGAGTGCAATTTGCAACTGTACAAATGATGCCAAAAGCTAAATCCTGGATTTTGCAGCAAGTCACTTCCTGTTGATGATGGTATAAGCTAGTATGCTCATGGCGATGGACTGATCCTGCTTATGTTAAGAGTGCACACTTGGATGTGGCTTGAGGCAAGGAAACTTATTGTTTTATACGGATACAAATATTTTTTAGGGAATCAGTGAATCCCAGAAATAGAAACCCATGTTCCTACTTCCTACTATTATATGCGCCGTGGACTTGAATGCTGTTTAGATCGCCAGTGGAGGAAGGGTTTTAAAGTATCTTTCATCACAACATGAAATTAAAGACCAATGTTCCTGAAAAGGTGAAAGGGTGGAGGCTTTCAAATAAGTTTGTAAAGAGAGGAAGGAATTAGATCAGTCTACTATGTCCGTTTTCAGTTTCATTCATTTTAGAGTCTAGTTATCACTTATCTCTAGTATGCCCCATTTATAACTGCCATTATCGCCTGCAAAGTGAAGGAGGTAGAAGCATAATGCAATTCATGTTCTAATATTAAGGCAAATCTACCTGAGAAGCTGCTATTCAATGTGACTGCGGTAGATTGCTGTCAACAAACTGCTTCTATTTGTTTAGATTTTCTGTTTCAAAGGCAAGAGTGGCATGTGTGACATACTTGAGCTTGCCGAGGAAGTTTGGATTTGAGGATCAACTGGAAGCATCAATTTTTTCTACCCCAATTTCCTAATATGAATGCCGAAAGGGTCGACATTTTATACCTCTGAGTTTAGGGTACACATTTTCTTTCTTAGACTAAGTGTTCATCTAGCAGTGAACCTGCATGGCCAAACGAAGTGGGCAGCTTTAAACTTTTTTGATATGTGGCCGCTCACGAGCGCGCCATTTGGTATTTTTAGAACATTAGGTAATTATGACATATTTCTGCAGGAAACCAAAATGGCTGGACGTTACCGTGGCTCACGTTATGGTGATAGCTATAGAGGATATCATGATTCCCCTCGCACGGTTACTAATCACCATAGACCCGCTCCTCTATCTGTTCATCCTGCAGTTCTGGAAGAGGAGCTGGAACTCCAACGTAGGGATATACAAAGGATCATAATGGAGAATAGGAATGTAATTGATGAGAACACTCTTCTTCAGAGGGAATTAGAAGATACAAAAGACGAGATTCATAGGTTAAGTCAGGTGATACCCAAATTGCGTGCGGATAAAGAAATGCATGCAAGGGAGTTAATGGGAAAAATCTGACATTAGATGCTTCATTACGTGATGTGGAACCTTTGCGATATGAGGTGGCGCAACTAAGATCAGAGGCTCAGAAGCTAAACATTTTGCAACAAGATATCTCAAGCGAGGCTCGGAGTTTGACCAAGGAAGTTTCTAGGTTACAAAAAGAAAATCAGCAGCTCAAAGCTATGAAGAGTGAAATCGACTTGCTGCACAAAGAGCTTGCTGATGCCAGGTTTGAGATGATTTATAATGACTGCTCTCAGTCTTATCTATCTACTTAGGCTCATGAGCATATTAGGTTCAATGTTTTATATATGCAATATTTTAGTTTAAGTATTAGATTTCCTACCATCTTACTTGAAATAGCTTCCAAAGGAACCCATGTCTATGTTTGCTAAAATACTTATACACTGGTTTAGGAGAGCACTCGAGTATGAGAAGAAAGCTAATGAGGAACTAATGGAACAAAAGCTAGCAATGGAGGAAAATCTAGTGGCAATTGCTCGTGAAATAGAGAAACTCCGTGCTGAGCAAATGAACACAGAGAGGAGGAATGGACTCGGTCTTGCTCGCCCATCTCATCCTCCATCCAGTAAACAGTGGACTCTTTTTTCTTTTGATTTTAGGGTCACCAAACTCCCCTAAGTGGTGGTGGTCATTAACAGAATCTTATTGCTGGTAACATATAGGTATTGGTGCATATGCAATACCCAGTGGCAGTCCTGATTTGAGGTATCATCCAGTCTCTTATGGCGATGGCTACACTGGACCTTGGGCACACTATGACAAGCGTCCTAGGCATTGATCCAAGACAAGAAAGAGCTCAAAATTACTCTGTAGATGCAATTTAAGAGTCATTTTGTGTTGTTTTTTCCCAATTCTAATTTTCTTTTATTCTAGCAACACTTTGCAGCTATTCAAAAACACGTAATTTTGATAAAAAGTTATTCAAAATTACGCAAGAGTATACTCAGTTTGGGTTATTCATAGGACATCTTTAGTTATTAAACTCACCTAGTAGCTTACACTACCGTTAAATTTGAACTGCCACAGTAAGCAGCCTTAATCCCATGAGCTGGGAGCTGTCGCAAATACATGACCTCCAGACGTCACGATAACCCTCCATACATTCACTTCTCCATCTCGCCAGCTCCACCCAGACAACCACCACGGCACCACCCTTCCAGCTACACATTAATCATTACCATCAGCCTGGTTACAACTGACCCATCCCAATAACTTCCCACATAAAAACTCCAACCCCCTCCCAATTCGAAAATGTCTCATCTGAACATGTTACTATCGACTTGATAGACAGATAGCCATCTTATGTCGTATTCTAGCTATTAGGCCATTTAGCGTTATGTCCAGCGCACATGTATTCGAATAATCTATGGTATCATACTCGATCATGATTTTTACTATTTCATTTATTCATCTAACAATTGGTTGGATCTGTTGGGCGTAAATGTTGATCATATGGTTGTTCAGAGTGAAACGGTTACCCAACATAATGAGACATCGGTTTTCCAAGACGGCTGATGCTAGAAAGCTACATCCAACCTTCCCCTACTCTTTTCTCGATGGGGGCATTCAGCCGTTCATTCACAAACAGCTTGCACAAACTATCATTTATAGCTCAACTGTTTTGGAGTTATCAATATCATTGCCATAAAAGAGAAATCGGTTGTCGGCAAGTTGTCTGGATCGCAAACTATGAAGATCATTAGTCTCTACACTACACACATTTATTTGTGAGACTATGTAGTTGCACAAACTTTTATGCACTTACCCTTTGCTGTAGTGACACATTGATTTACTTTACTAGTTATTGACTACGTTTTCTCAAGTTATTACGCTTTTTTTCCTTTTCGAGTTCATTCAATAAAACATGTTATGTTTCAAAGTTACATGTGCAAAACTGATACGGATGCAATGTCAAATGCTCGATTTTTCGATTGAAAACCCTCTCATCCCCAAACAATGGTGTCAAAGATCGATTATTTTTGATAGCATATATTGTCAAAGTTCATAAAATATAGTATACAACATGAATCGGAATCAACAAAAACATATAACAAAATACAACACATGAAACTTGTAATTGTAGCCAATGTTTTAGGCAATTAAACGACACAGTTTAGAGAAACTAACTTCATCACCTCATAGCTTCACCACTTCTGGAATATGAACCGGATACCTATCAATGCAATCAGCCCACGGCCCATCAACCGGAGTTTTAATAGTCCGATTCGCGGCCCAAACCGCACTGTTGCATTTGAACCCACTTCCGAACGCGATCTGCCAAACGCGGTTCCCTTTCTTCATCCTCCCTTTTGACTCTATGTAACTCATTTCATACCAAAGTGAAGACGACGACGTATTGCCAAACCTGTGAAGCGTCATTCTAGAAGCTTCTACATGCTCCGCCGAGAGCTGCAGATTCTTCTGGAGCTCATCAATCACCGCCCGGCCGCCGGCGTGGATGCAGAAGTGATCGAACGCTTGCTTGAAGTCAGGGATGTACGGCTTCGTCTTTGCGTTGAAGATTTTCCGGCTGATTAGAGTGATGAGGAAGAGGAGCTGCTCGGAGGCTGGGAGGACTAACGGACCGATGGTTGTGATGTTGGATTTGAGAGCATCACCGGCGATACGCATGAGGTTTTTGTTTAAGTTGATTCCGACGTAGCCATCGGGATCTTCCTGTTCGAACACGCAACGGAAGGCCTTGTCATCGGCGCCTTTGTGAGTCCGGACGACGTGGACGAGTCGGTATTTAGCAGATCTGGAAGCGGATCGACGGTTGGTGAGGAGGATCGCGGCGCCGCCCATGCGGAAGAGGCAGTTAGGTAAAAGCATAGCTCGTTCGTTTCCTTTGTAATAGTTTGGAGTGATGATTTCGGTTGAGACGACTACAGCGTTTGAGTTTGGGTAGGTTTGGAGAAGGTCACGTGCGAGATCGATTGAGATTACGCCGGCGCTGCATCCCATTCCGGAGAGGTTGTAGCTTTTGATGTTGCTTCGGAGTTTGTACTTGTTGATTACCATAGCTGAGAGTGATGGTGTTGGTGAGAATAAGCTGCAGTTTACTATTAGGATATCTATATCTTTTGGCTTCAATCCTGTTTTTTCAAAGAGTGAATCAATTGCGGTGAAAATCACTAATTCAGCTTCTGCACGTGCAGCTTCCATGGTCGGTTTTGGTGGAATGTAGTGGATGGCTGGAGGTAGGCAGGTTTCCTCTCCTAGGCCGGAGCGTTCTAGGATCCTCATTTGGAACTCGACGCTCTTGGGGTGATCAGTTAGGATGAGTCTGGAGTGCTCCATGAATGTTGAAAATGGGACTCGGCATGTGACAGGGGGTTTATAGCAAGCATAGTCTACTAGGTAAATAGTTCGAGGTTTGGACATGAAATAGATTGTTGCAATAAAAATGGCTAGGAAAGATGCACATAAAACCTGTACCCTGTCGAATTGGAATGAGTTCCAGATGTTGATGAGTTCTTCTGGGCCAGTTCGACACAATTGGACTCCAATGCCGATGATGACTGGTACTAGTACAATGGTGAGGAAGTTATTCACCAGGTACTGGTAGACGCGCTTGATGTATTTGTGCTTCATGGAGGAGCTGGAGCTTGTAGGCGTGGAGGTACTTGCCATTGGCGCTCTCTCCTTTATGTTTCTGTGTATTTATGTTGCTGCCTTTTCTGCATATAAGATGTTTTTGACAATGCCTGAAAGCAGGCTTTTGTGATGGTTGGAGGAAATGAGGGAAAGTAAGGGCTCTTTTAAGGACAGATGGGGATGATATAAGCGGGACAATGAATGAGGGGCAGATGAGACGAGTTAATGAGGCTTCACTGTCACTCAACGCTCACTCACATTCATAAATTAAGTTATTTTCAATCTTTTACTAGTGGCACAATAAACATTACCCACCACCACTTTCTGCGCTGCTTTTCATTTCTTGACTTGAACTTATGAAGGTTATAATTTAATTGAATCCTTAGTATTTGGTAACTGATATGGTAAATAACGAAGTGAATAGACATTTGTTTAATGTGGTAAGCAAGTTTATAATAACCCACAGTTTGGTTTAATGGCTGAACTCTTGATTCCACAAGTTTTTAACTCTGTGAAGTGTGAAGATTCTGCCTATGTTTACAAGTCATTGGTTATCAAGTTGCGTGTTTGGGGATTGGGTTTAAATTACTATTCAATGCTTGGGTTTAACTTTGAAAGGTAGTTTAAGGGGATGTGATCTCTCTTATGTTGGTTGAGAGATCATCTATGTTGTCGACAATGTTCATTTATTTCTTTAGAAGGTAATGCTATAAATTTTTGATGGGTTTGCAATGTCTATTCTCTAGATAGCACTGATTGATTGCATGACACGTGCTTCCCAGTTTTGAGCAACCTAGTCTTACTTGATGACTCTGTTTAGATCCTTCGAAGTTACTGTTTCTACATGTACCTATTTTGTATCAACCAAGGACTAAAGCAGTTACGGAATGAAACCGAGTGTGATTAATATTTTTAGATATTATTGAGGTACAAACTTTGATATTTTTGAAAGCAGTTTCGGAGTTGCAAAGCACTACTATTTACTAGACTGATTTGGACTTGTGCCATCTTTACAATTGACAACTAGCCTTCCAGCATAGAATGTCCCGATCTGTTCATTAATGTTTTTCCTAACACTTTGGCCTCCTGTTAGACAGTTGGGTCTGAATTGATGTCGTACAGTTGGATGTTGTAAACACTTATTGGCTGATTGCTGTTATTATCTGTTATATCACGGTTCATTTATTTCTTATTCAAGTAAAAAATAACTTGATATTAGATATACTACATTGCAACTCCAGTTGACAGTCTACTTTTATTTTTTAGGTCTATATTAACTGTTATCAATGGAGGAAATCTCTCTGGGAAGGCTACTATCATGCTCAGCATTTAACCAAATATCAGAAAAACACCTAATTGAAAGGTATATTTTAAATCTTCTTATTTAGAGTAAATGTCTTAAAATTTCTTGAGTTAATTTGTACTTTAGTAAATCAGCTGGATTTCATATTTGTTGTCGTGCATTTATTCTTACCTATGAAGGTTCCACTGCTGCCTGAAGTTTATTTATTACCATGGCAGATAAGAGTCATGCTTTTTATCCTTTAGCTTCTTATGCATAGTGTACGAAATAGGTTGAGTACATGTATGAATTTTCTTAATTTAATTTGTATTTCAGTAGAGCTGCCAGATTTCATATTTGCTGTCATGCATATATTTGCAATTAAGACGTTGCCCTGCTGCCTGAAGTTGATAACTTGATATATTACCATGGTAGCTAAGGCCCATTCTTTTTATCCTGATGTATGTATTATGCTGCAACTGGTCTTGAACTTGTGAGCTTATAGATGATGTGTAGTTGTGCATTCCCCCTTATGTAAGTGATGCACACATGAGTTATATGTAACCGAAGTAGGCAAACTTTTTAGAAGCTCAGTCATATATTACTTTCATTTTAAACAATATATCTGCCTGATTTAAGTGGGCAAAAGATTATTTTAAGGATCCTTAAGAGACTTCCAATGCACTCCATGCGTGCAAGTACCTTTTTTGACAGCGCTATGGTGTCTTTGTAGTTGTCTTGACAGTTTTTAGATTACACATAAAAGTTAAAACTTTGTTTATCACCTTTATTTTATCATCAATATTAGTCTAGTTTTTGGGTGACTGTATTTGGAATATGGATCCACCAGGTTTCAACCAATCAACCATACTGATAGGCTTAACCCTAGTAATATGATTGATGTTGATATATTTAGTTTTTCCTTTTTGTCATTGCACTCTCTAGAGTAACCAGATTTAGAGGCTGCAAAGTTTGCTCTTAATTGTTCTCGAGGTAGAATCTCCTGGAGTTATGGTAACCACCACTCTCCACATTTCCCTCAAAAGAATAGGGAAACTATTCAATTTTATTCCTGCCATATTAACTTGCTGAGATTGCTTGTATGGTTTTTGTAATTACAGTTTAAAGTTAGAGAGCAGGAGAGAACTTCATGGAATCCATATATAAAGGGATTCCTCAGGGTTGATGTAGCAGCTCCATCTCACAACACTTGCAAACCAGTGATGCAAAGGCACCTCAATAAAACAGGCATGCGATTGTATGAGCCCTGTTCTTGTGCCTTGGAACTCAGAAGAGGTGTCAATATATGTAACATCAAAATTAGTTTTCTGGGCTGGGAAGGGAGTGTGACATGATCTAGTTTACGTTTTGGGCCATTCAACCTAAGACTGTCTGCAATTTTGTCTTTACAGTGGGCTTTTAGGTCAATCAGGATTAAGGGATCCTGGGCCCAGATATGTGCCTTAAGAAATGGCTCATCAAATTATTTCAACAAAACTTAACGGACGATCGTGTAAAATCCGATGAATGGATGGATGTAATCCAATGTAACTACACATTCAAATTTCAGAAATATCACATTGCTTTTCAAATGATTTGGTTGTTAAATTGGAAAAAATGATTATAACAACATAAAAATGTCGACAAGGTGGAGACGACATGGTATCTTGAAATGCGATCCTAGTGGACGTTATTCATTGCCAGTTGATACCTCTAAAAGCCTATTACAATTTAACGACTCGTTCGTTTCGTGAGATTATCACATAATCGTGTTAAAATATATTGTATAATGAACAACAGTTCGCTCAATAGTGGAATCTGGACGGTTTAAAATATCGACATTCTAGTAACTGTACAACATGTTGAATGTAGACGGTTTTAAGGATTATATCCAATACATACTACTCTCTAGTGGAATCACGTTGCTTAAAGTGAAAGAGCGCATTGTGAGGTAATGCAATGTCAGAGTTGACTACGTGACATAGTTTCCAACATAGTAGAATATTCTCTCAACAAGGTTCTCAAAATAAGCGGAAGCAGTTAAGGATGTACTGTAGATCACAAGCCTTCAAGTCGTTCAATTGATTCTTGTGCTGGCTTCTCTAAGTTTGAGACAAATCAGACAATTGGCCCCTAATATCTCCAAGAGACGGCGAAAGTTTCCAACTATTGCACCAGCCCCAACTTACCAAGCTCCATTTCAAACTTTTCAACCCAATGGCCAATCAATTTTCTCGAGAGAAGGGAAATCAATACGTGTTATTTAGTTTAATAGGTTCATCACTCATAAATTATTATAAAGCGTTTAGAAATAACGAATAAATTATAAGAACTGAAGCAGTCGCGTTGTCTTCACATTATATAAAAGACTCGATATTTTCATTGTAATTGTTTAAGCAGGAACTATTTACAAATGTAAATATATTATTTGAACCGACGGAGTCATATTGTCTTTTCAGCTATTATTTAACGACGAGACAACATTATGCGATCTGAAAATCAATCGTCCCTTCGCAATATAAAATGATCGAAAATGAACTCGATGTATGCGCAGACCCAAAATAAACGGTAAGTATATCCCCAATAGGTTCTATATGAACCTTAGAACACCGTATAATCTAAAGTTCCTTATGGCATATACCATGTCGCGAGTTACAAACCTCAAACTAATCAAATATTCTTACTAGTGGCCGCATATACAACAAACCTAAACGTTAATAATATACCCAGCATATTCGGAGTTTCGGACTGGCTAGCCAGCTGCACATACTCATGTTTATTAACAAAACCCTAAATACTACCCACCACCGTACCCACAGCATCACTTCTAATTATATTGATTCATGAAGGCCTCTTTTCCCACACTTTCATCATACCTAACCTTAAAATGCCCTATAAAGAAATTTGTACATTCAATTTAGATGATCAACACGGTCCAATTTTGTATCGAAATTTATAATGGGCACGTGTAAATTGTGCATGGTAGCATGTTCGATCGATTTTAGGGTTGCGAATGACATTACGTATCATCACTTGGTTGGAAATAGATTCATTTTCACGTACGATTCGACCCAACCAACTACAAGTGACTCCCCGCTTGATTCAATTTGTTATCATTTCCAATACGTTTACTATCTTCAGCATCGCAATCACTATCCATACAATCACGCATCTTGGTGGAAAAGCTAGCTGTCTAGGCATGTTTGAAAATGACTTTATTGTGTCCAAATCTGATTTGATTTGATCTGATCATCTAATCCTGTTATCATCACGGGTTGTCAAAGAATAAGTTAACTCATGAATCAGTACAACTTAATCACAATTCAACAATCTGAAATCAATGTAATATATATAAACACGCATGGACTAGGCCATGAAGACAGTGTGGCCGACTCTTTGCAAAACATGATCAACCTATATGGAGGCTGAGTATATACTCATGACCTTAGTATACTCGAGAAGCTGTTGTGCTCGTAGAAGAAGATATGGACGAGGAAATGCAACGACCGAGTGCATCATTAAGACCTTGGGGATTCTTTGATTTGATTTGAGATTTTTGATTAGTTGGTTCCTGTCGTGGATGTGGTTGACTAGGAGGCGGTGCAGCCATTGGAGTATACACTCTAGTTATGGATGTACCTGAGTTCCAGTTGGCTGGGGTGAATGCCATGTCAGCATATTCTGATGGTGGTGCCCAAATGTTACCAACAACTACGAATTGAGGAGGTTCCTGAGGTTTTCTCTGGCTCGAAAGTGAGTTTGGATTACTTGTGTGGAGTCGATATTTCTGTAAGATATCACAAATCAAATAAATCAGGATTCATGAAATGATACAAACTGTCAAGGCATATTCCAATGCCAACTAAACCTTAGCCAAACGTGCAAGGGACAAACACAAGCTTTTAACATTCAGCTGCAAAGAGTATCGATGAATATGAACAATAATGGAATGACCAAGACCCACCTGTAAATGGCTCTTGACCTCATCATTTGTTAGTCCATCAACCTTCATCAATTCCCTAATCTGCTTAGGCGTGGCAGCTGTTCCATCAAACCACAAAGACTCGATCAAATGATGCAAAAAAAATGATAGAATCCTGAGACCAACACGACACATACCATGAGCACCACCGAGCTGCTTCAGAGAATTCAAAAATCTCCTATGCAAATCCTGAGACCAACATCTCCTTTGCTTCCTCTTTGATGTCCCTGATACCGCCTTATCGTCCTTCTTACATCCAGCACCACTCTTCTGTGACTCCGAACTCGATTCAGCCTTTTTAGGACTACTACTCCTCTCCTCCGATTTCTCCTTGTCTGACGACTCACATTTATCTACTAAGCTCTCAACCAATGCATCAGGTGTTTCTTCCTAAACACATCAAACCAAATATTCTTCCTAAAAAAATCCACATTGGAGTAAATCGAACACAAATTAGGTATGCTTACCTCAGATATAGATAGCGGCGAATCAGGAGACTTGTTCCATAGCTGAGCTGAGCTCAACCAGTCAGATTTCTTACCCATTTCATCATCATCATCATCCCCAGGTATAATCTCTTCACTTTTTGTACACTGCTTCTCTAACGGAATAAACTCCAAAACTGGCACATCTTCAAATGAGAATCTACCTTTGCAAGAATCAATAGCTGCACATGCAATCAAATCAAATGATTAACAAGTTTACATAAACTTGATTTGGATCTCGTAAGAGCATAACAACTCACTTTGAGAAACGAGCTGGATGGACAAAGGAAGCTCGTTTTGAAACATCATCATTTTCGTACGTTCTGCCTCCAGCGCTTCCACATAAGCTTCAACCGAATTCATTTTCTCTAACACGACATAAAACTAGTGAAAAATCGAGAGACGAAAATCGAGAATCGAACGAAGTCGAGTCGTCGCGTCGAGATGAATCTGTTCTGCACGAATTAGGGGTATTTTGGGGATAGAGATAAAGAGAGATTATCAGATATGGATGGGCACAAAGAGTGTATTTATACATGAACAGTACAGAAAGTTGAGGATTTGAATATTCCCTGTGAAATAATCCCAATGATGGTTTTATCTATCTGTTAATAAATGTTTAAGAGAAGATCAATTAATTATCAGAAAATATGAAAATGGATTTTAGGGTTTATATTTATACAAAATATTAGGTTGACTTTTGTCGGTTATTTTATAATATGTTAAAATTCGATATGATTCTTTTGCGTTGTATTTTGAAGAGTATTTATTAGCTGATGATATTACAACACGTGGAATTTTAGACTTGGACTTTCGGAGAGCTCAAAGGTCACTGCTAACTTTCCTTCTCTAATTGGGCCATTTTTACCAATCTATTGGGCCTTTCTTACTGAAAACAGCAGACCCATCATCTTTTGGGGAAAAATGAAACGACGACGTCGTAAAGGACAAAACAGAGCAGGATTCCGTGCAGGTGTTCTGCAACAACAAAGAGACAACAATGTTCCTCATTACTCTACTTTAGTTGTATCAATATCAATGCAAGTGTCTTCAAATTTCATTACTGTTCCTTTCATCACCTCTCAGTTATCACTCTCTGTAGTCACTTCATTTGCACCTTGTGTTTCCCCTGTTTTGTTTTTTCTGATCAATCACTGTTTCAAACTATATAAAATATGATAACATTGGACTGCAGATTTGCAAAAGGTGACAAACAGGCTGAATTCACGACTGTGGACACATGAGTAAAATGGGTTTGTTACTATATACATCACTGTGTGTTTGTTTTGTGTTGTGGAAACCGTGAGCTGCATTGACATGTCAAACATTGCGGCATCACATCTCCTAATTGTGCTTGTAAAATTGAGCTAAACAGCCAAGTTATTTAGGGCTAGGGTTTTCTACATGCATTTTAGGGTTTCTAAGAGAGATTCGTTCAAGAAAACAAACATCCTCCTAAGCCGGGTAACTGTTCTCCTCTTTATTTGTGACAAGAGTAAAGCAAATCAAGCCTTGAGACCTTATAATGGGGACGCTGTTGCCTGTAATAAAAGCGTCGAAATTACTGTTTGAGTCTTTTATATATTGTTCACAAAAGTAATAAGTCCATTTTACTAAACAAAAATCCCTCATACTACATTCATAAGAATGCTCTCTGATTCCATTAAAGTTCAAACTCTGATGCTTATTACACTATATATAGAATCCGGTCGTTACCCCATCGATGGACAGTTAGTCTATCTTCATTTGGAAATGAAGTAGAAAAAGTGTTGTTAACAAATACCATAATTTTATGTGCCCTAAAAACATTTTGATAACAAACCACTGCTTATTTAATGCTTCCTTGTCGCTAGTTACCTTCCTTTCACCAAACACAAAACACAAAAAGCAAGCCCTCTGCTTCCCCAAATCCCTAAAACTCCCTCAACTCTTTCTCCCACTACAGCCCAAAAATATTCTCTCACAAACTTCATTTCTCTAACCCCAACCATGCAAGCTCATTCTCTCTCCACCACTACTACCATTATATCTTCGAAGACCGGCGCTGGTTGTATTGGAGATGTAGCTGAGTTAGATGACAATGAATATCACAACTCCACTTTGCTCACTCTTGGCCTTCCTGGCCAGCAGCACCAGCCTAAAAGCTCCAGACTCACCCAGTACCAGCCTTCCAGACTTCTAATAATGACAGAACATCACATGAAAACCATATTGGTAGTACTAATGTGATGGCAGCCCTACACATCGGCCCGCCTTGTATATATGAAGATTTGAACACTTTGGTTAGGGATTCAAAGAGATTAAGTACTGGGCAAGAATCAGGACTTCAGTATTGGATCCCTTCTCCTTCTCAGATCCTGGTTGGACCAACTCAGTTTGTTTGTTCAGTCTGCAATAAAATCTTCAACCGTTACAACAACATGCAGGTATGAATTTATCAGAACCTTAGAACGCTGCAGGCCTGTTTAAAATTGAAGTGTTAGATACGTACTTATCACCACTTACTTAAAGTACTGATTTATTTGCCTAATAGATGCACATGTGGGGGCATGGATCACAGTTTAGAAAAGGCCCAGAGTCACTTAAGGGAACTAAACAGGCCTCCTCCATCCTAAGAATTCCATGTTATTGTTGTTCAGAGGGTTGCAAGAACAACATAGAACACCCGAGAGCCAAGCCTTTGAAGGACTTCAGGACGCTTCAAACTCACTATAAGCGAAAGCACGGAGTTAAGCCCTTTGCGTGTCGCAAATGTGGCAAGGCATTTGCTGTAAAGGGTGACTGGAGGACTCATGAGAAGAATTGTGGAAAGCTATGGTTTTGCATTTGTGGATCAGATTTTAAGCACAAGAGGTCCCTTAAAGACCATATTAGGGCATTTGGGGAAGGACATGGACCTCATAATGACAAGTTATACTCCGATTGCAATGAATATGGACATACCAGCAGCCATTTATTTGATGAGGGGGGTGAGGATGACGATGAAGATGAGGAAAATGTGGTAATGCATGGGTTCAATGACATGTATGATAAAGTGGCCATGTTTTGAGAGGTTAATATGGTTTAACTAAAAGGTTAGTAGCATATATCATATAAGATCTGTGATCTGAGCTACGTCAGGTGATGAAAGATGGTTCAGTGTTAGAGAGCAAAAATAGTAAAGTGATAGCAGTAGTTGTTGTCTGAGGTGTATTAATAGTGAAAGTACTCAACTTCAGTTAATCTCACTTTCAAACTTTAATTTATTAGTTCTGCAGGTTCTGGATATGCTAGCTAGAAGCTAGCTAGTTGTCACTCAATAAAAACATGACATAGACTAAACCTCAGAGAGTTTGAGAGGTACAGTAAGTACACCAATGACATAGCATAAAACAGTCCTTAGCAGGGCAAGAAAAGTCTCGAAGTTTTAAACAAAAAATCTCACTGTTGAAGTTGCAGGTTTTAAATTCGCCAAACAGCCATTCAAATCTTTAATGTCTTCTCACTCAAATATACACTTCAATAAGCTGCTCATGTTTTATTTACGTTCAAAATTTGAGTGGATTCACCATAGTCCATGGGTATAAAATACATGTGTGGATGAAGATATAAATTGTAAGAGACAGATGAGATCATTATATACACAGTTTGGTGAAAGTTAGCTTAAAGAAGGTGACAGTAGTGTGCTAGCAATGAATGCAGGCAGGTTTTGTCTTGGAAGTGGCAGTTCAATTATCAGTTGAGATTACTTTGTATCAGTAAAAGTTAGCATCAGCCTCACTTTAGGAAGATAAGAGAAGATGAAAACATAGATGGAGCTGAGCTGGACTGGAAAATTCAACTATGGTCGGTCAAGCTTAGAATCCTGGCATGCATGAGAACTGCAGTAGAAGACGACACAGGTAGTAGTATCAATAGCAGACATTAAGACAAAGTGTTGTGTGTCACATAGTATTGGGTGCTGGCAGGGTGTCTCAGAATCTACAGTACCACTGTTTCATATCCCTAGAATTGGGTATCGTGTTAAGTACATGAATATAATCTATACTGATGTGTTCTGATAGTAACTAGTAGTAGTAACACTTTGATAGTTAATGAGGTAAGTGAAACTGAATCTAGGGTCAGAAAAAATGAAGAGAGGACCATTGAGGTTGTATAGCTTTAATTCGCTGATGTTTTTTTGGGTTTCACCCCAAACCAGTTTCTTTCTTCAGCTTTTACAGTCCCATTTCTCAAACACATGCATTTTTAGGACTCATTGTGTTTTCCTTCTTTGTATCCTACCATTAAATGCAAAACATTAGTTTGGTGACGAGTGAAAAAATTGGTACAGTAAGTGGAATGATCCTTAATTAACATAAAATGAGGGGAGACGGAGATTTCCATTCTAAGACACACAAAGTTTCAAGCTTTGTACTGGTCTCAATAAATGTTGACAATCTATTATTATGTTTGAGGCCAGCCCTCCTCACCCAACTCTAGGGGTTAGGCCTACCCAACCCCAAACTCTTCATGTGATTATATCCAATATAGCTCAGCTACGCATGTTCATGTTCATCTCTTTCCAAATTGACCCCTCGTTGTCATGTATATAAGGACTAAGGCACCTTTATGGCTTTATCCACCTCAAATTAACCTCAGCAATAATTTACTCAATTATTCTTGTGGGTGGACCAACCCTCTAAGCATAACCAACTTATGGCTGCAAACGAATCGATACACTTGCGAGCTATTCGTGAACAAGTTCGGTCAAAGTTCGATCAAAACTCGTTCATTTATAAACGAGTCAAGCTTGAACAAATTATAATACTCGTTTAATAAACGAGCCGAGCCTGAACAAATTGGTACTCGACTCGTATAAGTTCGTGAACAACTCGTATAAGTTCGTGAACAACTCGATTGAAGCTCGATTAATACTCGATTAATACACCAAAATTAAAATATAGAGTAAAATTTTAATTTGAAACTCAATTAAATTGTACTACATGACTAGTCTAATAGCATTTTATTTTATATATATAGTAAACGAGCTCTTAAACGAGTAGCTTGAATAAATGCTCGTTTTTTTATCAAGCTCGATTAGTATTCGAGCCGAGCTCGAGTATTTGAATTTATTAACGAGTCGAACTCGATCAGATATTCTTCTTGCTCGACGAATTCGAGCCGAGCTCGAACAATGAATAATATTCTCGAGCCGAGCTCGAGCAGCACGATACTCGGCTTGACTCGGCTCCCTACTTGCCAGCCATGCATTTTGTTTAAATTCCTTCAGCGTAAATAAATCTGACTAAATTATGAGCTTTAGCAAATCCCCTTGAAGCGTGGGAAAAATGCGACAGACTAACACAGATAGTTGGATCAGTTGGCAGAATGATCAGTTCTCATTTACTTGAGATTTCTTAGGCGAAAATAGCGTAGGGAGAACAGAGTTTACAAATTGTGTTGGAGGAGCACCAATGCATTGTGTAGTGTAAAAATATTGAGAATCATGATTTTTTTCGTTTCAAAAATGATGACTTGAAGTAGATACCATTTTAGGCTAAACATAAGGAAATCAACAAGATAAGACATGATGAGATCCTAACACCCAAATCTACAACCTTGTCACAGAAAAGCCCAATAAACTAATAAGACAACACTTAATCATTTTTATAAAATTTATTACTAAGGTATAGAAAAAACGCATTGAAGAGAGCTTAAACCACCGAACTCTATATGAATAGAGACCGAATAACTGGTCGCTACACTTTATACAATCATTATATCGTAAATATATAGAACATTCTTCGACAAAATGTTTTGAAATTTGTATTTACATACACACAAAATCAACATGCATGACATGTATATGCTTTCTATGGGTTTAGGCCGGGTTCAAACACACAGAAACGTTGTTGTATGCTGTTTTCTTTGTACCCACTCTGCCTCATCTCTCTCTGAAGCTGCTTAGCTTAGGCTCCACCATCATTGCAACTTGCATTCCTCCTCCCATTAAAGAAAACCCTACACGAGTTTCCACTCATAACAAATTAACCCCTTAAAAATATAGATAGTTTGCACTACAGTCCCTCAACATACCCTTTTCCCCTTTTACACATTTCGAATCCAAACAACTCAACCCCCCTGGCCCTCTTCCTATCTTCGGTTGAGGACTTACCTATGTTGACTCCAAATAACCTGACCACACTGTTTTCCAAACCGACAAGAACTGGCCGAGACTTGAAATCAATGTGGAGCTGTTGATCAGCTCCACCGGATTTGAAAAAGCTGACCACATCTCCAGCACGGAGATTCATTTCTTTCACATATCTGCTCCAACCCTTTGTGAGAACATAACTCTGGCTGCTGTTCCAATATGAGTATCGGAATCGCCAGACTTTCCCTTCTGCATCCTCAAAGTTCAGTAAAACTCCCTTTGACGATGAGGGGCCCCTGTTTTGTAATGGGAAATATTTTTCCGCATGTTGCTTGGGGATAACTAAGCGGTTTAACTTGCCAACGTCGCTAGGCGTAACGGCTTTTTCAAAGAGTTGTTCTCTATACAAACCAGTTCCTGATCGGTGTAAGAATCTCGGGTCAAGTTTGCTGATATTGGATGCAGACCGACGCTTGCTTTGTGCAAGTTCATCGGTGTAAGTATGCTTCCGTAACATGTCGACGATTTCACTCTTAGAGTGAGAGATGAGGAATGAGTACTCAGCATAACCTGCTTCATATGATCCTAATGATTTGAAGTTTGTAACAGCATCGCGGCCTCGAAACCTTTGTGCCGCCGAATCATAAACTCTAGCAGCTTCTTCTTCGTCATTGAATGTCCCCAGCCAAACTCGCTGGTGTTTCTCATAAATCTGAGCACCCCATCGACCGTTAGGCTGCGGAACAACTCCTTTAAATCTAGATGAGTTCAGTTTACGCCCTATATATTTGGCTCCCACGTTTTTATTCTCCGGGTCTATGATGACACTAGAGTCACTTTCCAAGCGGCAGAGCGGGTCGAGTTGCGTCTTGGGAGAGTCCTTGATGGCGGCAGTCGGGGTGCAGTTTAAGTCCATGGGTGAAGATTCAGATTACCAACAATAAAGTACGTGCAGAGTGTTGATGTATGGTTAGATCTGAGAAGAGAGAGAGAATGACGAAGATGATGGTGTGCTATATATTTTTTTACAGATCAGAAGCTGGGAAGATATCAGAGGAATTTTACTGCATTTGCTTGAGTGAGGTGGAGGTTGATATAAGGCTGAATTTTTGTCCAAGTATCCGAGTCGTTTTGTCCCTAATTGCAGAGTGTTATATTACCATGTTAATGTGGAAAACAAGGACCTTATTTCAGTAGTTGATGCCTTGGTGGGGTCTATCTTTGTACCTTGTAGCGTGCCTTTGTTTTCAATTTACTGTATAGGAGAACTAATAAAATGCTCACAGCATGTTATATAAATAATGCGTGCCTACATAATTTGGCTTGACTTTTATAAGATGTGTTTATGGTTTTTTTCTAATGGGAGAAGGAAAAGGAATAATGCATGAAAAGTGCTACTTGCATGAGTTCATGGCTAAGAAGAGATTAGTTTCTGTGGGTCAACAAGACACGCAAGAGACTACGAGAGGGATGAGGACCACGAATCGATTAAAGCATTTAGAAGTTTCAACTAGATCACACGCACGAAGCAGCACCCTTTTGTGTGCAAAAAGCATCAAATTCATACGCCAAAGAAATTGGAAATCAACAGATCTACTAGCTTTGGGTAATTGGCAAATAACTATAAACCCTACTACACCTTACAATACCAGTGTTGGTTATGTTGGAAACAACACCACATTAAAGGACTCATGTCAAAATCTAAGATTAATAAGGGTTAGGGTTACAGTTCTCAGTCTTTAGAAATGTGAACTTTCTCTGAACTGCATAGTACTGTCACATAACATATAGGAAGAAAACAAGGTTGTGGTAGTGGCTGTGTGGCGGGCTCCAATCCGATGAAAGTTAACCCCACTCCTGCAAGCCACAGAACCCCGGTTGAGGAATTCATTCCCAAATTATACTCCCTCCGTCCCATAATTTATGTCCCATTTGGTTCTTTGCACGGTTTTTAAGGAATGAAAGAAAAAATAATTAAAAAAGATAGTTGTGTGGTAAGGAAAGAGAAAAAAAGTGATTTGATAGATAATAAGTGGTGAAAAAGGAAGAGAGAGGAGAAATATGTGGTGGAAAACTAAAGAAGACATGTTCATTTATGGTAAGTTTTAGAAATAGGAAGATGATTTTGGGACACCCAAAAAGGAAATGGGACATTAATAATGGGACGGAGGGAGTACTAGTTTAGAGTTTACTTTTCCAAACTAACCTACTTCATTCAATCTTTCCCAAACTAACCTAATTTACTATTTAAACTCAGTTTTTATTTTTATTTTCCTTTTTTCAATTTTTCATTTTATTTATTATAATTTTTTACATATTCTTTAATATAATATGAACTCCAAACTAGATTAATTTGGAATAAATTCCCCGGTTGAGAGGACTTCAAACAGAGGTGCTTTCTTGTTCAGCCAATCATCTTCCGGGAACAAGATAAGGTTATCAGCTAGTTGTAAACTTGTCACACGTCTTTGTAACGCTACATGAATATTTTTACCTTTAAAAACATCACCCATGTTTTTACTATTAATAGGCTTCTGCATCCTTCTTCCCATATTTCCCAATTATAGATCATTATTTCAAGAGTTATTTTCAAATGTCACATTTCTAATCGTGACTTATTTTAATACATGACAGAAACTTTGGACTATGATAAACTATAAATTATTTCAAATCAATCCATTGCTAAAATTAAAAATCGGCTTGTACATAATGATTCATAATTTAATATATACTACTACCAATTAGACGATTGGTTAACTGAGTTTCTTTTATTATTTAATTGAATATAGTAATCAAAAATTGAGATTTGGGAGTTTCACACAATTCAAACCACTACTTACTATCATATTCATACATACATTCATCTAATATTTTCCTATGCTGTTGGAGAAAAAATGCACCACGAAATATTTATTCATCTCCTTTTCACATCATCACATGAGTAAGATGCTTTTAATGGCATGAAAAATATCATCAGTCTGAGACAAAAAAGGTGGCGGCTTTGCATATAATTCAAATTAGCATAATGTCTTCAGACCCACATAATATACAGCTTTATAGCATGTCTCTGTTGGAAAGATAACAAGCCGATTGAGGTTATTGTCTCTGTTGCCGACAGTCTACGTACTGTTGTTATACGATGCGTTTTGAACTTCAAAAAATCTACAAGCCTCTTGGCCTTGAATGAAATTTGCAGCCAAATTCAAAGTCGTAAAGTCACTCAAATTTTAGATAAATTTGGAAAAGTCCTAAAGAAGACCATTTATTTTACTACAAAAATTGGCAGATGAATAATAATAATATTATTCAGATGTGTTAATTTTTTTCCTATATGGTTTCATGTCTATCGAGTGTGTGAGTAGTTCATTTCAAATTAAAAAAAGTTGTACAGATTTATGGCGTATGAAGGAACAGGCAGGGACCTACAGATTAAATCATTGGCCCGATCAAAAATAGACCTAAAAAGCAATTGCAACAATTGGCTATTTTTGGAGAAACATTTTTGTTTGAATTTTGATATTAGTGGCAACTGATTTTCTACGTTTTCTGGTGGATCCCTCTTGCTGATATTTTATAGTGTTGCTTTGTTTATACATTACTTTATAATGACAATAATCACATGCAACCACATCACTGATGACATGATGATTAATCAAATAACAAAAGTTTCTGAATCATGATTGGTGTGTAGGGAATATAAATGGTACTATGTTACAGTCACATTATTCACAGTTGAACAAATCCAAGTATATATCCATAGCCAGCAATCAGAAGATACTTCTCCAGGTAGTTAAATAAGAATGCAATGAGATGGTTGCAACTTATTACAGACATGGTTAGTAACCTAATCGTGTTTTGCAATAGTTTATGTCTTTATGATATATAGCTAACATTTGTTGAACCTGCTGCAGCTGGCAAACAACAAAGAACATCATCTCATTACAAAACCCTATCTATTTATGTGGATGTAACGTCAAACTTTGATTTCTACAACACACAAGTTATTGCTTGAAAATAACAGTCAGCTGAAGTACATGAATAGGGTTTTCTTAAGGTGGCTATGAAACAGTTGTGAATTGTGATGGAACTAATTTTCAAGACAGTGCCAATGGCCATTGACACTCCTTGACTATTTGTTTTTCATTTAACAAAGATTTTTTTGTACACTAATGAATAAAAAACCTATAAGCATCAGATAGTGCCGACCTCCGGTGCCTGACCTGTCTGCATGTTTTTTGATCGGCTTGCCTGTATTTGAATGTTTCATCAGAAGATCGAAACCGAAGCTGAAAGAAGCTTCTTCTAGAATCATCTAAATTGTATTTGCAGGGAACCCTTTATCATGCTGGCTTTCCATTCCTTTAAGCATCAGAGACTTCTGCCGCAGATATTTATTTCTTTTGGCTGCGAGCGCTGGACAAAATTGAAATGAAATACAGGTTGAGTTTTAATTTTTATACAACAAAATGTCACGCTAAACATTTTAAACAAAAATGAATGTAATGATCAATTAGAAAAACAAATCTAACAGTAGCATGAATGAGTGTCTGAGAAGATTATGTAATCATATATCACATTGATACACTGCTTTTTCTAAATAGGACACAAGATGCTTAGAGCCGTTCCTACAGTCATGCAATAGATAATGATGTACGTATACCTACAGTCATTATGCAATAGATAATGATTCGAGCATATTCGATGAAAGATGTTATCCAGTTGATACATATTGTACAGTCATACCAGTTGAAATGGCACTTACACATTATATCATGAGGTAGACCCAGACCAAAGTCATAGTCGTTTCTTCCTCTTCTAATGCAAAGGAAGTATACCAGCAATCCCAGACAAATAATCACAATGCATGCTATGGCGATACTAATTTTCCCTGCGGTAGAAAGACCATTATGATCCCACAACATAGGACAAGCTGGTAAAGAAGGAGCGCCACACAGGCCTTTGTTTCCAGTAAGACTGCACAAAAGTATGTCAACTAAAGTTATGGCAAGTCATGTTAAATTTAAATATCAGATAAAATCATGTAAACAGAAAGAAGTATGAGGGGCACAAACAGAGAGAACTCATACGGGCACATGAAATGTTCTCATAAAACCGGGCTATACTCAAATAGCTATGCATAAAAATCAATAACCATAGGATGCACAAAATATACTAACAGACTGAACAATGCAGGACAAGTATATGTCAAAAGTTGTGGTGACCATATGTAGAGGTTATTCCTTGAGCACCACAATTGAATTTTGTAATATAAGATGGCTACATATGTGAAGGGCAGCAACAGCCAATACTTCTACAGACAATGGCAGAATTTAGCAAAAAGAAGCCAAAGCCAGCTCTCAATCTCTAAATATAATTTGGAAACGGTAGAACTACAGAGTAGCATCAATCAGATTTCAAAATAAAACGACGGGGTTCACAGCATATTAAATTGGCCTCATCTATGACTTGTTAGAACAACATCATCAAAATTAATAAATAAATAATTGGCAACATACTCGATTGTTCCTCCATGGACACCAATGGAGTAGAGTTGCTCAGGTACACTGCCCTCTAATGAGTTACCATTCAACAACCTAAAGAGCGAGGGGAAAAATCAACCAGGAACAAAGTGAGTCACCAAGCAGAGTTTTTAAGTCAAGTATTAGAATCAAGAAATAAATTTAAGAACGATAAAACCGATTGACACAAGGTCACACATTAGTCGCTGCAACAGGTGTTGAAGAAAAATAATCGAGATGGTGATTTGGAACTCCAAAGCCACACTTAAGTTTATTTAGAAGATATTATATTACCAAAAGATATCTGGTTATTAGTTCATGCAATAGAAGCAGTTTTTGATTTAGAACTTACACCAACTGTAGGCTACTGGAGTATAAACTTTCAGGAATAAACCCCGTGAGCCGATTGTTTGACAGATCCCTGTAATTCAGGATAGGGCCACAGTTATGTGTATGAGCAGATAAATCACATTTAGTAATTCAATGAATTTCATCTCTGAAATCATACAATCAAAACTTTTACAGACTATGCGCTACTATATACGACATCTGAACTGATTGCATGAGCATAAGGGTGAAGTTCAAACAATACAACTTCAAATGAGGACAGGTTACTACACGAACTTATGCATGGATATTTACAAAGAGAAGCGTAGTTCTCGGTTTCTATATCTAGCAGGCAATTATACGATGCTTACAATCTGGTAAATGACTTATGACCCATTCCATGTGGTATACCACCTTCCAATGAATTAAAACTCAAGTTCCTGCAAAAAGAAGATAAAGTCATAAAACTACATAGTACATACCATAGATATAGATAAATGAGAAACCTCAGTAGAAGGGAATTCAGCTTTCACAATCAGTCAGGAAACAAATAAAAATAGGTAACTACGTCACCACCCTAAGAGACGACATATCGAAAGGTATAATTACGAACAGGGTATGGGCTGCATTTACTACTTTAAATTTTACTGAATGAATGGGATGTTTGATGTAGAACAAACTCAGTTGGTCAAGCCAGGATCGGTCCCAATTGAACTTAACAACTATGCTTAATGGAATCTGAACAAATGTTAGAAGCAGATCATGAAAGCATCTTGCATTCATGTCATGCTAATTCGAGTTTGAATAACAAAGTCAAGTCTGAAGAACTTGTTGACTGTAAAACACATACGAGGAGTAGTTCACAGTTGATACTTACAGGCTTACCAAGTTTGTCAAGAGACTTATTTGGTCACTGATGTTTCCTTTTAACCCTTGACTCCCAAGATCTCTGGCACAAAATAGAGATCAGTCAGTGCAAACACCATACTTATTAGAAGAAAATGTAGCATAATGTACACTGGTAATTGTGCAACAAAGAAATACAGTAAGGTGATGACTTACATTTGATCAATCACGAGGGAAGATGCATTCTTTTCAGCACGGCAGGTAACCCCCTCCCAAGCATCCCAGGTAGTGGGAGCACATGGATCACCATTCCATCCCATTCTATCAGGTATGCGAAGCGATTCTTTAAGCGCTCGCATAGCAGTGACTGGAATATAAATTTAAAAGTAAACACACCATTATTTATCAACAAATCCAATATGAATGTCTGAAACAGGCAATTCAGCCAAGCTGTAATTGGCTCATTTTCAACTAAAATCACTCAGCCAGACAGCCACACATTAAACCAATAACTGATTCAATTGAAATGCAGATAAACATATAGCAAAATAACTAACCTTGTTCAACTCGCGTTGAGAAATCTGCGGGAACGAGGGCATAATTTTCGATTCCACTTATAATGGGCTTGCCGATTATAGGAATAAGTGTCACTTTCAGAAAACTGGTGCTCAATTTTTTCACTACATAATTAAAATCAAACGCAGCAAAGCCCCCAACTTCTTTGTAAATATCAACAGTACGAACAATCTTATTATTGATCGACACATTAAACACTCTCATCCCAGCTCCATTCACACTTGGATCTATCTCAGCAAAGTGAAACCACAACATGTAATCCAATTTCGCATCCACTTTCAACCGATACTCCAATACCCCATCACCCATCAAAGTCACAGCCTCTTGGTACAGCTTCATCGGAAAGTAATTCGGAGGCTGGTCAGCATTCTTTGCAGTATTCAAAGCTGACAGCAGCTTAGTTTTCCCAGAGTGTGAAGAACGAAAACTCACATCAGACTGCCAATTTCTGCTAAACTTATCACTGTCATTGCTAAATCCTGCCCCCCATTGTCTCGAACCACAAGAAAACCTCCCATAATTTACCAGAATATGTGAATCACCTAACGTCTCCGCATTATAACTCAACTGATCAACCTGTACAACCTCTAATGACCCAATCAGCGGGGCATCTGTTGCAATACTGTAAAAACAAATATCAGCCTCTCCATCTTTAACAAAAGCGAACAGATCAGAATAAGCTCCATTCTTAGCTGTAACTTCGTCCCATGGAGATCGCCAGCTGAACACAACCGTTCCCTCAACAGATACATCGAAGCTCGGAGCTTGGGATTTGCCATCATAATTATCATACACAGTAAACGTCCTAAACCAAATAACGTCCTTTCGGCAAAGAAGGTATGATGTAACAGTTCTTCTTACCGGACGAAATGGGGAAGTATCTGAGTGTCGCCTCATGTAATGAAGTGAAGCGATTCAACTCTGTTACCATTGACGTGTATCCGGATGTGAAATAGCGGTCGCGATCCATGTGGTGCCGTGCGCGTCGGTTGAGTTGACGCTGCTGCCGCAATCAATATGCAAAGACACCGCTTCTGCAATAAAGCTTACAATCAGTGCTCAAATCGGTAATCGATCGAATGAAGGAGGAACGGACTTACCGGCGGGTGGAGCCGGTGCGGCTTGGAGGAACGGGAGAGTGATGAGGATGAAGAGAGCTAGGCTTGACATTTGGCGGAAAATATGACGTCTGATGACATAGACGAAGTCGTTGACTGCGTTGACTACGACGATGGCGAGATTCTGGTGAGTTGAATCGTCGTGGAGGAATGAAATGAGAGTTGGGGTTTTAGGGTTAAATTTTTTGGAAATGAAGAAATTTGCAGAAAACGAGATCAGCGGAGAGGCTTCGAAACTTGAAAATCGAGTCGATGAAATTTGAACCGGAGAAGGCGGTGTGCGCCTCGGTTCGATTTTTCTTTTATTTAATTGGACCGAATGTTTGCTCTAATTCAGAAATTAATATTCATGTATTTATACTCAGTGCATTTGTGTTGGCGTAGGTTATAAATCGAGACACGAGAATTTAATAGTTGAAGAAATCCACGTGCGAGAAAGAGTTTAATGTAAAGCAATGCGTGAGTAATTCTGACTTAATTAAAGAGGAATAAATGTGAGTCATAAAATACGCATGCGAAAATGATTTTAACACGTGTAGTAAATCACAAAATCACTCAATGGACCGAACTGTCATAAAACATAAATGATTCAAATTGGGTTTGGATGCAGCAACAGCCCAAAGTCCAACGGGCCCATCGTCAACGATCCAAACCCGACCAGTTTTATTTGGAAAGGTATGTCTATTTGGGCTGTTTCTTTGGGCCACAACTACATGCCTTATGTTTTGCCAACACAATTAAACATTCTAGCTTTGTGAAACCAGTTGGAGAAAGAGGAAAGTTAAACACATTTGTGGAAACTTGAAACACACTAAATTTGAAAGCCATTCAACCTCTCCAAAACAGTAACAAGTCCTTGAGTCCCAAGCTTCCCATCTCCATTAGCCACCATCCCACCAAACAACTCCTTACAAAGTGCCGCACCCGGCAAAACCACCACCCTATCCCCATCCGCATTATCACACCCCATACCCAGATCCTTAACCATATACTCCGCGAACCCACCTGCTTCAAAATCCCTATTAATCATCCTTACCCCAAACAACTCCATTACCTTCGACCCCGCCGCCCCATCCTTCACTGCATCAATCCACTCCATTAAATCCAAACCTCCTGCCTTCTTCGCAAACATCAGCCCTTCACTCAGCCCTAGCAAACTTCCACCAACCTGTTAGGAATCCATCCAGTAAAATCATAAATCAAATTCAGACTTAAAAATCGAACTTAGTAACTTTCGACACTAAACTTGAATACAAACTTATGCGCGATAATTCAAGTGAAGATATCTCAACATTACAGCGATTTGATTCGCAATTTTGCAGCTCTGGCCGCAACCGGCTTTCCCCATATAACTCACTCTCCCCATCAAATCAAACAATGGCGTTAACCACTTCACCACTTCCTCGTCTCCTCCCGCCAGTATCGCAAGCTTCCCGTTCACCGCGCCGATATCGCCGCCGGAAACCGGCGCATCTACAGACCAACATCCCTTCCTCCTAGCGAAATCATAGATATCCTCAGCTAGTTTCGGGTGACTGCTGGTATGATCGACGAGGACGAGACCGCTTGACTCATCAAGGAGTCCGCTTTCGAGGAGTACTTCGCGGACATCGGACGGGTGGCCGATCATGGTGAAAACGACGTCGGATTGACGAGCGAGATCTGAAAGAGATGAGGCGAGATGAGCTCCGAGGGATTGGAGTTTTAGGGATTTGGATGGTGTGCGGGCGTAGATTGTGAGTGAATAGCCGGCGGAGAGGATTCGAGCGGCCATCGCTGATCCCATCACGCCGATGCCGATCCACCCGATTCGGGTCTTGGTGGGCCCGATTGGGTTTGGGTAACGTGTTTCCATTTTCGTAAGGGTGATTCTTCTCACACCACATAGGCCTCACCTTTCGTACAACCTTCCGTGATCCCACTTATTTTTACCATTATACCCCAATATTTTTATCATCAAAATTCATATTTACACTCTTTTGCTGTATCATTCTTAAATTTAATACATAACAATTAAAAAAATTAATGATTTAAAAATATTTACAAATTAACTGCTGATGAATAGATATTTTTTCTAGATTATTTTGAGAAACCTATACCAATAAATATTGGATGAAGTCTATGACTTTGGGTAGCTAAAAATGGACATCTTCAAACTAAATAAAATGAAGTTATTTTTAAAATATAAATCATAAATAGAATTTATCTATAATATTTTACTACAACGATAGTTTTGGTTTTTTAGTTACTCACTCTCTGCTAATTATTTGTTCTATTATAATTTTTAAATTCAATATTTTTTAAAATTGCTACATGTAATTTTAATTTTTACCTATTCATTGCTATAGATTATTTTTATAATACTATGGTGAAATTTATTTATAATACTAATTGAATTTAACTAACTTTTTAATTTTAATTTAATTGAACTTTAGAAATATACAATACTTAATTAAATGTATAAGGTTAGTTAAATATAATTACAGGAAATAAAAAAAAGCGTAAGTGTAAATAATTAATGATGGGCGTTCCATGAGCACTTCCCTTTCCTAATCACTGTGATTATTACTGATTTGATATTTATACTCAATTCAATTGTTATTTTACTTTAATTAGAAATATTTATATAAATCAATATGAAGTGTCTAACTTGTATTACAATCGTCAATAAATATTTAATATTTTTAATTTTAATTTTGATCGTCAAATCATTCAAGATCGAGTAAATAATTTTATATTTCGGCTTTCAAGATTTGGGTAAGAACAGCTAATATTAAAACGTAATTACTTAACTATAGGGCGATTAAACTACAGTCTTCACACGTCTTCGCTTTAAGCAAGGGTCCAAGAGTGGATCCTTTTCATCTAATTTCCTAAGAGACCTTCCCAAGACACTTTTGAAAGCCTCTTGGACTGTTTTAACGAAAGGCTGGCTGATTGCATCGCCGCCTTGATCAGAGTCTCCTGCGATGAATACAACATACTTCATGCGGCCCGCAAGTGTGGCTATATCAGCTTTCACTGTCCTTAGATTTAAGGCTTGACATGTCTTGATCAAGTCTTGTAAGATGTCGGACCGGTCATCAAAACATAGTGTGGCTTTAAGCAGTAGCTGGCTGTCTTGAATGGTGCATGTTTCGAATGTTAGCTCATCGTAGTCGGTTGGGAATGTGTTGTACTCTGGTAAGGTTGATGTTTGTTGCTTGAGATCTTTTACGCGCTGGACAACTTCTGCTAGCAGGGAGGCCTTGTCTGTCTGTTGATATCACACATAAGTCATGCACGCTCTGTGCTCTTAAATTGTTTTGCTTGACGTTGTTAAATGAAACAAAAGTTGCAAAATATATTCAAAGAGCTAGCAAGTTAAGAAAGAATCTTCTAAACATGTCTGAAAGATGTTGGAATATAAAAGCAGTCAGCAAACACACAACATTACAAAATCAACAAGCGCACGTGTGAATATTTGTACATGATTAGTATATTTTACAAGCAGAGACAAGGAAAAGTGCAAGATTATTTTCGGTTGTTGGAAATGTGTAAGGCTTGTTAGTAGAACTTACTTTAGTGGTGTTGGGCAAAAGGCTGCGAAGGTTAGTGAGGTGAGAGTTGATGCGCTCTCGCCGCCTCCGCTCAGCCTCACTGTGGCTCCTTGAAGCAGCTAAAGCTTTATCTTCCATCATGTTCATGGATTTCATTTTCTCAAATTCATGATTAAGCATGTTGCTCAATAACGATGACCTTCCAGGACCACTCAGTGATGATGAAGCAAAGAATGTTTCACGATCATCAGTTAAATTACTACTACTCATGTATAACTGATCATCTGAATAAGGGCATCCGTAAGAGTATGAAGGCGGTGGTGGGACGATGAACGGGTTTTGGCAGGTTGTGTTGAAAGTGGAGGACGGGGAGTTGAAGGGTGGCTGAGAAAGCATGTCTTGCTGGTGTTGGTGAAAGAGGAACTGGTTGTAAAGGATTGTGTTAGCACCAAGTCCTTCATCATCTTCCATCATTTCAATTGTTAACTAAATATTCGACTTGTCTAACTTGATCAGTAAGAATGCATCTGAAAAGCTGATGAATAAGGTTGAGGTCTCTGGTGCATGTAGGGTTTGAAGTTGTGTCTACTTATATATAAGCCACGAGCTCTAGAATGCTGGCTAATTAAGACCTGTGAAAGTGAGTATGAAAATAAAGATGCGTCAGTGAGCTGATCCAGGGGTTGGTGTAGGGGGCACGTGCCCTTCGTTTTGCTCAAAAATTCATGTGTAATACCAAACTACTACTCCCTCCGTCCCATTATGAATGTCCCATTTCCTTTTTGGATGTCCCAAAATGATCTTCCCATTTTCTAAAATAGAAACTTTTTTACCTATACATTTACACTCTCTTTCATACTTTTTATCCCACTCATTCTCTTTCTTACTTTTTGTCTCACATTTTTCAATTTTCTTAAAAACCGTGAAAGTTCTCAAATGGATCACTCAAATTGGGACGGAGGGAGTACAACACTACGAGTTGTTTGTTTCAAATAGATGAAACAAATGTATAAAAATTATAATGATTTATTCAAACCTGTCGTGATTAGACTTCGTTTTTGTTTAACCTAACAGTAATAAACTTTGAAAATCTTCTCTCACCACAATCACGAATCACACTAGATCCGCCACTAACTGTGTAACTCTAGCTGCCAGTAGGAAAATGGAGTGTTTCGTTTGACTAATTAACACACATAGGAAAACATGGATATGATTACAATGGAATCAAAAGCTCACGAAGATCAGAAATAAAGACAGTGGACTGGTGTGTGCAACACGCATAGATGGTGTCATGGAGATATTGGACTTTGTCTTAACCGACCAAAGATAAATTTTGTCAAATGATAAAGCTGTCTGGTAAAATGTTGCTAGTTCTTTATCAAACAATTGTTGACACTGCATTCTTGTGAACATAAGTTTAACTTGTTGGTAAGCAACAAAGAAATTCATATACTGAAGATTCGGTCGTTAAATTGAACACTAGGGTTTTGACTAATTAATCTAGAAAAACATATACCCAATGTTAAAGAACATGTCTCTACATTTGTAGGTTTATTTTCAAGCTTAAATGGAGTGGACTTAGGCACGATACAGCTTCTTAATCATTAGCAGCACTAACTAAATAGCTTAATCAGTGACTCTGGACTATCTTTCACCTCTGCCACCACCACCACCTTTTTTCTCAATCCCTAGTTTCAAACTTGTGCATCTTCTCTCCATTTACCAGGCGTCCCTCCATTACTCCCATGTGTAATAATTATGTCCCCAAGCGCACTCAGTTTACAATAATCAGTTCTCTATGATCTTAATTCTCTCTTGCCTTTGAATCAAATAAATGAAACTAAACTCTTCAAATTATTGAGATTTCTAAATGAGGTGCAGTTTTGATTGTCAAACAAAACAGACAACAAAGTTTCACATTGGTCGGTAAAGCTGTCTCTCTACTGCAAGGAATGAAAGATGCTTCTCAGATATGCAATGGGTCGCACGCATGGGTTGCCTTGGGCCCTCTTGCTTACTTTTTTACACTCCGAAAAAAATACTTAAAAATGTAAGTAATATCACTAGGTTATCGTGTGAATCATTTGCTAAAAAGAATTCTAGCTATACGTTTAAAATATTGGTGGGACTTCTATACACTTAAATATGATTCTACCAATTATCATCCCACGTCAAACTTACGTAAGCTGATCAGGCCCAAAACATAGAGTTACACAGATAGGGTTTTGGGCTCATCTTCAAATTCGGCTAGGGTTTTTTACATTATCATCACTCCATAGTCCATTTGAACTAGATCATATATATTTATATGATTTTCGGAGATGGGATTCACAGGAGTCAGATAAGATTGGCATCTATCGACTCTCTGCTTAAAAAGTTCAGTACATACACATTCACAGACACTACTGTGTACGTAACTACCAGACAGATATCCAAGGCCCATGCATGTCTTCACATAAATACAATCAAGTAGTAGCTGTAAAGTCCTCAACAAGTCAAAAGTACTATCTGTGCATACCACAACCATCAACAACATATCCACCCAACCTCCAAGCTTGCTATGGTTTTTTATTAATGTCCTTCACATGATCCCCATTTTCTTAACAGGCGAAATTCATGCCTTTGTGTCTGCACTATGTCTTACGTATATAGTTTTATATAGTTTTACTGATAGCTAGAGCTAAGGAAAATTGGAACAAAAGATACTCAAATAATTATTGATGGACACACAATGACACAATGCTCACCAAACAAGATCAGTTACCATGACACTTAACTGTTACACATACGTTTGACGTATATAATTTCTATTGAACTTCCTGTCTAACCCGTGACGGATCAAAACCATAACCCGTTACAATAATTTACTGGAAGATCACACACCTACACGGCTACAGTCAAGTTCTTTCAACATGTTGGGAGACTAGGCCATTTAAGTAGTTGTGTCTCTTGACATCAATTTCTAGATCTCAGCCGACAGGTCTTCCTCCATCTTCAATCTCATAACCAAACTCCCTCCAAATATTTAACATTCTCAGTTTTGTTCCCATGTTGTCTCCTATCAATACATCTATTGCACCATATTCAAATTCACTAGACAAGAACGAACCATATATTCACGCCATTTCCTCGGACTTTTTTATCATCATCAGTCATCTGACCGGTCACACTCTCCTTCATTAAAATGCCCAACCCTACCATGTGTCCACTCACATTTAATCATCACAATAAATCCCACGTATGAAATCATTAAATTTATATAACACAATAAAAATTAATAAATAATAACAATAGCGTTACAAATTGAATGAAATTGACCCGTCACGGTAAACCACACCCGTGTCTTGAAAACCCGACCCGAGAATTAGCCTGGTCAAACTCGAATAAAAACCCTTGCTGCATCAAATTCCCAATAACCGCAAAACCCGAATCCGAAACGACCGGTTGGAACGCCAAACACATCACACCCGGCTCGGTTTCGATGAAATAATTCCTCGGCGGCGGCTCAAATACCACGCCGCCGGCTAGCTTGAATCTCAACCTCGGGAAGCTCACTTTCGTCCCAACGCTAGTCATATCCAAGCACAAGTCGAAGCCGGGCGTCGGCTCGTCTGGGCTCGGAACGTCAGTTAGAAGCAGATCGAAAGCTGAGAGGATTATGTCGTAAGCCGGCTTGGGTAGGAATGTCAGCGTGGTCCCCGAGTCGAGAACCGAGCCGCCGTTACCGAACCGGTCTAATTTCCAAACCGAGGGGTCGATTCGTAATTTTGATTTGTTGATGTAAGCGTTTCTAATGGTAATATAGAAAAAAGTAGGGGAGAGAGGGTTCGCTACTAGAGGTGTGAAGGATAAAACGCTGACGTTTTGAGTTTCCGATTGTGAGGAAGCTGATTGGTGGAGGTGAGATAGTGTAGTCCATTAAACAATATGAAAACTTGTTACCGTATTTACGGCCCAACTGAGTCGAAAACGAAATGGGCCCACGGCCCAAACCCAATACACCAGACGCGCCGCTGAAGCTCCCGCCGGTGACGCTTGCACCGGCGATATGTAATGCGCAGCCGAAGTTGATGTATTCAAACTCAGTTTGATCCCCAGGGATGGTGGTGAGCGTTGTCTTCTCCTTGGAGAAGATACCTGTTGTTTCAGACCCGTCTGAGTATGCATACGAGTATCGGCATGGACTGTGGCGGCGCGTGTGGGGACACTCGCCGTCGTTAACGGCGGGAGAAAATTTGTAATGCGGGACAAGGCGGCATTGTGGATCGTAGCAGTGATGAGGGCGGAAAGAGGATGATTTTCTAGCTAAAAAGCGGTATTGTGAGGGTGGTGATGGGCGCTGCAGTTTGTGCAGGCAGAGCATTTGGTCCAAATGAGATCGCTACCTGTGTCAGCAATGAGTTTGAGGGATTGAGGTGGAGTTCCTAGGAGGAGGGTTACTAGGTACTGTCCGGAGCCGAGGGATGCGGCGGAGGTGATTGGGGATTGGGATGAGATGGAGGAGAGGCGGAGAGCGTCGGATGAGAGGATTTGGGAGGGGGAGAGTGGTGGGTTTGGCGGTGGAGTTGGAGTTTGAGGTATGGGGTTGAGCTGCAGGTGGTTATGAGGAGGAGAGTGAAGATGGTGAAAGAAGAGAAGGCCATTGTTGGCTTCTTGAGATATGAGATGATGAAAATATGGGAGTGTGAGGTGGAAAAAGGGTTTGATAAGTTGGTGTAAATATTTTATATGAAAAAGTAATTAGATATTTTTTCATGATTTTAAATTTTTGTAGTTGGACCAATTGTAAAATATTTAATGTGATGTCTATTTTTTAATAAAATATCTAAAATAGTGTTGTGTATTGTGTAAATCATCATGTTCATGAAATTATGAGAAAGGGATATTTGTTTTTGGAAGTAATAGAATCATTTCTCATACGTTTTTGGCCGTGTTATTTGATTGTAAGCGTCTTGGCATTTTGTATGTGGCGTTTTCCAAAACGTCATTTTGTAGAACATAATTGTTTTAAAACAAAAAGTGAATCACATATGCATACAAGGCTTACGTTAGTTTGGCTCAATCCAATACATGCTAACATTTTTAATTATTTTACCAATTTGATCAGTCACTGAATGCTAGGTAAACATGCATGTGAAAACCTTGAACGATTTCACCTTGATGAACACAACAGCACAAATCAGATCTTACATAACTGTTGTAATTAGTAACCCTTGAAAATAGGAAATCCCAAGCATTGGTCTCAACTTCACGTAGTATTTACATGCGACGCTTTACAGCAGCAGGTGCCACTTTCTGTCGGGAAGAAGCGCTTCCAGCCTGGGATGACCATGATGATGGTTTGAAACCACCGTGAGCATGTTGGAGACTGAAGCTGCCTGGATCTTCCTTCTTTGGATTCAAGTTCAGCATGTTTACATTCTTTGTAGCATAGGATCCAGCTGCTCCATCAAAGATTGATCCTGACTTTATCATGGCTCGCTTGTTCTTCGTGTTTTTATCAAATTTGGATGGGAATTTTATGCGTGCAGCTATGGCAGCATCTTCATCGGATTTGGGAAGTAAACGAATGCCAAGGCCCATTTTCCTTGAAACTGCTTCTTCTTCTGCCACCCTCTTCTTTTGACTCTGTCGGAAATGAATGCAAGACTGAGTATGAATGATAGGCTAGAAAACAGCATATTTACACAAAAATAGAGTCTATGAAACAGTATATGCATACCCTAAGTTGTGCACGAAGGTTTTTGTTTAGTGCATAATCATCTAAATGTCTAGCATCTGATACTCTCTGAAGACGAACAAGAACTGGCTCTGCCTCTTTCTTTTTCTTGAGATCACCTTCCTGATGTTCAAGGCGATAGAATGGATCAGCCAGCTTTCCTTTCACTGCAGGAGAAATAAAGTTAGAACATTATTGAAATTGACAAAAAAGAATCTTGTTCTTTCTAAATATGCACCATTCTAACGGGCAACAACATAACAGAGGATATGAGCATAATTTATTAATCAGTACCCTGCATAAAATTATTTACAAACCTTCTTCAGCAGGAAGTTCAAAAGTTTCTGCATCTTCTACATCAAAGTCCTCAGTCTTCTTCTGCGCACCACTTATGATAACATACTCACAGTTTTTAGGATCAGTCTGAATAACGATCTCCTGTTTGCAGCACGGCGCCTTCATAGAGAAGCTCCATATCTGATAAATTGAAAGAACAGGTTAGGACCATTTAGATTTTGACTAAAAATATATGATGATCAGAGCAAAACATCTCATTTCAATATGATCACTACTATATTACCTTTGTGGAATAATAATTTCCAACTTGCTTCTTCTCTGCGTTGAACCTTACACCCTTTGCAATCATAGAGTTGCATCCTCCACACCATATGTGATATGGCATCTCAAACCGTATAATCAGGATTCCCTGGTCTATTTTTCTTGCCCTCTCCCTCAAGGCGTGTTGGCCATTGAATTTGTTCAACGAACCCTGAAAACAGAAAAAAATATCACCATTGAACCAATTAACTGTGTACCATATCAGAACTCATGCTCAAGTTCAGAAGATAAAGCAACTCAAACGCACCTGATTGGGAGTCCATTCTGGTGGGTAGTAAAAGTTATCGGCTCTAGCAGCTGCAAGTGTAGACTGCAGATAGAAAAGGCATAAAGTTAGTACCTGAATGACATCTAATGCAAAATCAAATATATATATCATCTTCATCAATCAGAGTATAGACTAGACTACAAGCCCTAATCCATATCAAAATCATTGATTCAGATAAAAAATCATCCGGTTAAAAATTCAAGACCAGCATAACTGGGACAACATTCACAAAGTACTAATCGACCAGAACACAGCCTAATTTATCCAATTGAAACAAGCTACACATACGAAAACCTAAATTCTCATAAAAGCACCCAATCCAAACCCTATATGAATACAAAAACAACCAAATACGATACACGAAAACACAAACGCAAACCGAAACACGTACCATATTCCTGATAGATTATTAACAACAACTGAAATCGATGAAGCTGTGGATACGATCCGATGTGCGTAGAATATCGTCGCCTGAGATCGGCTCCGGACAAATTCGTGTGGAAGAAAAGTCAAAGACGGAACGGGTCAAGCGAACCTAATCGTAGTTTTATGGGCCGGTTGATGGACTTACTGGGTTTTTTATAAAGGGTGACTATGGGGCTTAGCGGGCCGTTGTTGATATTAAGAAATTAAAAAGCAAATATTGCTTTGTTTCTAAAGAAAATTTTGAATTATTTCATGAGTTGATTTTTTATGGAAATTAGAGCAATTTATATGGAAAATATGTCTAGTTGAAAATGTTTAATTGAAAATTGTATCTGTAAAACAAGCAACAAAGTTGGATGATAATCAAAGCTCAACTGCAGCAAAGGGGGAGCATGGCAGCTCTTACTTCACTATCTTGTTTTGAAGCTGTCTGTCCCCTATGGAGATATGCTGATGGTGTTTATTGTCTTTATGAAGCTAAGTGGACATTATCTAGTTGGCTCAGTTGGGAATGCTTCTGCCCCTTCCTCTTCCACCATAGCCATACCCACCTCCGTTGAAACCACCTCCGCGGCCACCACCACGGTTGCTGTATCCACGCCCTCCGCGACCACCACGGTGGTATCTTGGAAGCTCGCCAAAAGTCTGAAGTTGTGAGGGAGGTAAGGTCAAGATTTATTTTGTACTGGTTAAATAGAGACATGTTGAAGGACATGATAAGTGGTTAAGTACCTCCGTGTCTAATTTCCTTAGTTCTGAAACCTAGGCCTTCCCTGAGCTGAGTTGTTGTTCATTGCATTGGAAGAAAGAGAATCGAAGAAATCATCTTTGTTGTAGACAGGCTGTAGAGTACAAGTTAAAAATGTTACTAAAGGAATCATCAAGGTTAGATCATAACGTTTATTGCACTGATACATGACAAATGAAGTCAGAAAAAAGAGCCTGACCTTTACTTCTGGCACTGGCGGGTTCATGCTGGCTTCAAGCTGATATTGATCCTCTTCATGAGTATTTTCATATCCTTCGATGTCTTTTTGGCTTTTTCCAAGGTCACCCCATATTTCATCCTTGTTGAACTTCTCATTCATTGCAGTGAAATCGAACTCTTCTCTAAAATTCATCATTGGACTGGCACCCTGCATCAATATATGCTATTATGCATTACAAACAAGTTTCTCAAGGAAATTTCCACATCACACAATCAAATCTTCTTCAAGAATCTAAATAAAAGATAAATTTTATAGAAACCAGAAGCGTTACCCCTCTTCCAGTTCCTCGTCCACCCCCGCGGCCCCTGTTATCGTAGCCACCCCCACGACCTCTGTTGTCGTAACCACCAACACGACCTCTGCCACCGTATCCACCACGGCCTCTATTCTCATACCCACCACCACGACCCCTGTTCTCATAGCGATGTTGATTTGACACCTCATCAGGCTACAGATAAAACACAAATTAATCAAAATTACTGCCAGCTGACTTCTGACGCATCACCTACAATGTCAGTTGATTGCAGTGTACTTTTTTCTGAAATAAGACGGAAAACTATCATGCTCAGCCTATTTACGTGATTTCATATACACGATCACTACCAGTTTACTAATTCAATACACTCAGGCTTTGAAAAGCAAATGCAGAATAAGACTTCACATAACAACTGCACACTGGCAAAATAAGCTACAAATTCCACATTTCTGATCATTTGACATGTTCTGGATAAGCATTTAAAATCTTAAATTTCAATGTCCCGTTGCCAAACCCAATTGATTAGAAATTTAGGTATAACTGTAGGAGATAAATTGTTGTACTTCAGAACCACATTATAATGGACTCCACCAAACTACCAAAATTAGTTCTTTAGACTTGAAACTTTCAGTAAAAATGGAAGGCCTAGTATACCTTATGTACGGCTCTTTCTGGTACAGGCAATGGAAGGAGCGGAGGTTGCGAGGCAACTGGTACTGCAGGCGTTTCAACTTGTACAGAAGATGACTCCTTAACCACTTCCAAATCTTTGTCCTCCTTCACTAGGGGCTGCGTTGACAGGTTCTGAGTAGACTGAGTTTCATGGTTAGGTACAGAAGGCACAATCTGGTTCTGTGTTGACTGTGTTGCTTGATTAGGTACAGGCTGTGCAAACTGGCCTGGGGTTACAAGATTAGGCATGGACACTTTTTGGGTTCCGGGGGCAGAGGCTACAGATAGAGATGCATTCTGATTTTGAGAGGTTGTCCTGAACTATTCATAGGCTTGAGGGAAGCTGGGACTGTAGCATTCACATCTCGCTGAGTGATGACTGAAGGAAACAAGGACGATGAGACGGCTGTCCCAAGAGGATCAGAAGCAGAATTTGTTACTATAGGTCCTGTAGTATTTTGTATGGGTAATGGAGCAGCTGCTAAATTTGAAGGTGTAGTCAGTGACGGTAATGTGGATGCTAAACTGCCGGGATTACCACCGGAAGGAAATGAAGGCATGTTGGATGCAGCAGCAGACAAAGAAGAGCTGAAACCAGGGTACTGCATCGGCTGCTGCAAGTTAGGAGGCATTGGTAGGTTGGGAGGGGGTTGAAGTAAAGACTGCTGATACATTTGAGGAGGAAGCCCGCCCTGGGGTCCATAATATCCTTGCCAATACATTGGCATAGCAAGCCCTCCACCACTCACATTTGGAGTAGGAGGTGACGGACCCCATGAGTTCATACCTCCAGGCTGGTACATAGGAACACCGGCTTGAAAATTTGATCCGGGTTGTCCAGCCAGTGCATTCTGGGAGCCGTTATTTACAGAAATAGTAGCAGCTGAGGTCGGCAAGTTTGTCGACGTAGGAGTTGGTTGAGCATATTGAGACTGGGAAAACATGATACCAAATAGTGAGTACTTGTAAGGGCTTATAAGTTTCAAGTGTTAGATATCTGAGGTCTACATTAGTCATATCTAACCTGAATTATTGCAGGATCGTTGTTTATAGGTGCAGGCTGAGGCTGAGGTGGAGGGGACGATTTAACCTGCAAATCCTGTGAACAGAACAATTAAAATGAACTTAGAGAACAAACGAGAATCCAAACAGAAGGAAGCAATTAATAAAAAATCCAGGATATGTCCATTATCTTATTTGTATACCTTAATATCACTTCCACGAAATAATATATACTCATAAATTTTTTCGCTAGGCTGAACTTGCGGGCCATCTTTCTTTCGTCCCTCAGTTCCAAATGATCGAACTGTAAAGGTAAAAAGTGTCAGCCAATGAATTAGAACAATGTGTAAGGGTGAAAATCACAAAAAATGATGTAGAAAATAACCACATCCAACCGAAGGACGAAAGACATCACAAGGCAAGGACGAAAGACATCACAAGGCAAGGACGAAAGACATCACAACCCAAACCCAATAGAAGGAAACGAACATTTCTAAAAGCAGTTGCCATCATCTATCATGTGAGAACATAAACTACACAAATATAAGATGGTGTACCCTCTGAAAATGATAGTTGATAAATTCGGTTAACACGACATAAGTATATCATACTTTGATGATAAATACACATTCAAAAACACATAACAACAGAATCAAAAACCATTTCAACATCTACATGAATGAGGCAAAGCATCATCCTTTAGAAATTAACAGCATATGAAAATCAATCAAAAAGACTCAACAATCCTAAAAATCTACACACTCATAAACACAATTGGTAATCAATCAACAATCCACTAAATCCAAACATCCAAATCCAAACATCCAAATCGAAACCCTAATCGGAGCGATTAGGGGAAAGAGAATACCATTTCTGAGGCCGATGCTAGACTCTTCAGTATTAATATTATACAAAACGCCTTCATAACGCATCTCGCTTTTGGATGTGAGGCTAATCAAACTGCCGATATAAGAGTCGGCAGACGAGCCCGATCTGGAGCCGTCGGCCGCCATTAGAGGCGCTGTAAAAGATCGAATCGGGGAATAGAAACGGCGGAAAAGAGAAGGAGAGGTTGAGATCGAAAAGGGTATTGAAGGAGAGAGAGAAAGGCGAGAGCTTGAAGTTGTTGTGTGGTTTCGCTTTGCTTCGGTTTTGACTCCTTTTTGAGATGAAGACGAGAGCAGACAAGGTGTATGTTGTGGGCATAAATGTCCACTCACCCTACTTTCTTAATATTTAATTTCTTATAAAATTAAAAAGTTTCAGTTGTTTAATTTCGATTAAATTGATAATTTTTATTTAAATCCATTAGTTGAATTTATTATAAAATTTAACAATTAATACTATGTGTTAAATTTCATTAAACATTGGCTCTTCTTATCTTCTCCGACATAAGTTAGTTTTCTTGATCAAAATTGTATCTTTTCCACAAAATATTTAACAATAGAAAAACATTATTATTAAACTGTGTATTTGGTTAATGTGTCAGATTATATCTCCTAATTAATTTTAGGAAGCTTCAATGCTTATCCTTAACAGAAGCCCAAAACCGGCAAGCCCCATAGATTTCTGTAGCCCAACGTACATATCTAATTTACTTTTCTACCCCCTGAAATCTCCGCTCGGCTAGAAGGTTAGAATGGTCATTTGTCGATCAAAATCCGAGTGCGCTGCAGAAAACAAGATTACCAGAAAGAAAAGAGATCGTCTTTCCGATTGAAACCCCTGGCACGTGCCCGTCCGACAATCAGAGCCGGAAAGTCGCGAGCTTTACGTTTAATTCGAGTTTGGATACTCATTTGACGAATTGGGTCTTTACTAATTGTGCATTTTCGTTACGGAGGATGATGGAATTTGGGAATTAGGGTTTTAGAATTTCGTTTTGTGATTCGAGTCTGCTGTTTGGGGTTTTTCGTGGTTGAATTGGGGGATGTTCACGCCGCAGAGGAAGGGGTGGCAGAGTACAAGGAATGTTGGTGGTGGTGGTTCAAATGGGAGGAGTTTGGGCAAGGGAAAGGCAGTGGCGTTTGCTGACGAGCCGCCGCCTCCGCTTGGGAGTTTGAGTGAGAATGGGGAGAAAGGGTTGGTAGGATTTGATGAGGGTGGTGGTGGTATGGAGGATTGGAGACGGTTCAAGGAGGCTGGGATGTTGGATGAGCAGTCTATGGAAAGGAAAGATAGACAGGCTTTGGTGGAGAGGATTGCAAAGATCGAAAATGAGGTTAGGAGAGTTTTTTTTTATCGTTTTATGTTTGATTTGTGTTTGTTTAATTTTGAAATGTTGCAAGGTAGTATCTTTCAGATACTCTTAGAAGATTTGTCATCTGTTGCGATTTTATGTGTCAAAGTTTTAAGTAGCTTTATTATGAGAGTGAATATTCAATAATGATGCTGAATGGTTTGGTGTTTTTGATAGTTATATGACTACCAGTATAATATGGGGATTCTGTTGATTGAGAAAAATGAGTGGGTGTCGAAGCATGAAGAACTCAGTCGAATTCTTGATGAAACCCAGGAGCTTCTTAAAAGAGACAAGTCTGCTCATCAAATGGTGTTGGCTGAAGCTGAAAGGCGAGAAGAAAATTTAAGGAGAGCACTGAGTGTGGAACGACAATGTGTAGCAGATGTGAGATACTTAGGCTTTATTTTTTGTTTGAAATGTTGACTACGTCTTTTATAGGATTGTTTATTTTAATTTTTTTGCTTTTCATTATAATATTTTTGTTTGTGCGTGATCAGCTTGAGAAGGCACTACGAGGGATGCAGCAAGAGTATTCTCTCGGAAAGCTTGAAGCTGAATCAAAGTTTTCCAGCGCCAATTCCTTGGTCACTAACATTGAGGAGAAGTCAATTGAAGTGGAGAGGAAAATGAAAACTGCCGATGCTAAGCTTGCTGAGGCAAATAGGCAGACTACTGAACTTGAAAGGAGACTTCAAGAAGTTGAGGCTCGGGAAAATGTGATTCAGACTGAAAGGTTGACATTGAAAGCAGAGTAAGTGGTTCCTCTGTAATTTCTAATATGTGATGCTATTGGGATATTCATGGATTGTTTTACTTCTAGGCGTGAGGCACATGAGGCTACTTTTCACAAACAAAAGGAAGACATTCTTGTTTGGGAGAAGAAACTTCATGAAGGAGATGTAAAGCTTTGTGACAGTAAAAGAGAGATTAGGAAAAAGGAAGAAAAACTAAATGAGATGGAGAGACTGAACAAGCTGAAAGAAAGAGAGCTCGATGAGAAGCTTGAAAAGCTAAATTGTTCATTGGCAGACTTGAAGTCCAAAGAAGAAGACTTAAAAAATAGACTTTTAGAGTTGATAGCTAAAGAAGAGGTGGGACGAGTGTGCTTATTGGTTTTCACTCAGATTTATACTCGGGTGTATTAATCACTAGTTTTTTTGCATTCACAGAAAGCTGACACCATGAATCGCGGCTTAGAAAAAAAGGAAGATAACTTATTTGCATGGGAGGCTAAGTTGCAAGCTAGAGAAAGTGTAAGTATTTTCATCAAGCATATATAAACTTATAATCTGTAACATTGCTGCTGGAGTTATTCATATTCTCGTTGCCATAGGGGGAGATCCAGAAGCTGGTAGATGAGCATAGGGCTAAGTTTGATTCAGAATTGTGCCGCCTTGAGTTGGAAATGAAACAGAAGAGAACAGAGCTTGACCAAGAATTTAAGAGCAAATTTGATGATTTAGATAAGAAGGAGAGTGAGATAAAACATGCTGAAGCAAAGCTGGCTAAAAGAGAAGAGGCCTTAGAGAAGAAATCGGGAAGGATAAGAGATAAAGAGAAGGACATCGAAGAGAAAATGAAAACTTTGAAAGAAAAGGAGAAGCTATTGATCACGGAAGAAAAGAAATTGACAAATGAGATGAATCAGTTGGAGACTGAGAGGGAAAAGCTGGAGGATGTTAAAGATGAAATTGAGAAGTTGAGGTCTGATGCCACTCAGGAAAAGTTGCAACTCAAGGAAGAAGTAGAAAATCTAAAGGTTAAAGAACAGGAAAGATTAGAACATAATCGGTTGCAATCAGAACTTAAACAGGAAATTGTAAAGTGTAGACAGAATATAGAGTCATTGTTGAAGGAAAGGGAAGAGTTAAGGCAGGAAAGGGAGAAGTTTGAGACGGAGTGGGAAGTGCTGGATGAAAAGAAATCTGAAGTTAGAGAAGACTTGCAGAAATTAGAAGAGGAGAAAAAGAAGTTCGAATTGTTTAGGAATTCTGAAGAAGAGAGGTTGAGATCAGAGAAAATTGCAATGCAGGATCATCTTCAAAGGGAACTTGATGCAATTAGACAGGAAAGAGAATTGTTAAGTGCCAGTATGGAAAAAGAAAAGACGTTGCTTTTAAAGAAAGCTGAAAAAGAACGCAGGGAAGTCCTTCAAGACCTCGAAAGGCGAATGCAGGATTTTGAGTATGAGGTTCAAAGAAGGAATGAAGTTATGGAATTGCAGCTGGCAAAGAAGGAGATGGCACTTCAAGAAATGCAGGAAAAGGAATTGAATCACTTAAAGAAGTTGAAAGAAACTGTAGAATGGGAAACAGAAGAGTTGAAATCTGAAAGGGTAAGAATGCAAAAAGAGAAGCAAGACTTAGTGTTAAATAAGCAGCAACTAGAAATAAACCAGTTAGAAATGAGGAAAGATATTGAAGAACTTAGTGTCCTCATCAAAAAGCTTAAAGTCCAGCGAGAGCAATTTGTCAAGGAACGAAGTCAATTTCTTGCTTTTGTGGAGAAGCTCAGGAATTGTTCAGATTGTGGCGACATTGTAAAGGAGTTTGTTGTTGCAGACTTACATGTGCCAGGGTTAGAGGAGAGTGAGATTCTTCCTCTGTCGAAAGCGGTTGAAGAACTTGTGAAGAAACCTTTGGGGGAGTTAACACCTTCTGGTAAGAATCAAGTTGAAACTTCTCATGGGGAAAGTGGTAGTGGCCAACTCTCTTGGCTCCAGAAGTGCAAGTCAAAGCTTTTCAACTCACCACCTCCAATAATGAGCGGTCAGCAAGCTGCTCAGTTCCCGGCCTCTTTACCCGTCATTTTGCAGAAAAACAGGGTGGAAGTTATGGACAAGAAAACAGCTCCAAGACCAAGCACAAGAAATCCAAATGCAGTTTTATCTACTGATGATTTGTTCAGCGTTGGAAATGAACGGTCAACTGGTGTCAGTAGAGATGATGACGGCCGCCAGTCTGAAATTTCAGCCAATGCTGGTAAAGTGACCCAAAAGATGGGGAGAGGTAGAGCTGGGAGGAAACCGAAGGCGGTATTACGTAGAACAAGCACAATGAAAGCAACAGTTGAAGATGCTCAAGCTTTTCTTGGAAAAGATGTAGACGGAACAGATATTAGCACATCACATCTACATGGCTCTGCCAATATGGTCGATGAAAGCCATGAAGATTCCGAGTACACTGAAAAGGCTGAAAGTTTAATTTCAAGAAAACGTGGACGTGCTCAGACTTCTAAGGCTACTGATACTGAAGCAAATGGTGGGGATAGTGAAGGACGCTCAGAGAGCGTGTCTGTAAGTGGCCGTAGAAAAAGGAGGCAAACAATTACCCCAGCTGCTGAAACTCCAGTATCAAGACGATACAATCTTAGGCGGCACAAAAAGTAAGTAAATATGTTTGAAAAGCTCTTTGTCCATCAACATTTTTACCTACTTTTGGCAATAAAAGGGTTACATGTTTGATTCATCTACTTTTCATTTAGTTCTGCCTTGGCAATACCCTCGGATTCAGCTGGTGTGAAAAAAGATGTCAAAGAGGCTAATGTCCGCATAAGTGCTGCTGCAAGTGTAAACCATCATCAAGAAGATATTACAGTTGATGGCGAGGTATTATGCACAGAAGTGACAAGAAGTGAAGTTCAGGAAGTAACATCTGGAAATGCACTCAGGGTAAATATTATAACTAGCTTTCTAACTTTTTTCAGAACTAATTGTGTTGTCTTTTTAATTGTGCTTTTCTGGGTGTGGGAAGCAGTTTGCAAGAATTACATCTGGCGCTGGTGAAAGTGATGATCCAGCTCAAGTGGCAGAAATCAAAGAAATAGTTGGTGTAGTTGGTGGTGCGCTTCCTACAAATTATGAAGAGGACCAGAATGTTAACGGCATTTTTGAAAATGAAGACGACAATGAAGAAGAAGATGTAGAAGAAGAAGAAGACCAGCCTGGTGAAGCTTCTGTGGGAAAGAAGTTATGGAATTTCTTTACAACGTGATGACACATTCTTCATTTAAGTCTCTATCCCTTGGTTAGAGTCTCTTCAGTCAGGCACATTTAAGTTTGCTGAGGTATTCGATTAACTTTGGAGGATTTTTTTGAACTTACTCATCCTGTGACAGCCTACTTCAGCAATTACACAAGATTTGTACCGTACTCATGGGGTGATTGTCTACTGTTACACTGTGTAAGATAAGTTCTATACTCTCCCAATTTATGTCTCAATTTAGTCTGTGTGCATAATAAAGTCATATGTAACTTTCAAACTGTGAACATGAAGCATGTGATTATATTTCATCTACGTCTTTTCGATCCAAAAACATTTTAGCCTCGTACTACAAAGTTTCAAATGTAAGTTCAGACCAGACCATGCCCATTGATCTCAAACCCTGAACAAAAGCACACTAAGCTCAGGCCCTCCACTCCCTTCCGGACTAACCATGTAAAACGCTTCTGAATGCTTCGAACCAACAACTCTTTCAAACTTGGCCCTCATATACATAACATCTCCTTCTCCCTCTTCAACTTCAGGCAGCACTCCTGCACCCGACGTCATCATGTCCACCGTCTTTAACACTCTCCACTCCTCCCCGGCACAGTCCCTCTTCACTGCATACCCACATTTCTTCCCATTGCAATAGCTCCTCCAAACAGGCTCCATTAATAGCTTCTTGTCACCTGATTTCCGGACCCGTTTCTTGTCACATTCCAACAAGATCCTCACCACTCCTGATGCAAGTTCCTTCACTAGAATACTAGTTGTTGTAGGTAACTCTATGATTAAAGCTGGGATGGACTTGGGGTCTTCTTGGATAGCAAAGTTGATATGGCCTCGACGAGATCCGAAGAGTGTCCCAATCACCTTTGTACCTAAATGGGTGTTCGATTTTGGCTTGGTAAAGAGTGTTAGAGCTGAACGTATCTTGGAGACAGCTGTGGTTGGGTGCTTGTGGTGGTAAACTATGTTTGCACCCGTTTCGCAAATTGGTAGGGCTGGGAAAGTTAGGGTTAGGGTTTGATCATCGTCCTCCTCGGGGGCAAAAGTTTCAGAGTGGTGCTTACGGAGGTTGAAGTAGCGGCGGGATAGGGATGATGATGATGACTCGTGGTTGGATCTAGGCATGGTTGTGAGATTAAATGAAATGGATCTAAGTACACCAACACGAGATGATGAAAACTTGTTGAGAGTTAGAGTGATAGAGAGAGGTGGTTTGGAAAAATGGAGTAAGGTTGATGATATATAAGTCTGATGACTGATGATGTAGTTGTAGGGTAATTCATTGTTTAGGGCATAATATCTTGAAGTTGAAGATGGAAGTTGAGCTGCATTACCTAACAAATTATCATGCAGGATACTTGACTAACCTCTAAACGACACCGTTTTAACAAGATATGGTTTTAAAAGCATACTTTATCAGTAAAGGTACAAGCCTTAAACCTATGTACAGCAGAAACTAGCAATGTGATTACCTAATCAAATAAATTATAAATCTTTACATTCAAATAATTTTCCGTAAACATTGTCGCCTACATGTTACACTCTTGATCATTTAACTAAGAAGAATCAAATGGATATAGTCTAACGATTACATTCTTAATCATTTAACTAAGAAGAATTGAGTGATTATAGTTTAATGGTTACATTCTTAATCATTTAACTAAGAAGAATTTACTGATGAAACTCATCCAAGGCTCGAGACAGTCGACATCCCAAGGGTCAAAATGAGTGAACTTTGGACATTACAACGGCTACAATGCTTGATGCTGTCGATTGTGGGTTGGATGTCCGTTGCTGTGACCAGAGCTTCAAATGATTAGAATAGATATCATGTATACGATCTCTATGAATTGTACCCAATATAACCGCTATCGGAAAAAAAAAACAAAAAAAAACAAAAAAAAAACGGCTACAATGACTAAATAGTTGACAAAAATACAAAGAGAAGGTATGACTTTTAGATTCAAATGCCGGCAAAAATCCGTTATAAAACTATACATCAGTTAACAAGTTACAAACAGTGAATATAATTTAGAATTTGGCGGATCACCTAACATGATTATACGAGGATGTTTAGTAGCATTTTCATGGCAGCTTTGTTAGATTAACCACAAGTTGTTAGTGTTAGAAAAGTTAGGAGCATGCAAACCCTAAAATTTCTCAATGGATTCCATTCCACTAGTTTTTGTTTTTTTTTCGATAGCCACTAGTTTTTGTTGGAGGCAGAATCCAATAAATTATCATCCCCACATTTTTAATTTAGCAAACCACAAAAATCAAATTAGCAAAAAATTAATATTCACTCACAAACCAGAAATTTCAGTCCCACCAGTTAATACTAGACTCAAGTCATATATCCACGTGTCACCATCGCAACGGTCCATCACTCATATATATTTATATAAGTAGGTCCCACTTCCCTCCCCTCACAAAAACTCAAAAAACAAAAAGATTCAAAATAAAAAATAAATATAAATAAAATATTCCCTTCTTCGATTCGTCGCATTCCGAGCCGGAACTGCTCCGACGCTCCGCCGCTGAGCTGATTTTTTATTTTATTTTATTGAAATTGAAGTACAGAATTTGTAGGTGTTTGAATTTTTTGTGGTTGATTTTTTCGGAAACGATTGGGAGAGATGACGGACACGACGGACGATATTGCGGAGGAGATTTCGTTTCAAAACTTTGATGACGATTGTAGGTTGCTTGGAAGCCTTCTTAAAGATGTTTTGCAGAAAGAGGTCGGTGGTGCGATCATGGAGAAAATCGACCGGAATCGGGTTCTTGCTCAGGTACATTTGAGGCTACTAGAATTCAAAATTGGTTGTTGGATTGTTAAAGCTTTGTGTTTGGATTGGAAATTTGTGTAAGAAAAATGGTGAAAGTGATTGTGTGAGTTTATCATATTATTTAGGTTTAAGGTTTTGATGCTTTTGTGAATGTAGTTGGGGTTAACTTGGTATTAGTTTTTTGTAGAGTGCCTGCCATATGAGGTTAGCAGGAGTAGAAGATACAGCTGAGCTTGTTGAGAAACAGTTAGCCTCTGAGATGTCAAAGATGAGTCTTGAAGAGGCTTTCACACTTGCTAGAGCATTTAGCCATTACCTGAACCTGATGGGAATAGCTGAAACTCATCATAGGTGAGGTGAAGTGAATGTGAAAGTGGGGCGTTTATAGTTTTATTTTTGAGAATATATGATACATGTGTGCATTATGATTTGCAGGGTAAGGAGAGTGCGAAGTGTGGCCCAATTGTCAAAATCCTGTGATGATACATTTCATCTCCTAGTGCAAAGTGGAGTGTCTCCGGAGGAGCTGTATAAGACTGTTTGTAATCAGGTATGGCACATTTTATGTGTTTATAAATATTAAATTGTGTCGAGTCTCTATACTTTTTCCATTTCCGTTTCTTTTATTACAAGAGCTATAACATCATTAGTTTTGCATTAATTTTTCAAAAATAAATGAGTTGAGATTTGCATGATCACAAGGGAGTCGCTTCATCTCCTTCTCCTGTTAGCTAAATTACAGTTTTTTGCTACAGGAAGTCGAATTGTGCTCACAGCTCATCCCACGCAAATTAACCGCAGAACATTGCAGTACAAACACATCCGAATTGCTGTGAGTCAATACCTGATATGGATGCATCATTTATGGAGATTCTAGTTGTTAAGTTACTTATTGCGCACTTTGATTCTTCTCTGGCAGCATCTGTTGGATTACAATGATCGACCTGATCTTGGCCATGAGGATCGCGAGTTGCTCATCGAGGATATGGTATCCACATTTTTATTAAATCAATAATTACCCACATTTTACGTATGTTCTAATATTTTTGAACTTGGACCCCTATGAAGATGAGGGAAATAACCTCAATCTGGCAGACTGATGAGCTCAGGCGTCACAAACCTACCCCAGTTGATGAAGCCAGAGCTGGTAATTTTTTTTAAATGCCTTGATCTGTTCAAGTGCCATTTTGTTTTCATTCATAGTTTATCTCTGGAATTTTATGCAAGTGACTAGCGTACACCTGGAAAGTTGTCCTCTTTTATAATAATTACCCGAAATGAGTATTCTGTAACTAAACTTTAAATGTTGGTGTTTCTCATCAAGTATCATGCTTCAGGCTTAAACATTGTGGAGCAATCCTTATGGAAAGCAGTTCCTCGCTACCTGCGCCGTGTTAGTAATGCTTTAAAGAAGGTGATATATCTGCTATCATTTCATTTGTTGGTGAAATCGGAGGAATAACATAGCTTTTCCTTTGATTTGGCCTTTCAGCACACTGGCAAACCGCTTCCACTGACTTGCACACCTATAAAGTTCGGATCCTGGATGGGAGGTGACAGAGACGGAAATCCAAATGTGACTGCCAAGGTGATCTATTGTACTGTATTTGTTCATATAGTTCAAATAGAATGGAAGTTAAAGAACGAAAACTTCTGAAATACATTCTATCTTATACTGCTTTCAGCTTCACGTATACACATGATCATAACTGCGCATAAGTTTCAAATGGAAAAAAATCCTCATTAGTTTCTGATACTACATGTTTTCTGTTGCTTGTGTCTCAGGTGACTAGAGATGTTTCTCTTTTGTCTAGGTGGATGGCTATTGATCTTTATGTCAGGGAAATTGACAGCCTCAGATTTGAGCTTTCGATGAATCAGTGTAGCGATAGGCTGTCAAAATTGGCTCATGAAATTCTTGAAAAAGGTTTGCCTCTGATTTGGAGCTAATGGAATTCCTCTCCTCATATGCGTGATTTGTATAAAGTGCTACTTCACGACTCTTACTCCTTCAGAATACTAGACTTACGTTATTTTCAATTACCAGAATCTAAAGTGGATAGTTGGAACGTACATGGAAGTAAAGGTCAACTAAAACAGGGCCATCATGCACATAACCTTCCAACTCAACTTCCCCTGAGGGCTGATCAACCATCATGTACTGGTGAGAAAGAGTTTAAAGTATTTTCTTCATGTGCGATTGACTTGGAAGCATTCTCATAATTTGATTTTGGTTCACTACTCGCATAGAGATAAACTATACTCATTTTCATAAATTACTGAAGATTGGACTGAGTGCAGCAGCTGTTTTTCTCCCTCGGTTTGGTGTCATTAAAATATAGTTACTTCCTATCCATAATTTGAAACTGATCAACGATATCCATATTCCGTCTTTCCACGACCATTGCTGCATGTCTTTTTCCAAGAATTATTGTCAATCATATTGTTGAAACTTGTCTTGGACTTTATTGCACAAATTTTGAGTCGAGATTTCTCCCTTGTAGATGGTGATTCCCATTATCCAAAACTCGAGCTTCCTGGGACTGATTACATGCCACTGAAGGGACAAACGAAGCAGGTACATAATTAAATTAGCGTATTATGTAGCACGTTTTCTTCATCTGTTTTCAAATAGCTTCAGGAAGTAAATAAGGTTATTATTTTGCTGTGAACAATTTTGTCTCTTGTCCTGTTCTCATATACCGTATGTTATAGATAAAATATTCTTCTCAATCTTATTTGTCTTAGAATGCTTCCACCACCACAAATTCGGCTTCTCCTGTTCAGAGATCCCTTCAAAGTATGAAAAAAACAAATTCTGATGGAAATTTGGCTAATGCCTCCTTTGGCCGTTCTCCATCTTTCAACTCTGCCCAACTCCTTGCCCAGAGGAAACGATTCGCAGAATCACAGGTTGGAAGGTCCAGCTTCCAGAAACTACTAGAACCCAGCATATCCCAGCGTCCTGGAATACCTTCTTATAGAATTGTTCTTGGTGATATAAAGGAAAAGGTACTACACTTAACCAATCTATTAAAATGAGCTATCCGTACTCCGTACTGGGCAACAGCAAACTGAAGCTGAACATCTCCAGTTTTTATGCTTATACAAATGTTCGGTCGTTCAGGTCATTTGATTCTTTTTGTTTATTGTTGTTTAATTAAGCTTCTAAAAACAAGAAGACGTTTGGAGCTTCTCCTTGAAGATCTTCCATGTGACCACGATCCATTGAACTACTATGACACTACAGATCAACTTTTGGAACCATTACTTCTTTGTTATGAGTCACTGGTACTGAAGCATTATTTATTACTCTATCAATATGTATTGATTATATGCAGTCTGTTAATTTGTTGTTTTATTGTGTTGCTACTAATCTCTGCAGCAATCTTGCGGTTCTGGAATGCTAGCTGATGGTAGACTAGCTGATTTGATCAGAAGAGTTGCAGCATTTGGAATGGTCTTGATGAAGCTGGATCTACGCCAGGTAAAGCTCGCCTGTTGAGTTGAGACGCTAATAATAAAAGTCACCGAGTTCTGAGTCAGCTTTACTTCCTCTAGGAATCTAGTAGGCATTCTGAAGCACTGGATGCAATAACTAGTTACTTGGATATGGGTGTATATAGCGAGTGGGACGAAGACAAGAAAGTTGAATTCTTAATTGGAGAGTTAAAAGGGAAAAGACCTCTATTTCCTCCAAGTATTGAGGTAAACTATGTATAAATTTGATCATCTGATTTCTGTAGCCAATATTCACGTACGCTTTTTATAGTTATGTATCATGATCTTCTTCTTTTAAATGTGATTTGCTAACCAAGCTTCTTCTGAACCGGTTAGGTTGCTCCTGATGTCAAAGAAGTTTTGGACACATTTCGTGTTGCTGCTGAGCTAGGGAGTGACTCATTGGGAGCATATGTTATATCAATGGCCTCCAATGTATGTTTCTAAACATGGTTCCAACATGGCTTCTCTTTTATGGGTTTAGATTATCGGATGATTATTCCATATCACCAACCTTGCAGGCTAGTGATGTCCTTGCAGTAGAGCTTTTGCAGAAAGATGCCCGCCTTGTTGTTAGCGGGGAGCTTAACAGACCTTGTCCTGGGGGACCGTAAGGCCAACATATTAAATTATTCATTAACAATGAAAATGTCCAATATGCATCAAAGCAGTTAGTTTGCTTAATTAAAATTCATAGCTGGAAAAATTGAACTCATACAGATCATGCAGTTAAACTAGTCTTCTATTTTGCTTTTCTAAACATTTTAAATTGCTTGTGTTCGACAGGCTTCGCGTGGTCCCTCTATTCGAAACTGTGAAAGATTTGCAAGATGCTGGGTCAGTAATCAGAAAGTTACTTTCCATAGATTGGTACAGACAACATATTTTACAGAACCATGACGGTCACCAAGAGGTAGCTAACAGGATATTGATAATGAATTGATCAAGGCATCACTGCTGTGCTTATAATTGTTTATGTAATGTTCTTCTCCAGGTAATGGTTGGTTATTCTGATTCTGGTAAAGATGCTGGTCGATTTACTGCTGCATGGGAACTCTACAAAGCTCAAGAAAATGTTGTGGCTGCATGCACAGAGTTTGGAATTAAGCTCACTCTCTTTCATGGGCGTGGAGGTAGCATTGGACGTGGAGGCGGCCCGACATATCTTGCCATTCAGTCTCAACCACCAGGGTCAGTCATGGTGAGCATTATTCAAAACCTGTAGTCTTTATAAATTGAGTGCTCCGTAATATGGTTCTTATAAGACAGTCTTACAGGGTACATTAAGGTCAACTGAGCAAGGAGAAATGGTTCAGGCTAAGTTTGGGCTACCTCAGACTGCCATAAGACAGCTAGAAATTTACACAACAGCAGTGCTTTTGGCTACCCTCCAGCCTCCAAAACCTCCTAGAGAAGAAAAATGGCGGAGTGTTATGGATGAAATCTCAGAGATAAGTCGTGATAATTACCGTAGCACGGTTTACGAAAATCCAGACTTCCTTGCCTACTTCAATGAAGCTACACCTCAATCAGAGCTTGGATATCTCAACATTGGAAGTCGTCCAACGAGAAGGAAAAGCTCACCAGGAATTGGTCAATTGCGAGCCATTCCATGGGTATTTGCATGGACTCAAACCAGGTTTGTCCTTCCTGCCTGGCTAGGCGTGGGAGCAGGCTTAAAAGGTGCCTGTGAAAAAGGTTACGCCAAAGATCTGCAAGCAATGTATGCAGAATGGCCTTTCTTTCAGTCCATCATTGACCTCATTGAAATGGTTCTAGCCAAAGCGGACATTCCTATAGCCAAACATTATGATGAAGCCCTTGTCTCAGAAGGCAGGAAAAAGCTTGGAGCAGAGCTAAGGAATGAGTTGCTCTCGACTGAAAAATTTGTGTTGCATGTAAGTGGCCACGGTAAACTGTCAGAAAACAATCGGATTTTAAGAAGACTAATTGATAGAAGACTGCCTTATTTGAATCCCATTAATATGCTCCAAGTGGAAGTACTGAAGAGGCTTCGACGTGACGATGACAATGCTAAACTCAGAGACACATTGCTGATTACCATCAATGGCATTGCAGCTGGCATGAGGAACACTGGCTAATAGATTTCAGCCATCCATCCTTCCCTTCCCAAACAAATACATATCTATACAAGCACGCTTATATATATACCGACCGGTTAGTAGTCAGTCGTTCAGGGCCCAAATCTCGAGTCAATTAGTGACACAGGTACAGCCTGCAGCGCCCAATGCCTTGTTAGGCATTTGAGGTTAGTAAATTTTGGGCTTTCAGGAATGCAAATATGTAGCATGAAAGCAAATGTAATGTACATAAGAGTCCTGTTCTCAAGTATAAATGCGTAGTCTCTTGTTTTATCCTCTATTTCCTTGGTTTAATTCAACCACATGCCCCGCCAAGCAATGCTTTTTGAGAACATTAATGTAAACATTCCTGTATTTAGGAAATTTTACATCTGAAAAATATTAATTCACACTGAAATCAAGTGTGAAACACAAATGTAATAATTACCAAGGAAATCAAGTGTGCTTAATAAAACCTTAATAACTGGATACAAAAGCCAGTCTGGTTCACTTTGAAAAACAACCTACGATTTTGTTCTCGAGCTGATTATCTGTAGTTTACTCGATGCTGCATGAAATTGCCTAAGTTTCTTCAACATCTTGGACTCCACATCCAAATTTGAGATCATACAAAAGTAATCTAAATATACTTTTTCTAAAAGCGGGCAGCTTTTAAGAAAGATTTTGATGAAAACATTCTCAGGTTCATGTCCATAAATCCATGACACTTTCAAAGTTCTCAAGTTCCATGTGTTTTTTGCATCTATGAGCTGTGAACGAAGGTAATTCCATTCCCCGTATCGTCCATGATACACCTATTACAAGAAAACAGAGATCAATTTAATGGAAAACAGAATCTCAAGCATTAATTTGTTCTTCTTGCTTACCTCAACATCCAGAGTTTGCAGCTTCGGTGAGCTATTAATAAGGCAAAAAAGGGTGCTAATTTGTTCACGTGAATACAAGTTTAAATCCCTTACAACAAGATTTGTTAGGTTTCCAAGACGCCTTGAGAGCTTTTCTGGAATAACGCAAAATTGTTTGGCCCATTCCTGCAAAAGATGACAATTGTGGACAAAAAGACAGTAAGATATAAGTAAATGAAAAACAATACGAAAAAAGATTATCGAATAACAGAAAAGAATAAAAACTCACAACTAGGACATCGCTTGTGACGGAGATATTTTCAATCTTTGGTGCAGCACCAAAAAATTCATACATACTTTGACACTTAATATGTACTCGGTTAGTAGGGATCCCAGTTAATGTTAATGAAACAGTAGATAACCTTGCGGTATTCTCCAATATGAGAGAAAAGCCATAACAGTATTTAACACATAAATGCTCAAGCTTCGAGGATTTGATGACAAGCGAACCACAGTTAGTTTTGCAGCTAAGTGAAAATCTTTCGAGCAGGGGACAACGTGAAATAATATTTGTCAGAGAATTTCCGCTAGTTATATGACAACTCAAATCAAGGCTGCGGAGAGTAGGAATATCTGCAAAAAAGGAAGGGGAACTGACACATCTCAACGAAAGATGTTTCAATGATCTGAAGTAAAACAAATGCGAAGGAACTCTACGTCCAAGTTTAGATCTAAGGTCAAATGTAAGATCACGCACTCCACATCGTGATATAGAAAGTATCCACTGATTAATGACATCCAGACTTGCCATATTCAAATAGTTGGGAATATGTAGAGCTAGCTTCTGAATTCGACGACTGTGAGATGAGAGAATATTACCAACAATGAGTAGATATTTTGATGTCAATTCTTCAGTCTCTGATTTACGGCCAAATACAATTTTAAAAAAATACTCGTCAAGCACCAAACTCTCCTTTCTAGTCCAATGAAACCTCCATTTTGTGGACAAGATGCTAGTTCTTACTGCATCGAGTAGTGGTAAAAAACTAAAAATATTGTCTATAACATCTTGTGGTAGGTCGTTAATTGTATCAGAAAGCATCTCACCCATGATCAACCCTGATACAAAAAGATGGCTTTTTTACTCTAAACTTGAATCAAACTCGCTCTGAATCAAAATAACCAATAAAAATTATATTTTTACCTTGATGTAAAACTAACCCTAATACTGATCTAATGTGTCCCACAAAATAAAATCAAACACGAATCATAAAAATATCAGTTAAAAGTTCAGATGATTGTGGGTTTTTACAAGGACTCACCAGACAATCGGTATACTTTTTCCTCGTACTGCTGTTTTGTTGAGTCTGCTTCACTCAGGCGTCAAGTGAAATTTATACGAAAGAGATATGAAGTTGTTGTTGAATGGTTTTCCCTTTTGTATTATTTAATATATGATTTGAGTTGGAGGTTGCAAGACTGCTTGGAAAATAACTCGGTTGATCGAACTTTTCTTCGCAGCAGCTGCTTCTGCAACCTCACTATATTCAGTATTTAAAACCTGCAAAAACACTCCCAAATTGAGTTTGGGCCGTTGTTTGGTCCATTGCAATTCGAAAAGCCCATTAATCTTGTTCAGCATATAAAGCTACTGTTCAACAAAATATATGAGACAGACAATGTCAATGTGTCATCATTTATCTATCAATCAAAACAACACTGATAAATGGAGGAATATGAGCTAAAAATCAAATACTGAACTTTCAACTAGGTCGTCGGAGTAGCTCACTGCATGTCCCTGAACGTATTTTGAATACTTAACCCTTGCTTTGCTTGATGCTCGTTGACAACCCATGAGTTCAAATATTATTTTCTGTTCAGAATCACTGGTTATATCTATATATGCGCTAGAGTTTGCATAGAGAACTTCAAATGCATGTCATTTGTTAAGTAAGAACTTTAGGAACACGATCTGACACTGATTTCCTATTATTCCTTTAATCTTAACAGTTTTGAGGTTGGTTGGATACAAGTCGGGTTCATTTAACTCTTCTTCAAGTGTAGGCTTAGCAGCCATGTCCTCATCCGTCCAAAAAAATGCTCCCTGTAGAAAACATCATCAGTCCCTCCTCATATTCTTTATCACTTATATTAAGGTGAATGTAAAATATCTCAAGAAACGGCGAGCTTCGGAGTATGCATAGAGCAACACTTATTTCTTTTTTTGAGACAAGGAACTTACGTCTACGTAAAGAAAAGTAAGATTCTGAGACACTCAAGTAGCTTTGGAAGTATTTTTAGAACTTGATGCTTTGCCGTAGCCTGCAGTGGAAATCAATTACAAATATTAAGATTGGATAAATTTACATAGAAATAAATGAACATAAGAGCAACGAGTTGAGACTTACAGCGAGAGTTTTATCACACAAAGTGATATTGGCTAATTTGAAATTCTGACAAAAAACAGAAACGATGTCATATTGATGCTTTGTGGGATCCTAATTCTGCACCATGTGGTCATACACATAGTGCCGCCCAATATCACACGGGTCCCCATCGTCTTCTTCTTCATTAGAGGATCCATTTACGAGGTACAAAGTAACTAGACACGGAACATTCAGCGAAGATATCTTTGTTAAGCAAGAATTTCTAACTCTCAAAGTTCCAAGCATCGGTGCACTTACACTCATTAGGCCGACATGACCATCAATGGAAAGATGTTCCACCAACGGACAACAAGATATTAAGATATTACCAAACCCTCTGAATTCGTCAGGAAGGCTAAATTTAAAGTGATGAAGTCACTATTTAGTTCATCTACGTTCATGCGAGTACTCGGATAATTTCTTCGCGTAATTCTGTTTTCTATTTCATCCTGAAATCTGTGATTCAATACCAAAGTTCCAATCTTTGTCCACTGCTTCCTCCATCTCTTTGCCAATATGCTCGTACGCACAGCATCAAATATCAGTACAAGATCTAAAACGCATTCTATCACATTGTTCGGCAGCTCATGAATTATATCATCTTTCGGCATTTCGGCATTTTTATTTTTATTCTTATCCTCATCCTCTTTCTGGTCTTCCCCATCTTCTCTTCTATGTTATCACTCAATTTTCAAAACCTAATTCATCACCAAATAAATAAAAAGCAGATTTTTATTGCAGAGAAAGCCTAACAAATCCAGAAATCATTCAACAAATCCAGAAATCATTCAAAGATCAAACACACCCAGTTCTTAAATCAGCCTCCGGAAGCGAAATCTGTAAAAAAGTCATGAACTTGACACAAAATCAAAACAAAGCAAAACTGGGGTTTGAGACTTACCGATCAAACAGCAAGTTGCTCAGGCGACTGAGACGACAAGTTAACAGCAGTAAGACAAATTTAGAGCTTGTTGCTTCATTTAAGATACGATTTGATTTGGACTATAGAGTACGAGAAAGCTTACGAGGAAGATGAATCGTTCTCAGTCGATGGGGTCAGCATCGTGTCAACCCTTGTTACGTTGGGCCGTTTTTGCCCCAAATTGATATTAAAGGTCCATTTTCATATTAATATGCGTTTGTTTTAAAATTGACAGGTTATTATTTAACTATGCATTATAGATTACACTATTATCTCGAAAAGTAGCGGTCTAACTGACAGTCTCTCTTCTCGGAAGGTCGGTAAATCTCCATAATTAGCTTACTTTTACGTTCAAAATCTGTAATATTTTTCCTATTTTTGAAGCTTAATGAAACTAGCATGGTGGATGCTATCTGAAAGCTGAACATCCTTGCTGACTAATTTTGAAACCATGCATGGTTGTACCACAAAACACAACTTAAGACAACTATGAAAACTCTAATTTCTTCGCATATTTCTCTGAACAATTTCTTCGCGTATTTCTCTGAAAAATTTATTCTTCAAACGTTTATCGAAAAACCAATAGCCCAATATTTGTCCGGTGCTTCCTCCATTTCTTCGCCAAAATGCTGGTTCTCACAGCGTCAAAAATCGGCACTCTATCCAAAATGTATTCTATATTTCTATTACATGGCTTAGCAGCTCGCAAATTATATCATCTTCCTGCTGATCATTGTGATTTTCATTCTTCCTTTTTTGGGTCTCAACCATCTTTTCTGTTAGCAGAACAGCTGAATTTCAGTTCTTAAAGTTGTTTTAAGTTAAATAGGAAATAATAATAAATGTAAATGTTAATAACAGTGTAAATTTATAATAAAATAATAAAATAATAAAAATAATAAAAATAATAAAAATAATAAAAATAATATTGTTAAATTCAAAATAAGGAGAGGATGATATTATTGACAACATATGACAAATAAACATTTTGACATTCCCTTTTTTGCAGGGACTTTTTTTACATATGAACTCAAATATGAGTATACAAACAAACCTAAGAGACAAGAATCTGCCAATCCCAAAACCATAAAAATTCCTTAAAAACATTTTGTTTGCTTAAAGAAAATTTTCTTATGTGTTTACAAACCTGCAATTCTTCCTTATTTCCCCAGTGACAAAACTTGATGAATTTGTTATGTTCCCCATTTTCACCATTGAGTTTGAAAACTGCACAGCGCACCTTTTGACGATTTGCCGTGTTTGAAGGGCCAAAGGACTAGAGTAAAAAAAGTGGTCTGATCTTGTACTTCCTTTATTTTATAAGAGGAAGAAAGGGTTACCAAGAAGTTCGGGTGTGACGTAGTCGACTGCTTAAATGTTATTCTCTCCACAACCAGCTGCAGGGTATGTACTTTAGGTTGTTCAGGTAGTTTGCCTTAAGAGGGCTTTTTAGCGCAAAGTCGGCGTAAATTCTTTGTCTGAATTTCTTGCAGCGCGCCATTCCAATAGTATGTTCTCCTGCGTGATGAAAATGTTCCCAGTGAGTCTTTGAATAGGAAAAGTTAACTTTTCTGTGTTAAAAATGTTATGGAAATTTTAGAGCTTAAATATTTTATCTGAAAGGGTAACCATATCAGTCACTGAGAGTCCTATGTGTAGGACCTTTTTTATGATCGAGACGAGGCTTTCATCTGCATCAGGAATGTTTGCATTCGCCACTTCTAAGTTTGCGGTTGATTGAGTGTTTTCGCCCGAATGGAACTTCCAGTAAGGCCCTCCAACCTAAAACATTATAAATAATGTCAGAAGGTACTAAACACATTTTCACTTTCTTTTTTGGGTTTCATGAAGTAGTTTTTTCTCCAGGAATTCACAAGTTACCAGGACTATCGCGTCTCGTGCTGCAAGTGTGAGAAGATCAGCACAAGACCCAATTCCAGGACATTTTGACTCAAGCTTGTTCTTGATTCTACCCACAAGGCTAAATCCATCCAATGAATTAACAGCAGTTAATGCATTTTTCTCACTCTTTATTGAAAATGTGTCATCTAGCAAAACCGATCCATTGCACCCCTGATCCCTCAAAAAACAAGTACCCTCAATCAGCTTAAATTTTCCCAGTTACAGAGAAACTTGCCTTGCAACTCAAGTTATCAAAAACTATATTACCTGAACAAAACAGTCATGGAAATGCAACCTTACTATCAACGCAGCATTGCGTACTGGATCAGACAAAACAGCACACTCCATTTCCTTCCTCACAATTTCAAAATAGTTGGACGAGTTTTCGCATAATAATTCAACGTCAAATGTTGATCGCTAGCACTTAAGCCCTATTTGCAAAACAACACCATCAGGACACAAAAAATTGGCAGCATTGCACCTACAGAAACTCCCATTTTGCTTCCCCAGCTTGCTTTAATCTCCTTGTACAGATAACAGTTGGAGAAGCTTGATTGAGACCAGGAGATATATATAACAACATAAAGAGGTTGTCTGAGACTTTTCTTCATCTGAGGTTTTCAAAGTCGAGGCCTTTTGTGTACATTTGCAGCTAATGAATGGTCAGTCAATAGAAGATGCAGTTAACTCTATTGAATTAACAATGTCTAATTGGGTTGGGTCATCAAGAGTTAAATTATACAAGCCCAAAAATACAAGTTCAAGACAAGAAGAGTAGTGGAGTTTCTAGAATTGAGGAGAAAATATTTTAGCAAGATTTTTCTAGAGCTACATTTTAGATCATCGGACGAAACTAATCTCATCCATCCATTCCATAAATATAGTAGTATAAATAGAGGCCTTGTGTAGGTTTAATATCATGAGCTAAAGAGACAAAGTGAGTGTGAGGTGTGAGGTGTGAATGACTCCTCTTGTAATATTTTTTTAGATTATTTATTTAAAATTTATATTTTTAATGTAGATAATTGATGAAAATGGAAGTATTATTGAAGCTCAGGAGGGTCATATACGCACGCGTTGGAATTGGGACTACGTTAACATACTAATTAAAAGATACAGAGACGTGCGCTTGTAATCCTACTGGTGCTCTTTTTGTTTCATTAGGCGCAACAACTGACTCAATTTAAAATTTGTACGTCATGTACTTATGAGGATTACATACTGTACTGGTTGTAGTTTGGCCAACAATATAGTCAGCATGATTGTTTAGACAGCCGTTTATAAATATTTGGCTGTTTGGTCCAAGAAGTGAATATTGGGCCAAAAAGTGACTCGTTGCACAGTTCGGAAAACAGAATGTCTTACTGTCCCGTCAGTCGCGATGAAAACATTAGTATAGAACTGCGAGGGTTGGGGTCTCTCGCACAATTCAGTATTTGGCAGACCTCTGCAAAGAAGTGAATCCTCTTATTTTGGGCCTCATTGAGACAAAAATATGTTGTTGCTGGTGCGGTTGAAGAAGTGTGCGGCCTTCTTGACACATATGACAACTTGATATCGGTTTGAATCGTGTATTCACTTTTCAAAATCAGTATTTCGCCTCTTACAAAAGCTTTAGGGTTACACGAAATCTGAAGTGAGATAAGACAAACCGGCCAACTCCGATTAAGGCTCTTAGATCGGATGTTAATGACTTTTGTTTAGTCTTTTGTTGTATCACTACCTCTGTCCTTCTCTCTCACACACTAAACTCAGTCATTCTCGATATGTAATCAATGTACTTGCAGTTATCCAAAACTGCCACATTCGGAAGTTACACATGGGGACAGTTCCTGGGGACAGGTCACATAACCGTTCAACAGTTACATAAACTGTTTAGCAGTTATAGAAACTGTCACACCCAAAGAATGACACGTGTCGACGCGTCCGTTGGCACATGAGGACTCATCCCTTGAGGCAAGGGACTCGTCCGTCATTCAATCAGACTATGACACATGGGGACGCGTCTGTTGGTACATGAGGACTCATCCCTTAAAGCAAGTAACCCGTCCTCATCTAAACAAACTTTAATTTACACATTGATGTATGCATTATTTCATGTACCAACCATCTATCATGCAGTGGCGGATCCAGAGCCCTGAGTAAGGGGGCAAAATAAAAATATAAAAATGACTGATGAAAACCATCCCTAACTATGAGTCGAGCCCATCCCTCTACAATTTAAAACTAAGCCAATCTGCTGCGCTAAACGAATTTTGACCTCCATTTCAATATACATTAATTAGTATAATGTTAAAAATAGCTTAAAAATAACAAAAATTTGGAAAACAAGGCTGGGATTCGAACCCCGGCCTCTTGATTCCCTGCCAAACTCAACTCCATTGCGCTGTATATGACTAAACATCCTAGCTTAATTTACGCCTTCCCTAAAACTTGGCAGGGTACTCGGCCCCCCAGCCCCCTGATTCCGCCCCTGCTATCATGTGTGGGTATATGATAAATACATCTAAAACACCAACAAAATAAATAGCCAAAAATGGAATCAGATGAGAAAAAAACTTGAGTTTTAAAATTGTTTTTCTGTTGGTGGTCGAGGTAGTTCAGAAGGGCTTGTTGTACTCTGGAAGGAAGGTGTCGATTTTACTGTTATGAACTAGTCATTTTCTCATATCGAGATGGTGGTTAAAGATGATCATTTCTATCGTTTAACCGTGTTCTATGGCCACCCTTATTCACATCTAAGAAAGCATAGCTGGGACTGAATTACAAGGGATTAACAATTTACCATGGGTGACTTTAGGTATTAATCCGAGACGCAGGTTTCAAATGATCCAGTTTCAAAAGACTCTTGATGAGTGCTCTTTGTTTGACTTAGGCTGTAAAGGTTATGGTTTTACTAAATCAAACAAGCGACGTTTTACAGCTGAATTCCAAGCAAGACTGGATAGAGTGTGTGCAAATCAAATAGGGAGCAATCTATTTCCTTATGCCGTATGCCAGTTCTTCTTGATTCCAGTTTTAATCCTGCAAGACCAAAAAAACAACTTTATTTTGAACCGATGTGGTTGCGTAAAGATAACTTCAAAAAACTTGTTAATCAATGGTGGAGCCAATCTAGTTCTTGTAATTATTTTCAGAAGCTGGATTACCTGAAAAATTATTTAACACAATGAGTTTGGCCATGTTCAGACTACTATTAAGAACATCAAGGCAAAACTTCAGACTATTCAGGGCAAGCCCAGAACTTGTAATATTATTTCTGCAGAGAACTCTCTTACCTCTCAACTTGACGAATGGTTTTTGCGAAAGGAAATATTGTGGAAGGAAAGGTCTAAGGTCACATGACTTGCTGAAGGTGATATGAATACCAACTTTGTCAAAGCTCAAATGCCTCCAGCCGGCCAACGTGAGAGTTGAGACTGGAAAACATGTAAATCCATTTACACCATCACCATTCTGTTATACAACAATTTACCTCGTTCCAAAACAATCAATTAAATAAGCAAAATGGTTCAACAATTGGTTTACAAAATATAAAACTTTAAATATAAAAATCATAAAACACATCTACATGTGATTTAATAAACTAGGATCAAAAAGAAAAATAAATGTTAGAGAATGTTGGGACTTGATACTAACTATTTTGTTATAATGTTATGATAATGTGACGTGAAATGATAAAGCAATGATTGAAATTAATAATATTTAGTACCTAAATGCAAAAACAAGAAGCACCGTTTACAGATACGTGATAGAGAAGGAGCACAACGGATCAAAATGAGTAGTTCAGTAGTTGTTTGCATGATATATCCCCACTTTAAACTAATTTCTATCTGGAGAAGCACTCACCCTACAAGCTGTAAAGGGTGCTATATATCTGGATCCAAACTCAAAACAAGCTTCAATGAGGTCAACATTATCAAACTCAAACTTTTTTAGTGCAGACCACAAATGTGTTGATCCATATAGTTCATGCAGCTCAAAATTCAGTATTGCCACCTCGAATAATCGAAATGAGAAACAAACTAAAAGATAATTAGTTATGCAAAAAACAAATAAAGTTTCAAAGTGAACAAAAACCGAGGTATCACCACCATTTTTGTTAAATGAATACACATTTACATCAACAACAAAAAACCCTAGCTAATCGAAATAGCAATGTAAAACCTAATCTACAGAAAAAAAACACTTGATGCATGCATCAATTAATCAATTCAGAAAACTGATTACACAAGATGAGATTGAAAAACGCTTACCAAACATACCTTCGTAGAATAGCTCGTTACGTATTCCACTTAGCTTCGATGAGCAAACACAACAGCTTAAGTGTAAACCGAAAGTGACGAAGAGCTGGATAAAAAGCTCGCCGGAGACTGCTAATTGCGAAGCTTACTCGTGCTGTCGACGCGACGAGATCGTTCTACACGAATTTTGCGTTGGTGGATTTCGGGGAGCGGATGTGGCGATTCGAAAAGGAACCGTGGTTAATAAGTCCGATTGGACCGAACCGTCCAATAGGTACCATTTTAGTAAAAAAAATTCTAAATAGGCTATTGGGGCCGTTTGTCATACGGCCCAAATCAACTTCCACAAGTAAACCTAATTCGAGTAGGTTTCCGCTCTCCATCAATTAGACCTGTACGAATCCGGGTTAGCCCGACCGACCCGATTCGCTCGCCCGGTCATAAAAGCGGGTTTGGACAACTATACTAGCCCGATGGACAAGCCCGACCCGGACCGTATTAAAATTAGGGTCGGGCCTGGACATATATACTAACCCGATTAGGGCTAAATAACCCGCCCACTAGCCCGTTTCTTAATTAATGTATTTTATTTAATTAATGAATTAACTATTAGTCTATTACTAAAATTAAAACTTTGACACTACAGTCTACGATCAAAATTGAAGCGGCATTACGAAGAAGGAAGAACACAGAGTTGCCGTCTTGCCTCATAATCTGAGTTTGTTTGTTTATGAAATATTGAGCTCTTTTATAAGATTAGTGTTGAACACAAAGTTATTATTTTGGTTTAATGTATCAGGTGTACTGTTGAAGTTAAGTATTTATAATTATCAATTGATGTTTTTTGCTTTTGTATCTCCATTGAAGTTAAGTATTTATAATTATCAATTGATGTATCTTAATGTTCTAACATTATAAGTATTTTCACTCATGTTTTTTATCTTTATATTAGATATGTGACGATGAATGAAGAAAAAACACAAACAACTTATTAAAAGGGAAGTATGATTGTACACGTGTCGTCGTGTGAGTAATTTGGTCTATGTGTCATTTTTTTAGAATTTAGAATTCTTTTTTCCTTTTTTCTGATTGGTTGGCTTTTTGAAAATGCTCGGAATATTTCTATATATATTAAAAGGAAGTATGATTGTACACGTGTCGTCGTGTGAGTAATTTGGCCTATGTGTCATTTTTTTAGAATTTAGAATTCTTTTTCCCTTTTTTCTGATTGGTTGGCTTTTTGAAAATGCTCGGAATATTTCTATATATATTAAAAGGGAAGTATGATTGTACACGTGTCGTCGTGTGAGTAATTTGGCCTATGTGTCATTTTTTTAGAATTTAGAATTCTTTTTCCCTTTTTTCTGATTGGCTGGCTTTTTGGAATATGCTCGGAATATTTCTTTTCGTTTTAATGCACTTAATTATGGTAACAAAAATATTTTGCTAAAATATCTTCAATTTTGAAAATTTGTTACAATATTTTGCTAAAATCTCTTCAATTTCGAAGTTTTCCTAATAAATATTTCTTTACACATATCAAATTTAAATTACTTAAAATTAATCAAAATATAACTTCACCCCACACAAGGTGTGGGTAAATACCTAGTATTATATATTAGAGTATTAGTTTATGTTTTTGCTTAACAGGAAAATGTTTAAACTTCGAGATTATAATTTTTTTGAAACTTTCTTTTTTCTATTAAACAGGGAAAAATATACTATGTATACTTGTAGCCCGATAGCCCGTTGGACTACCCGGTCCGATAGATTAGGGCGGGTTTGGACAACATTTTCAACCCGAGTTAAACGGGCGGGTTTAACCCGGCCCGAATATATGGGCTGAAAAACTAATAAAAATCCGGCCCGAGCCCGGCCCAAACCCGGATTTGTACTGGTCTACCATCAATCTCTATATAAAGTTTTTTTATGCAAAAATTATTCAAACAATCCCGAGAATGAAAACAATTATGAAACCAATGACATCTCTGAAACTGCTTAGTTACTTAGGAAGAAGACGAACAGAGGTCTCCAGCCATCTTCAGGTAATTAATTGATACTTTCTTCGTCCCATTATTTTTGTCTTAATTATTTTCTCTTTATATTTTTTGTGATACTTATTTATTACATATTTACAGGAAACAAATTTGGATGATTTGCCTGAAGATGTCATATTGATTATTATGTCTAAATTGAATTTGATGGATGCTATGAATTTGAGCCTCATATGTAAACATTGGTTGCATCTTCCTGCATGGCTAGATAGTATCAAAATTGATATGTGCAACGGTTGTCTCGAAAATACAAACTATGATCTTACAAAGATGAGTCAAATTCTGGATCACTTTTTTATATTGCGAACCGAGTTACCAGTGCATGTACCTTTACAATTTGAAATTTTGTTTCGTAAAACGAACAAAATTTTATGGATATTGATGATTGGATAAATTAGCAGTTCAGTGTGGTTTCAGTTCGCTTTTATACGTAACTTTAAAGATTTCGCGCAGGCGATCATACCTATATCTTCCCATGGCAAAAGCTACATAATTTACACACTGCATTACACACCTTATATCTTCAGACTTGCGTCTTTGGGTGTTATCAAACCTTCGAGTGGATTTCTTTACAGATTCTAGATTTATATGAAGTTGTTGTCACAGAGGATGACATGAACAAGATTGTTTTATGTTTTCCGAATCTTCGAAAATTGTTCTTGGTTGATTGTATAGTACCGGAAAAACTAATATTTACAAATAATGCCCTTGTGACCCTTTTGATTTGGATTGCACTGACATGAAAGAAATTGATCTGGTCGGTGCCAAAGCTTTGACAGAGTTCAGTTATCGAGGTTTTCTTATTGATCTTACTCAGATCAGCTCTCCTAAACTGACAACACTCGAATTCAGCTTTTTCGATGTTAATGGAGCTAATTATATTTTTCCGAAATTTACGTGGAGATATGGTGAGAAGTTTATTTATTTTAAGAGATGACGAACTCGAATTGAAGGTAATTAAATAAATTCTTGCAATACATGCTTTAATCAATATGTTCGATTTTTATGTGTTGAATCTTTACAGGAATCTCTTCAACATGGACAACTGAATTCCTTCATTCGACTCACATGGTTAACACTATACAGCCATCCTCTGGAGGCATCGATCGTCAAACCATAATACAAATTTTAGAAGCATGTCCAGTTTTGACAAAACTTGAGATGGTATGTTTTTTTCTTAATACCCATTAGATTTTTTTATAATTTGTGATTATAAATGACATTAAAACATCATGCATGCATGCATGCAGGTACCACCTTGTATTAATGATATGGAGAATTTCATTGAGCCTTCAGTTCAATATCATCATAAGTGCCTTAAATTCATCAGAATCATCGGATTTTGTGGAAGTAAGAGTAATGTGGAGATGGCGAAATTTCTAGTTCAAATTCCAGAAGAAGTCGTTCATGTACTCGTTCAAAGTAAAATTGAATACCCACGCTATAAGTATTTGAAACATAGTGCAGAGTGGCATGGAGTGCAGAAACCTAAAGCTGTTAAAGACATGCTGCTTAGGTTAATTAAGAATGAAAAATTAACATTTGTATGTAATCAGAGGGTAGTAGAAACTAAAATAGTAGACAAGTGTTGTAAGTTGATGAAGACATTCTGTTTGGGCAGATAATTATTATTTTTGTACTTTGAGTTTATATAAAGATTAATGTAATGTTTTAATATTATTCTTAAAATTCATTAGACATGTTCAATTTCATATTTGCATCTAGAGAAACGACTTGCGATTCATGATCTGGACCGTTAGATCCAGTTAATTCAATGGTTTATAATTTGCACTTTTTAAATTTTGATGCACAAATGCATACTGAAATATGCATACAGTTAAGTAAAAAATACAAATAGTAAAAAGTGCGACGGATCATAAAGGAACTGCACTCTTTGCATCTAACCAGAATGAGAGAGTTGGGTGTTGAAAACTGAGCTTCAGAAATCCAACCAGAGCCCAAATTACAAGCAAATGGAAGTGGGTTTCTTGTTGCAAGTGCAACTGCAGACAGCCGCTAAACATATGTATCTTCAAACTGAAGGTATTAGTACAGAATTTCCACACTTCTCCAAGTCTCAGTTTTCGACATTGTACGTACATTAGACATTTAGTATTAGTCCAATGTGTTGCACATGGTTACACATAATTTCATCGAATTTATGTCTAGTAATGTGACTGTAGTCACTGTACTAATTCCTCGAAAACAGAACTTTTTTCCGATATGCCCCCGTTTTGTTTACTGTTTTTGTAAGTATAAATATGAAGCAAATTTATGATCACTTGAATGTATATGTAGTGAGAATGTCTGACGTTGTCAGATTTGTATGCAATGGATTTCTGCTCTTGGTGGTCTTCATGCTGTTAACTCACCAAGGCATGCATTGTGTTTGCTTTACCACTTTTTGACATTCTGAGGTTGCATTTGAGTACTTTTGATCATAGTATTTTTCCTATTTTTGGCAGATGAAAGTAAGGCCTTTAAGGTAAGTGATCTCAGCAATGTTGGAAAAGGACTCATACCACAAAGACCAACAGACATGGATGGAATGGACAGTGAACCATCAGAAGCAAAACCCATTAAGAAAAGCAGTCATTTCTCCAAGTTTTCAGGCTCACAAGTGAGAATCCAAGAGGGAGTGAAGAAGGGGGTGCATGAGAGTGGAAAACTGAGGGCTAAAAACAAGCACATTGTCAGTAGAAAGAAGCAAGATGAGACAAGGTTTGAGCCTGGGAGAGATCAAAGGGGAGTGAACAGTGCTGGGACTGTGGCTTTCAGTGCTGATTATAGATTTCCACACCACCACCCTCCTAAAAACAACTGAAGTTCATGCTGCAGAAAGGAAGAAGTGTAACAATGAACCAAAGATAGTAATTATATGCAAAGATGGTTCACATCTCTACTCTCATTTTGCAATCTGCATTTTCTCCAATTTTGTACTATTTCTAATATATCAGTCTTTCAAGCATTCAGTGATTCTTAATCTAATAAGAACCACTTACAAGATTTAGTGCTACAAGGAAGACCGGGATTTTCGATGTAAGTAGAATTTACGCTCTATCTGTCTGTGATGAGGATGTCCTTAAATAAGGCTCTGTACTGGTTTAATGGGAGATGAGCTTAGAATTTACAGCAAAAGAGGCCATGCATCCACCCTTTATGCCTTCTCAGATGTCGACGATCAGCTTTCTGCATCCGAACAGGGCTGAAATTCCACTCATTTGGTAACCTGTACATGAAAGGTGTAAACAAAAGTTGACCTTTTTGTTTCCTGAAGATACATTACTGCTTTCATAAACATGAAACTGAAAAAGAAGCTTAGTTTCGTAGCTTACACAGGGAAAGCGAAGGATCTAGTACTGGCTGTGCTTGCATCTGACCTGTGAGAAAGGCTACCGGAATGGGCAATAGGGCCTGAGTAAGTAATGGATCCTGTATAACGTCCAACTGATGCAAAACTTGACTCGAAATGATCTCTTTGTAGTGGTGCTGAAGACGATATAAATGGATCAAGTCGTTGAGGTATATGGGCACCATCAAGCAGCTGAGGATGGTTTATTGTTGTGGAGTGAGGAGACTTATTTGTTAGTTCCTTTACAGGTTCAGTTTTCATTAGAAGAGCTTCCATCTCGTTGCCATCAGCTGTTTCTTCAGAATTTGGGCTCGAGCTTCTCAACTTGCCAGCAGCAACCTGTTTGTTAACAAAACTATTCACTCCCAAAGCAAACCAAGTTGATAAAAACAGCATGTCTTAGAATGCAATATATACTCTATACCATTGTGTGCATAAACGTGAATTTCAACCAACAGCATTTCAACAAATGAATTCATTTAAAGGTAAAACGAGCTTCTCATACCTCATGTTCAGTTAATGTGCCCCTCTGCAGAATGTCATGCTCAGTTTTGCATTCGTCTTCAACTGTAGCTTTTAATTGAGAATCATCTGCAGCTGTGTTTGGTATCAAGAGAGTTTCAACAACTTTCTCTTTTAAGTCTCGCAGAACATTACATTTTGCTTCATTCTCCAACCCACTTTGGTGGATGAGGACTTTAGATTCACAGCTATTCAAATCCTTATCACAAACCAAATCTGTCGAGGACTTCAGACCCACTGGAATCTGGTATTCAGCATCTACCACCATGTTATTTGAACCAAATTCCTCATCTTGCACAGGGTAGTAAATGTCATCTACAATATGTTTCGGACCCTTGAAAACATCTTCTACATAAGTCTTCTCTTTTAAAGGTAAACCCTCATCTATGCAAATATCCTTTACGTCATTACCATCAGTTTCCATGCAGCGTTTCTGCAAGGAAGAGTGCTCAAATTTCACAGGCGCGTCTTTAACTTCAGTGATACAGTCCTTATCCGAAGAATCCTTACTAACAAAGTCATTATTCGCATCAGTTGGCAACAAATCTACATATTTATTATGGCATTCTGAGTCATAGAGATCCTCAGGAAATATATTAAAATCTTCTTTTGGTTGATCAACATCCATCGGATTGTCAAGTTTCTGACCCGAATTCAATTCATGTATGTTTACAGAAGGGTGAGGCAAGGCAATGAATCATCAACTACAAGGTAAAACTAATGCATCAGCTGAAATGATTAGATAAACAAAACTGGGTGCTAAATTTGAAAACACAGCAATGCATTTACCCATTTTCAGAATCCTAAGAGTTTGCTAGCTGATCCTATTAGTCCAAACCAAGGTAAGGTAGATTGAAATCTATCAAGCCTGACAGTACCCACACAAGGATGTTCAGCTGCAAATGAAAGAGTTCATCGAGTAAGATTTAAAAAGGAGCTACCTTGTGAATTCCCTTCAGTCTAGATCAGGCCAGTAAGATTAAAGAGCTATAAAAGCAATAATCCACTTTTTACATTTCAAAAGCTTGTAACTCTCAAGAATCTAATAAAGCCCCTTTTCCCGACTCAATATAGTAAATAGACGATACATATTCACACAAAAAATACCTGTTCTTCGGAAACATATGCCAGAAATAGTGAAGAAAAAGGAAACATAAAACCGCAGAAACCAATAAGTTATAACAGGGCAGTTTCTCTGATGAGATTCTAACAAGATTTGTGGGGCTCAAAACTTTGAAAAAATGATCCAAAAAAGAAAGGCAGAAAATTTTAAAATGTATCCATCACCACCAGCGCAAAAGTTTCAATCCTTTTAACTTTGAAAACTTCATCGACCAACTCAGCTAAATCAGTCGAGAACTTCTTCTTTGTCAGGTAGTGTGGTTGGATCTGATTCCAACTACAAAATTAGGATCTTCTTCTACATGTGCCCTCAAAGAACTCAAAGTTCTATACTCAAATAACACATGCCATTTCAATTTTCAACTACATACGCAATACACACAAAGAGCATACATAAATCCAGAGCAAAAGAACGTAAGAAAAGGAAAGATCAACACCCACAACCAGCAACATCCAAAACATCATAACACAACAAAGAATCAGCCTTTCAGATTCTGAAACAAGCAAAGGAACAAAGACCAGTCAGTACCTTCTGAAAGCAGTTGAATTCAACCTCCAGATTCCAATCCAACCAATTCCAGTCTCCAATCCCTAAACATCAACTGCAATTCTCAAGCTTTCAAATACCACAACACATACCTAAATCATAATAAAGCCAAAACAAAACCCATCATACAAAATTGAAAAAGCAGTCACCTTTAGTAATCAAACCAACTCCAAGCTTTGTAGAAATCAGTAGAAGAAACCCCAGGGCTTGAAAACAAACCGAACAGACACAAACTCAACCGGCTACAAAACAATAAAAGTAGAGAAACATTCTAAAATAGTAAGGTCAACCACCACATCAAAATGCATTAAATACTAAAATAATTTTTTTACGCATTACCCAGAAGTCTTATGATCAAGCTGTCTACCAAACATAAAGATTCAAAAACGACAAAACTTTAAAAAAAATAGATTTTTGTTTTTTAATTTTTTATTTGCAGAATACATATTTATTAATTTTGGAAATACTTACCTTGTTTTTACAAGGATTACTAATTTAATTAAAATCAAAAATTATTTATGAGAAAACCTGTTCTGTTCCTCTCTCCACGTATCAAGAAGAAGAAGCGCCGCATCCGTCCTCTAAATTCCTAGTTTTTTTAGTCGAATTGAGTTTCAATTCGGATTCGTTAGTTATAATTGTGGAGTTGGGATACAGAAAGTTGGAGTCTTTTTAGTTGTCGAATTGAGATCGGATTTGGATATTCTAATTGTCGAATTGAGATTGGATTCGGATTTGAGAGCTCTGTCAGCTTTCCGCAAGGTTGAGACACAAACCCAAATTCTTCTATATATGCTTTTAATTGTATACTTTTTTTTCTTCTTCAAATTCTATGTTTGATTGTGTTAACCTGCAACTGATTTGACAGACGGCTATGGATCATAAAAGACTGCATTCTTCCATATGTACAATTGATAAACTCCCAGATGATGTTCTGCTTCATATACTTCCATATCTCAACAACCTGGCTGAAGTAGCTCGCACATCTATCCTCAATAGGAGATGGAGAAACGTTTGGCGCGGGATCACTTGTCTCAACTTTGATGCTACTACTATGCTCAATGAAGATATTTTAGAACAAAGTCATGAATGGTATGTAGCATGGGTAAATAAAGTTATTAACGACAGAGTCCAGCTTCCACAGTTTACGCGTGTTAAAGAACTTCGAATTCTGTACAATTTGGATGCAACTTATGGAAACAACATTGATAAGTGGATCAATTTTGCTATTGCAAACCAAGTTGAAACACTTCAACTTGAACTCTTTCACCATGGAGTGCTCATTCATAGCATTTTCCAGTTTAAGCTCACCAAGGAGTATTGGTATCGGTCTCCCTCTGGGTTGTCTAGCATTAAGTTTTTGAAAACGCTCGTTTTGTCATGCATAAATGTTAGCAAACAGTTCATCGAGTTCATCCTCTCAAGCTGCCCACAACTTGAACATTTGTCTTTGTACTATGCTGGAACTTTCAATGATTTGGATATTTCTGGTTCGCCTCCTCTTCGGTTGAAACGATTGGTGATTGATGCCGCTGAAGACTATGCTGTGACCAAACTTTGCGCACCGTATCTCACATCCTTTTATTACAATTCAAAGAAATTTGAACCCCAAATGATTTTTACTCCCATGCTGACAGACTTGACTATTGGTGGTACACTCGGTTCACAACCTATGATGAGTTATCTTGAGCCTTTTTGGTCCTACCTGCCTCAGCTTGAAAAGCTTGATTTGTTCAACCACGCGGTATGTTGCATTAATTGTTTCTCAACTCAAATATTAAATATTAATAAGAAAAAAGGAACTTGTATTCAGAACTCATGCTTCTTTATTGATTTACTAGGCTAAGAGATTCAAGTTGAAGCCAATCCCGGAACTCGTTAATCTGAAATATCTGAAGATAAAAGTCAACCGTGACACTGACCCCACATTTTTTCGAATTATAGATTTTATGAGAGCCTGCCCATTGCTGGAAACCTTTGGGCTTGAGGTAATTGCGGTTGCTATTTTTTAAATTTAATAAATGTTCCTCAACAAAACAACTCGTGCTGCGTATTTGTTTCGTATTCAGCTTCTAATCCCTAATGTTCAATCTTTTTTTTATAAGTTTTCTGACTTGTGTACAGATACTTTTTGGAGATGCAATCCGCAAACGCAAATCAACTCAGCTACAGGAAAGAATAAAGGCAAGCTTCTCATGCATCTCATTGTAATTGTGAATTGGTATAATCATTCATGAATTTGTTTTGTAATCCCTGTACATTCCAGATTTGAATAGGTATTGACATTAGTATTGCTCGAAATCTGATTTAAAGTACTCAGTTAATAAGTTATTGTATCGTTGCCTTTAGTTGATGGGTCTTTTTTCTTATTTTTGAAACAGAAATCGTGGAGAAAAGTTGACAAGAGTTGTTCTTTTGACCGTCTAAAAATGTTAGAATTGTATGGAGGCTATGGGAAAACAATTGATCAAGAGGTAGTAAAGTGTATTATTAGCAAGTCACCCAATTTGGAGAAGCTGACTATAAATACGGAGTATTCTTTTAAAAATGGATATTTTCCGCCCTCAATACCTCAAACTGTTAAGGTTGTGGGAAAAAAGGCCAAAAAGCTTTGCAATAGATGCCCTTTAGAAATAAAAATAATGGTATTGTAATTGTTAGAGGAATCTAGCGCTTTTTTTAAGTTTTTCGAGTTAATTTGAAATAAAGATATTTATTTCTTACTTTATGCAAAGTTGTTAATATCATGTGGCCTATATCGTACACTATTCATTCTATCATGGTAATAATACAAGAAGTAATAGTCTAACGATCTGTCATCCGATTTTTATTCCAGAAATCAGTGGAGTAAAAAAATTAACAAAAAAACTGTCATGGTAATAAATAAACTTCAGGCAGCTGGGTAATCTTCATAGGCAAGAATAAATGCATAACAACAAATATGAAGATAGACTAACTGTCCATTGATGGGGGTAATGAGTGAATTCTATAGTGAACAATAAATAAAATGCTCAAACAGCAATTTTCACGCTTTTATTAAAGGTAACAGCGTTCCCATTATAAGGTCTCAAGGCTTGATTTGCTTTACTCTTGTCACAAATAAAGAGGAAAACAGTTACCCGGCTTAGGAGAATATTTGTTTTCTTGAACGAATCTCTCTTAGAACCCCCTAAAATGCATGTAGAAAACCAAGTCCAAACCCTAAATATATTGGCTGTTTAGGGGTAACGAGCAAATTCCATAGTGAAATGAGCATCAGAGTTTGAACCCAAGAGTTTGGAAGACTAAAGAAGGAAAGTGGAGTTTAGAAGATGATATTTTAGCTATATTTCTAGAGGTTAAATTTAGACCGTTGACCAAACCAATCTCCACTTTATTACATAAGTAGAGTAGTTTAAATAGGAGTCATTTAGTGTGTTATTAACAATTTGAATCGAAGACAGAAAGTGAGTAAATCTCTTATAAAAGTTTCTCTCTTAGATGATAAAATAGTTTAAATAAACAAAGCAACTCAACATGTCATACTTGATGTATCAACTAGTGTATTATGTAAATGTATATTCTATATATGACATATTATGTTGTTCTGATTTGTATTTTCATTATACTCATAAATCAGATGCAATCTTCGAGATCTCACTGTTTCCTAGGATGTGTATAAAAAAAAAAAAAAAAAATTATAAGTCATGAAAGTTTTACAATTAAAAGTATTTAATTCACATACTAGTAGTTCTAAATATATTCTTAGTGATATAATCCTCAACTTATGTCATGTGGACCATTCAGTCGGTCAATAAATTCTCTCGCTTTTTCATTTTGAGCAGCTAACTTATGAACAAGTCTAGCTTCCTTATGAACTCGTGATTGCGAGGATCCACAAAATCTAATATCATTCCTAACATTTCTAAGCTTTGTACGGATCTTTCCTCGACTTTTGCTTAATTGAGCAAAACTATTCAAATCCTTCAGTGGCCAAACAATATTGTTATCATCATATAGTAAAATAGATTCATAGGCTGTAGTGAGAATCTGAATAATCTTCAAAATATCAATTTTCCATAGGCTGTGAATACAAAGAATAAAATAGATATTATAAATAATAATATTTTTCTAAAATTAAAGGTATTTGATTCACATATGACTTACGAGTAATTCAAGATTCATTTTTCTTCCTACCATCAGCAAGAAACGCCATTTGGTAAATCAACATTACTTGCTGCCTTTATGTAACGAAAACCAGTTAGATACCTACAAGAAAATTCAGATAATCACATCCTAATACTAAAGTCGTAAAATAACAAACACATCAATTATCTATAACACCAAACAAAGTGACTTACTGATGGATAATCTTTATATGGTACGCCCTACTCACACAGCATACATGATATCCATTCAACCTATTCACAAAACCTCTCACCCTTTCATTTTTAGAAGCTAGACTCCGAGCAAGCCTAGCTTCCTCTTCAATACATGCTTTTATTTTGAATAGCTAACTTATGAACAAGTCTACCTTCCTTATGAACTCGTGATTGCGAGAATCTACAAAACCTAATATCATCCCTAACATTTCTAAGCTTTGTCTGGATCTTTCCTCGATTTTTGCTTAGTTGGGCAAAACTATTCAAATCCTTCAGTGGACAAACAATATTGTTATCAGTGGACAAACAATATTGTTATCATCATATAGTAAAATAGATTCATAGGCTGTAGTGAGAATCTGAATGATCTTCAAAATATCAATTTTCCATAGGCTGTGAATACAAAGAATAAAATAGATATTATAAATAATAATATTTTTCTTTAAATTAAAGGTATTTGATTCACATATGACTTACGAGTAATTCAAGGTTCATTTTTCTTCCTACCATCTGCAAGAAATGCCATTTGGTAAATCAACATTACTTGCTGCCTTTATGTAACGAAAACCAGTTAGATACCTACAAGAAAATTCAGATAATCACATCCTAATACTAAAGTCGTAAAATAACAAACACATCAATTATCTATAACACCAAACAAAGTGACTTACTGATGGATAATCTTTATGTGGTATGCCCTACTCACACAGCATACATGACATCCATTCAGCCTATTCACAAAACCTCTCACCCTTTCATTTTTAGAAGCTAGATTCCGAGCAAGCCTAGCTTCCTCTTCAACACATGCTTTTATTTTGAATAGCTAACTTATGAATAAGTCTACCTTCTTTATGAACTCGTGATTGCGAGAATCTACAAAACCTAATATCATCCCTAACATTTCTAAGCTTTGTCTGGATCTTTCCTCGATTTTTGCTTAGTTGGGCAAAACTATTCAAATCCTTCAGTGGACAAGCAATATTGTTATCAGTGGACAAACAATATTGTTATCATCATATAGTAAAATAGATTCATAGGCTGTAGTGAGAATCTGAATGATCTTCAAAATATCAATTTTCCATAGGCTGTGAATACAAAGAATAAAATAGATATTATAAATAATAATATTTTTTTTAAAATTAAAGGTATTTGATTCACATATGACTTACGAGTAATTCAAGATTCATTTTTCTTCCTACCATCTGCAAAAAACGTCATTTGGTAAATCAACATTACTTGCTGCCTTTATGTAACGAAAACCAGTTAGATACCAACAAGAAAATTCAGATAATCACATCCTAATACTAAAGTCGTAAAATAACAAACACATCAATTATCTATAACACCAAACAAAGTGACTTACTGATGGATAATCTTTATGTGGTATGCCCTACTCACACAGCATAAAAAATATCCATTCAGCCTATTCACAAAACCTCTCACCCTTTCATTTTTAGAAGCTAGACTCCGAGCAAGCCTAGCTTCCTCTTCAACACATGCTTTTCTTTTGAATAGCTAACTTATGAACAAGTCTACCTTCCTTATGAACTCGTGATTGCGAGAATCCACAAACCTAATATCATCCCTAACATTTCTAAGCTTTGTCTGGATCTTTCCTCGATTTTTGCTTAGTTGGGCAAAACTATTCAAATACTTCAGTGGACAAGCAATATTGATATCAGTGGACAAACAATATTACAATATTGTTATCATCATTTAGTAAAATAGATTCATAGGCTGTAGTGAGAATCTGAATGATCTTCAAAATATCAATTTTCCATAGGCTGTGAATACAAAGAATAAAATATATATTATAAATAATAATATTTTTTTAAAAATTAAAGGTATTTGATTCACATATGACTTACGAGTAATTCAAGATTCATTTTTCTTCCTACCATCTGCAAGAAACGCCATTTGGTAAATCAACATTACTTGCTGCATTTATGTAAGGAAAACCAGTTAGATACCTACAAGAAAATTTAGATAATCACATCCTAATACTAAAGTCGTAAAATAACAAACACATCAATTATCTATAACACCAAACAAAGTGACTTACTGATGGATAATCTTTATGTGGTATGCCCTACTCACACAGCATACATGATATCCATTTAACCTATTCACAAAACCTCTCACCCTTTCATTTTTAGAAGCTAGATTCCGAGCAAGCCTAGCTTCCTCTTCAATACATGCTTTTATTTTGAATAGCTAACTTATGAACAAGTCTACCTTCTTTATGAACTCGTGATTGCGAGAATCTACAAAACCTAATATCATCCCTAACATTTCTAAGCTTTGTCTGGATCTTTCCTCGATTTTTGCTTAGTTGGGCAAAACTATTCAAATCCTTCAGTGGACAAGCAATATTGATATCAGTGGACAAACAATATTGTTATCATCATATAGTAAAGCTCTAAGAATGCGAATTTAATAAACATACAGTTTCCAATGTTCAAGTATTAAACATATGCCATCAGGGTGGTAGCCTAATGGTGGGGATTCTGACAAAGAATCCTCAGGTCAAGGGTTCGATTTCTGGCCTCACCATTTATTCAATCCTCCCTTGTGGGAGGCTGTTGCCTTCCTCCTTCCTCGTGCATGGAGGCTCTTCGCCCCCTCCACCCATGCGTGGAGGCTCTTCGCCTGTATTCCTGTTGTTCTCTTGGAGGGTCGTTCTTCATCTATGCGGAAGAGACATGCATGCTTGATGCTGTCGATTGTGGGTTGGATGTTCGTTGCTGTGACCAGAGCTTCAAATGATTAGAATAGATATCATGTATACGATCTCTATGAATTGTACCCAATATAACCGCTATCGGAAAAAAAAGTATTAAACATATGAAAGTGGGAACCTCTGAAATTGGAAGCTTGTACAAGTGTATATACTATACAAATTACAAACACAGTTTCAACTTTCAACTTTTGAGCATTATATGGGTCAACACGCAACCTCTTGATCAAAAGGTCGGTGGTTCATGTCACCTCGGATATGTTTGGTACCAGATAACGAAAGCCACCTATTAAAATTTGATCAAACATATTGTAGTATCTTCGCATGTTGAAAAAAACGAAGAATTTTAATAGTCAAATTACCAGGGCAACATGTTGATATTGGATACAAAAACTGCATTTTCTAATCACAAACAAAACTTAAACTACTGCAACATTCAAGCACAATAAACTAATGTAAAATTCAAGCATGTAAATTAGTTTAAGATCAAAGCACAATCACCAAATCAAAACAACAACAAAAAAACCCTAATTAACTGAAGAATCCTAATTCAACACCAAATCCCTAACTACACTATACACAGATCCAACTACAAAGATCATGGTTGTCAAACTCTTGAATTAAAACTACGATTTTATCAAGTTTACGTGTCTACATATCGTTTTCGAGTTAATTCTTACGTAGAAACTTTTTGTGGTAGAAATTAAAATTAAAACGAGTTTACACGAGTTAACACTGTATAAAAACTGTAGAATCGTATAAACTCTTCGAGTTTATTAGTTGACGATTCCACCTCTTTGGCTCATTTATCATATTCTACATTTATACAATATTAAAAACATGTATGAAATATATGTACGTGTATGTATAACATTAATTTCATATTTTCAATCGATATAAAATTTCTTCATAAATATTTAATACATTTATAAATTACAAAATATATAAATATATAAATATTTAGTAATATTTTAGAGTGGTCTAAACTCTACGATTCTACGAGTTAACACTATGATTCGAGTTTACCTAACCAAAACGAGTCAAGTTAAAAGCTCGATTCTGACAACCTTGACAAAGACAAATCAAGATCCAACTATAAAGACAATCAAAATCCAACTATAAAGACAAATCAAAATCCAACAATTATTTATCAGATGGCAGACGATGCGTAACATTACTAGAGTCTAGAGATTTAGAAAGATTGGACCAGAAGGCAATACATACCTTTACGAGAGATCGCAACGCAGAACGAAAAAGTTTGTATGTTTGAAGAGACTAGAGGATTACGAGAGTTCACCAGACGATCGAAGCAGCAGCAACTTCAATCGAACCAACACTTCTAACAAAAGGAACGACGATTTCTTCAAGGAGTTGAGTTTTTTATTTACAGTTCGTTATAGCCCTAGTTCTAATTTTGAACTACTAAAATCAAGGATTGTGACGAACAAAATGTTATCATTTCTTTCCAAGTTACAATCAAACCGCGCTCAATCCAATACGGCCTTGAAAACCCATAACTTAGGCTTTCGGTCTTTTTTGTTACAAAATTGGTGTTATTCTTAATTAATTACTCCCTCCGTCCCACAAAGTTTGTCAACCTTTTTGATTATTTGTAAGGTATAAAATAATCAAAGTGGACAAATATAGTGAGACGGAGGGAGTAATTTTTTCTACGTCTCATAAACAGTAATGTATATTTTCGAAAGATACAACTAAGATCTCTTGCACGCTTAGGAATTTGTTAGCGTATAACTTTAGTACACATCCATCACTTTAAATAGAGTCATGACACTATATGAGATGATGACAGCTTCAGCTTGCAAAGATTAGTAGAAAGATACTAAACTTTAAGTGTTTGCAAAGTTGAAAATTTCAAGAAAAGTTTGCTTCGAAGTGAAGTAAAGTGTTTCCAATTTGGTTGTATGAAGCTTGAACATAAGTTCTGGATCAGTTCGATTTAGTAGAAGGGTCTCAATCAAAGTTGAAATTCAGATAAAGGGAATAACATAACTGGAAGCAATCTTGCGCAAATGCATAGTGCAGACATGCTTCAGTAACTTCTCCCCCAGTATGTCCATTTAGTTGCAGGCTTTCCAGACGCAAAGCACAAAGTTCCTGCAACAGATCATGAGTTCTGATGTAAGAGAATGTTTGCATTAACCACTGATCATAAGTGTGAGTTTAGAATTTGAGTGGAGACCAAGCCTAGAATCCTTCAAATGTACATATTATGAATCTGCATACCTTCAGGCATTTCAGGCTGATCAAAAGGAGAACACAAGGACTTTGCTGCTCCCATTTCACCTTTTGTTCGTGCTTTTACATCCCTCTCTACCTCCTGAATTTTTACAGACACTTATTACAACAAGCACACACATAAACAAACAGAGCCGTACATGTGCTTCAAAACTCATACTCACGCAGCAGTAGTTATGTTGATATAAGATAAAGTAGCAAAACAAGAGATGTAATTATGTACCTCTTCATCACACCAAGGAGCTAGGATCATTTTCTTTTGGCCGAGTGCTTCAACAAACTCATCCCAGGTTTTTATAACTTGGATACAAGCATCACGCTTTTGTTTTGCAACATTGAACAAGTTTTGTTGGATATCATCCAATGTTTCTTTGAGTTTTTCAACTAGCTCAATCATGGGAATATCTACTTTGGCACCATTGTCACGGCGGACAGTTCGTACCTGGAATTCAGTGTTAATACTCAGTTTTTATTGGAAGGACCTTTACACATAAATTAATGTATGTATATAATAAGAGCTGTTCCAATTAAAACTGAAAAGGATTGAAAGAACACGAGGCTATTGTCTACGATAAAAAAATATTTTCAAGAATTCACAGAATAATACCTGGCTATTAGCTAAGTCTCTTGGACCGATCTCAATTCTAAGTGGAACACCTTTCAGTTCCCAGTCTGAGTACTTCCATCCAGGAGAATAGTTATCTCTGAGGTCTGCCTCTGCGCGGTATCCAGCTTCTTTCAATGTCTCAACAGTTTTCAAGCAGGCATCATATATGCCCTTTGTATCAGCATCCTTGAAGGGTACTGGAATCACGACTACTTGAACTGATGCAACTTTGGGAGGAAGCACTAGCCCCTTGTCATCTCCGTGAACCATAACCATCACACCAATCTAGATAACATTAAGAGCATAAATAATAGACATCGAGGAGAATACAATTAGAAAAAGATTTCTTTCGCATTGAACACAGTAAATATTAACTTACAGTTCGGGTACTGTAAGCCCAGGAATTCTGCCAAACCATCCCCTTCTCTCCCTTATCATTTTCGAAAGTTATATCAAACATTTTTGCAAAGTTTTGCCCTAAACAATGTGAAGTAGCACCTTGAATTCCGCGGCCAGTGTTTGGAATGAAAGCCTAAAGGGCACAGTCAGTCAATAAGAAAATACTGTGCATGCCTTGAACCCAAAACAACATGTTGGATAATGAATGAAAGGAAACATTCGATTCATGTACCTCTACACTGGTAGTGTAAAGGCCTCCAGCAAACTTTTCATTCTCACTCTTTTTACCTTTGACAACTGGAATTGCCAGATAATCTTCGTATAACCTTCTGTATAATTCCAGGATCTCAAGAACCTGTCATGACAAATAAAATAACAACACAGCAATTGAGAAAGAGAAATAATCGAAAAAAGATCCTTCAGTTTTCAGTGCAAAGCACTACAATTGACACAGACACAACTGTAGTCTGGGAGTTTTTCAGCCAACAGTGAGACAAGAAAACAAATTGGATACTGAACGATCATTTACCTCAGTATCAGCCTCTCTTTAGTTGCAAAAGCAGTGTGCCCTTCTTGCCAAAGAAACTCACGACTCCTAAATTTAATAGAATTAAGAGTTATATAAGATGATAAATCGATAATAACAGACAACGGGATGGTTAAAAATCTAATATAATATATATATATCATAAGTTCCGAGAATGAGATAAAAAAACATATGTCGAAAGAATTCACCTAATGAAGGGAGTGGGGTTGCTGAACTCCCAGCGAACAACATTGCACCACTGATTGAGTTTCAAAGGAAGATCACGGTGCCCTCTAATCCACTTTGAGTAATAAGGATACATAACTGTCTCACTAGTGGGACGAATTGCTATTGGCACCTCCAAATCTGACTTCCCAGACTTGGTGACCCAAGCAACCTTCATTTTGAAAAGTGTAAACAAGTTAGCAGTTCAGTTTCTATCGCCTCAACACAAAACAACGGATTAAAAGTTTAAATGTAAGATAAAAAAGCTAGAACAACATACCTCAGGTGCAAAACCCTCAATGTGGTCTTTCTCACGTTCCAAAACACCAGGGGAAACAAATAAAGGGAAGTAGCAGTTCTTAATGTTCATTTTCTTAATTTCAGGGTCAAAGAAATCCTGGAATATAGAGTCAAGTTAAACAATGAATAATATCATTCAAGTGTGTGGACTTTAATTCGTAATCTTAATATCTGAGCATCAAAAAAACTATAGACAAACATGCCAGAAGAATAACCATGATTTTAAGAGAAGAAACAGGTTTAGCCAAAAGTTAAATACACAAATACTAAACCAAAGTGTATACTGGAACTTACATGCATGGTTTCCCAAATTGACATTGCCCATGGCCTTAGGATATAGCAGCCAGAAATGTCATAGTATTCAATCATTTCTCCACTTACAACAACCTATACAAAACAATCAATAACCAGCCATCCATCAAAAGGCAGAAAAACAACACATTGACCATATCAATAATATATTGCTTGCCCAGTGTGTGTAGTCACACCTCAGAGTACCATTCACCAAAATTCTCATCCTTTTTGTGAGTCATACCAAGCCCAGTTTCTTTCTTGACCTCCTTCTTCTTAGCACCCCCTGATAAGCGAACTTTCAGTCTCATAAATAAGAAATAGAGCAACAAAGTGGAATGTGAATGCTATAAGCTGAAAAAAACCAGTCTTAGGCTTGTTTCCTTTCTTGCTGTTTTCCGCCATATCCAAATGATCAATCTGTGACACACATAACACAAACATCAATCTTTTATCATTAACACCCCAAACAATTCAACACAATCAGTTAAACACATCAACAGCTGCAACCACCTATCAGACAATATCACCACAACCCAAATCCAAATCCAAACGAAAGAAACAAAACCTGCTAAAAAAATCAAATCTTTCAGCTCAAAACATCACCCTAAACCCTAATAACAACCTAATGAACCCCATCACTCAATCATTACTCAAAAACAATACACACTACAATAAAGCATTAACAGAGTAAAACAAAATCAAACCAGAAACTCCGAATCTACCCAATCGGATCTTAGCCGCCGCAAAGCTCAAGAGAAATGAAACGGATGATAAGAGCAACAAAAGGGTTTCAATCTCCTCCGGTTTTTAACTTCAAAGACTTTCCTAATTTTAATTCTCATAATAAATATATCACAATAAACAAACCCTACTACTACACTACTACACCACGTGTACGGCTCATAATATTCCAATCCAACGGCTCATAAAAATTCTGTAAATTGTAAAAATAAAAAATACCGCGATTCCGCGGATCGAGCTTCCAAAAGATTTGTGAATCTGATGCGACGCAATTCGGGAACTCGAGAGGTTTTTGCGGATGTTTTTGAGTGAAGTTACGAGGGTCGATCTCCACATCACCTACTGATGATGTCGTGTTTATGTCGTCGATCGGACAAGGATGAAGTGGAGGCTCGAATTGCTGGACATTTGAAGATTTAGGGTTTAGTGGAATTAGGGCTTCTGGGATTTAATTTATTTTAATTAATTATTAAAAATTGACTATAGGATTAAGTGGTCTGTTTGGCTACAGGGAATATTATGTAACTGAAGTAGAGTGGACTATGTCTCCAAGCAGGGATCTAGGAATTGAAAATGTGTAGGGCTAAAATATTTTTGATCAAAATGTAGATAACAATTATATATAAAAATTGAAAACTTGTAATATTAGAAAAAAATTTATCCTTTTTACTCGATGAAAATTGATGAAAATCTAAATAATCACATCACATAAAATTCACATGTCAACAAAGTAGAAGTACAACAAAACTCAGAATAAATAATTGATTTTATGAGCAAAATATGGTAACGAGCAAAATATGGTAAGGAGAAAAATATTGATTTTATGAAAATTAATTGAAATTTAAACACACAATTAATAATTTTTGAATCCGCAAATCTCAAGTAATAAATTTCAGCGATTCAGTGACTAAATCTAACTGAAGTTGAAATTAAGATTTTTAAGAGTACGGATAAATAAATGTGAGACTATATGAGACATGGCCTCAATCGTTGAATATTAATATTTCAACGGATGAGATTTGCTTCAAAAAAATAATCGGTAATCTCAACCGTTAGAGTTTGTTTCAAATCCAACCGCCTATTATATAAAACTCAACTTTAATCTCAACCACGAATTAATCTAATCCGACAATTAATATTAAGTCTTTCCATCTCACATAATCTCTTTGTTAACCATTTCAAGACAGTTTATATGAAAAGGAAAGAAAAAATGAAACTAATGTTACACATATTTCCAATAATAATATGTAAAATGCTAATTCATTGAAACTAAGGGTCATGCACAAAGATGGGATGAATACGTAAATTCGGCGAGTGATCTAAAAAATTTGAAAAATATTTGGACTAAAAATATTACTCGAGCTGCAGCCCACTAGCCAACCAAGTGACTTCGCCGTGTATACAAGTCTCTTCAACTGTGCAAGAAGAGTTGCTAAACTATTTGAGAGCCCTTTGTAGCTCTAGATTTACATACTCTTTTCGACATAGCAAGTTGCCTCGATGACGAATGACCAGTTTTTTATGATAGGGCTACGCGAGACAACATAGTTCAAGCCACCTCGGCTCGGTTTCAGATATGTTATAGCAATCTTTCAGGTTATCAGAGTGGCATTTGAAATGCATGAGATTTATACAGGGAGCATGTTTAGACACCATCAAAAATTGAGTAAAATTTTGATATTCAAAATAACATTATTTCTGCAAACTATTGCTTGCGGCACAAGAATACAATCCAATGCTGATGTGCTGAGTTTGTGAAATACATCCAACTTTATATTGTGTGACGTCGTTTCCTTGTGAAATTAAACGCTCCAACATACCTACGAATACACAAAATCAATGTCTTGATATATGTTGTAAAACAATAATCTGGGATAATACCCAGGAATACACAAAATGCACGCAAAACTATTATAAAAAATGCACTTAAAACTTATCATCCTATGATAAAGCAATTTTTTAGTATCGGTTGACATAAGCAAAACATATAAACAAAGAACACGCGAACCATTTTTTTGGACCGACAACGAAACATAGAACTTAGTCTTTCCCATTACATATGTTATAAAAAATCGAATGCCCAAAGGAGCTACTTACGCAACATATTTGTAGGACAATGAAATACGATCTTAATTTTATTATTAATAATATAACGAATGTGAATTATTTAAATTTATTACAAATTCAATCATCCATTTATTTAAAAAACAACTTGAATCTTAACCTATATCGATCATTATCCTTAAACTTCAATCATACGAAATAGAACTTGTAATCACACGAAATAGTAAGTAATAAATAATGAAGTGCCTTAAGCTTGTAATCTTAACAATATTATAATTAACCAAAAAAATTAATAAATACTCACAATAGTGCGTTTAGCTCGTTGTCCATAATCTGAAAGCGCAAGCTAAAGCGCGGGGTCTGAAAAAAGCAAACACGCAAACTCTCCGCCGCAACTGATTGCTAGATCACCGACTTTAAGTCTCCAAACGCCGCCATTCGCACCTCACACTTCGTCCAAGTACGTCAACCACTTAATTCACCTTGTTTTCATCCACCTCCATTCATTCATTTCCATGTAGTTATTGACTATTGTAGAGTTTCAAGCATGCAGTTGTCGTCGATCGTCTGCGTTTGCATTTTCGTTGACTTTTTGTTTTAGTTGACTTGCCGCTCAATTTAATGTGCTCTGGCTGATGTAAATGTTTTTCGTTTTGCTAGGGTTTTGATTTGGTGCCGTTGTTGTTGTTGTTGACCTGATGGCGAAAACATGCATTGTGTTGTTGTGTTTGATTTTGCTGGCTTTTGAAGTGCGATTGAGCGTAGGGAAGATTAATCGCGCGAGTTTTCCTCATGGTTTTGTGTTTGGCACAGCTTCTTCGGCTTATCAGGTTTGATTGATTTGATTGTGTGATTTGGTTTTGAATGGTATTTTTATCTGGCTTTTGAAACTAATTGATGTTATGTATCGCAATCTGCAGCATGAAGGAGCTGTAAAAGAGGATGGGAGAGGAATGACTATTTGGGACACATTTGCCCATAAATTTGGTAAAATCTTCTTCTTTCATTTAGTTCGTTCCGAGTTGACTTTGTCGAAAATATGCTCCTTGTTTCTTGTTTCATATTTGTTACAAGAAAAAATGGAACTTTTTTGTAAAATGGTGTAAGTTTTACGACTTGGGTGCTGCCATAGTTTTGATTTACGTGCTATTCTGGAACTGTTTGTATCTGAGTAGTTAGATAATTTTTTAGCAATATTGTTCTGATGAATAATCCTGAATGGTGCAGGAAAAATTTCAGACTTTAGTAATGGGGATGTTACTGCCAACCAGTACCATAAGTACAATGTGAGTCATGTTCTTTTCTCTCATGCATCATATTTGTAAGGCACAAATGATCATACTGATGCGTTCTTCATTGATGGCAATTGGCAACTGTTTTCTAAAACAGGAGGACGTTCAGCTCATGAAGGATATGGGAATGGATGCTTATAGATTTTCAATAGCTTGGTCTCGTATTTTTCCAGGTGAGTCTTCTATCTATAAATATACTTACTGTAAAATACGAAGGTCTGGAACCCGGTTAGATTGATTTAACATTATTGTTTTGTTGACATACCAGATGGAACTGGCCAGATAAACCAGGCAGGTGTGGATTACTATAATAATCTCATAGATGCACTTCTAGCCAAAGGTACATTACTACACTACTATCATTGCATATATCACGAATGACTGACTTTCGATAGACTTCTCAACTCATGTAGACTTAGTTCTGGCTTCTAAGTGAAGATTTTCTCGAATCAGAGTCGATAACATAGTGTTAAAAATAAATAACTAGTTTGAGCTAATGCAGTTGTGACCTGTGACTTTAGAATTCTGCATATTGCCACATGTACTTAGTTCCGACTTCTCTTATTAAAAACTGCTTTACAGGTATTGAGCCATATGTCACTCTGTATCACTGGGATCTTCCTCAGGCCTTGGAGGACAGATACCTTGGCTGGCTTGATCGTCAGATCATGTAATATGCAACTAACACGATAAAGTTTACCTGAGTTGTTTGAAAATTCTTTTATAGTGCAGTTTCTTTTTACATGAGACTGACTATGATAGTACCAATTGCGCACAGAAATGACTTTTCAGTATATGCGGAGACTTGCTTCCAGAAATTTGGTGATAGAGTAAAGCACTGGATCACATTCAACGAGCCACACACATTTACAGTCCAAGGTTATACTGCAGGTCTTCATGCACCAGGGCGATGCTCTATACTGTCACACCTCCTCTGTAAAGAAGGAAACTCTTCTACCGAACCATACATAGTAGGCCACAATGTTCTCCTTTCTCATGCAGCCGTTGTTGACATCTATAGAAAGAAATACAAGGTATGAGTGAAAAGACAAGAGAAGCAAACATCATAATAGTATGTGATGTCCATATTTTGTTCTTGAAAATGCTTGATTGCTACTAATAAGAACCGTGGATTAGAAAGTATGAATACTCATGAAAAACACAACAACTATTCTGGTAATGTTGATATTGACTGCTAAATGTTGACTATTTTCTGCAGGCAAAACAGCAAGGCATAGTTGGTGTATCATTCGATGTCATTTGGTACCAACCTGCGACAAACTCGACGAAGGACATTGAGGCTGCCCAGAGAGCCCAAGATTTTCAATTAGGCTGGTAATGTTTTATACCACTCAGTTAAAATATGCTTTCCACATAGATACCTATATAACTTAACAGTCATTCATATATGCCTGAATGACGTCTGACAACTGTATCTGTCTTTCAATATGTAGGTTTCTTGATCCTTTGATTCTTGGAGATTATCCCAAATCAATGAGAGATAGAGTGGGAGTGAACATGCCCTCATTTTCAAGTGTGGAAGCCACTCTTGTCAAAGGGTCTCTGGACTTTGTGGGAATAAATCACTACACTACGTTTTATGCAAGCGAAGACCCTTCAAGTATCATTGGTCTAATAACAGATATGTTCACCGACTCTGGGACTATTACATTGCGTAAGTATCTTTTTTTTCATAAGTACCCTGCATCCACACTCTTTAGTTTCTATGATTAGGATTCTCGTTAGTCTCTTAAAAGAGTATGCTCGGAGGAATATTTTGATATCATACCCTTATAATTTTTGTGTGCTATTTTTTGTCTGTCCAGCATTCAGAAATGGCAAGGCTATTGGTGACAGGGTAAGCCATCATTATTATACATTTTCTGAAATGTGTAGCTTTGCACTATGTTTAGCATCTGAGTTTCATCATCGTTGTTAACAAACAGGCAAACTCGATTTGGCTTTACATAGTTCCTGATAGCATGAGAAGCCTAATGAATTACGTCAAGCAGAAGTATGGCAACCCTACTGTTATCATTACTGAAAATGGTAATCCTTTTCACCTTAAAACATTCAGTTTCAGATATATTCTCAGATGTTGTACGTCTCCACACTCGAAGGCTATTCCCATCGTTAATTGTAGCCCACAATGCCGAACCAAATCTCATGTTTCTACATCTTTTACAGGCATGGATGATCCAAATAACATTTTTACCTCCCTGAAAGATGCTTTAAAAGATGAGAAAAGGATCAGATACCACAATGACTATCTGACTAGCTTGCTGGCCGCTATCAAGTATGTCATCCTTTCTAATCTCAGATCAGTGGAAACCAATACAAGTAGCCTTTTAATCTGTCTTATAAATTGATGTGATGCAGGGAAGATGGGTGCAATGTGAAAGGTTATTTTGCGTGGTCTCTATTGGATAACTGGGAATGGTCAGCTGGCTTCTCGTCAAGATTTGGACTCTTCTTTGTGGACTACAAGAACAACCAAACACGCCATGCTAAGGACTCTGTACAATGGTTCAAAAACTTCTTGGCATCAACTTAGAATTTGCATACTTAATCTGTGTACATAAAACCTTTATTTATTCAGTCAGTAAAACATTGCTTCATTTGAGTGAACTGCTTGTATAAAAATATCTCAATTTCGTATTTGTGATTTTACATTAGTTATCTCAAGATATATATTTAGGTTGTATAAAGTCTTCAAGAACTAATTCCTGTTTCAAAAAGTAAGTCTTATTTTACAAAGTTGCTCCACTTTAAAATGTGATTTCCATGTATCAAAAAAAGTGATTTTCGTTTAAACAAAAGCTACTTCAAAACAAAACTTACGTACCATGCAAATATTTGTAGCCTACTCAAATTAAAAATTGTTAAACTCATCATACAACATGTAATATTAAATAACAACGAGTTAAATTTATATCAAAATGACATAGTTTTGATTTTCATCCTGGATAAAGAAAACTTTCTAGTATCAGCTAATCTGAACAAAGCACATTAGACAAAGAACACGAAATTTGTTTGGCCAGACAACATATCATGGAACTTTGTCTTTCCCAATACACTTTGTTATCAAAAAAGTTGTATGGCCAAAAGAGCTACTTACACGTCGATAACATCAAAGTATGGCTGTTGGATATTGAGAGTATGATTGTAAATATATGTGTCCTTATCTTAGCTTGTAATCATAACTTCTAAGCATGCAACTCCTAAACCAGATAATAATTTTGAGCCTAATTTTAAGGTAAACAACCTTAAACCGTTGTTTTTTATTAATTTCCAGAAAGCAATGTAGCCAGAAAAAAACATATAAATACTCACTCTTTAGCTCGTTGTCCGAAATCTGAAGCCACGCAAATGCGCGGGGGTCTGAAAACAGCGAGCACGCAAACCGTGTGAACACTCCGCCGCAACCGATTGTCCATCACCGACTCCAAGTTTCCAACCACCGCCACTCTTCGTCAAAGTCCGTCAACCACTTCACCTTGTCGTCCTCCAAGTCCATTAATTAATTTGCATTTTGTTGAATTTTTGTTTCAATTGACTTGCCGCTCAATTTAATGTGCTCTGGCTACGCGTATTGGCTGATATAAACGTTGTTTGTTTTGCTAGGGTTTTGAATTGGTGCGGTTGTTGTTGACCTGATGGCGAATACTGGCATTGTGTTGTTGTGTTTGGTTTTGCTGGCTTTGGAAGTGCGATTGAGCGTAGGCCAGTTTAATCGAGCGAGTTTTCCCCGTGGTTTTGTGTTTGGCACTGCTTCTTCGGCTTATCAGGTTTGGTTGATTTATGTCATATTGTTTGGTTTTGTTTAGATTTTCGTATCTGGAAACTGGAACTGATTGATTTTATGGATTGTGGTCTGCAGTATGAAGGAGCTACAAAAGTAGATGGGAGAGGAATGACTATTTGGGACACATTTGCTCATAAATTTGGTAAAATCTTCTTAATTTTGTTTGTTCAGTACAGTGATCACCCTGTCCAAAGGATGCTCCTTGATTCTTGTTTCATAGTTGTAACTAAAAAAGTTTACATTGTAAGACTCAGGGTGCTGCCTTATTTCGATTGATGTGATATTTCTGGAACTTTTTTATCTAAGTAGTTTGATAATTGTTTTAGCGGGATTGTTCTGATGAATAATCTTAAATATGGTGCAGGTAAAATTTCAGACTTTAGTAATGGGGATGTTACTGTCAACCAGTACCATAGATACAATGTGAGTCATGTTCTTCTCTCATGCAGCAATGTTTGTTAGGCATGAATGATTAACTGTGGGCAATACCTTACTGATGGGTTCTTAATTGATACCACCTGTTTTCTAAAACAGGAGGACGTTCAGCTCATGAAGGATATGGGGATGGATGCTTATAGATTTTCAATAGCTTGGTCACGTATTTTTCCAAGTGAGTCTTCTTTCGACAAATATACTAAATATTGTTGGTATTGTAAAACAAAGGCCTGGATCCCCCTATTAAATTGATTTAACTTTTTTGTTTTGTCAATATGCCAGATGGAACTGGCCAGATAAACCAGGCAGGTGTTGATCATTATAATAATCTCATAAATGCACTACTAGCCAAAGGTACTTTAAAGTCTTTAATTCACTGCTATCATTGGAGGACACGCACCTATATCACCAATAATTGACTTTCAGTGGACTTCCCAACCCATGTATTTAGTTCTGACTTCTGAGTAAAGATTTTCTCAAACCAGAGTAGGTTGAGTAAAAAATAATTAACTCATTTGGTTAATGCAGCTGTGACATGTGAATATAAAATTCTATAAATGGCACATGTACTTATAGCATTTCTGGTTTTTACCTTAAATGTTGAGGTTCAGACTCTTTAATAAAGGCTGTTGTACAGGTATTGAGCCATATGTCACACTGTATCACTGGGATCTTCCTCAGGCATTGGAGGACAGATACCTTGGCTGGCTTGATCGTCAGATCATGTAATCTGCAACTCACACGATAAATGTTTGTTATAGTGCAGTTACATTTTTACATGAGACTGATTATCACATTCCAACTCGCAGAAATGACTTTTCAGTATACGCAGAGACTTGCTTCCAAAAATTTGGTGATAGAGTGAAGCATTGGATCACATTCAATGAGCCACATACATTTGCAGTCCAAGGTTATACTGCAGGTCTCCAAGCACCAGGACGATGCTCTGTACTTTCACACCTCCTGTGTAGACAGGGAAATTCTTCTACCGAACCATACATAGTCGGCCACAATGTTCTCCTTTCTCATGCAGCTGTTGTTGACATCTATAGAAAGAAATACAAGGTATGAATAAAATGATAAGAGAAGCAAACATGAAAATAACATGCAATGTACTGATATTGTTCTTAAAAATTCTGGATAGCTTGAAACAAGAACTATAAAAATATCAAAATATGAGTGCTCAAGAAAGTTAAAACAACAGTTTTGGTGTTGTTGACTGTCAAATGTTAAATTGTTCAGGCAAAACAGCGAGGCTCGGTTGGTTTATCATTTGATGTCATTTGGTACGAACCTGCGACAAACTCAACGAAGGACATCCAGGCAACCCAGAGAGCCCAAGATTTTCAGTTAGGCTGGTAATGTTTTATACCACTTCAGTTAGCAAGTTTTTTCCCCTTGGATACCAACATAATTGTCATTCATTTATGCTGTAGTGATGTCTGGTGACAGTATCTGTCATTTAACATGCAGGTTTCTTGATCCTTTGATGTTTGGAGACTACCCCAAATCAATGAGGGACAGAGTGGGAGTGCGCATGCCCACATTTTCAAGTTTGGAAGCTACCCTTGTCAAAGGGTCTCTGGATTTTGTGGGAATAAATCACTACACTACATTTTATGCAAGCGACAACTCTTCAAGTATCATTGGTCGAATAACAGACATATTCACCGATTCTGGCACTATTACTTTGCGTAAGTATCCCTGTGGTATAGTTTTTATGATCAGGATTCTCATCAGTCTCTTAAAAGAGTATGCTTGGTGGAATATATTGATATCATTTCCTTTATAATTTGTTTGCGCTTTTTTCTTTGTCCAGCATTCAGAAATGGCAAGGCTATTAGTGACAGGGTAAGCCATCACGATTGTACATATTCTGAAATATGTAACTTTGCACAATGTTTAGCAGCTGAGTTTCATCATTTCAATCAATAGGCAAACTCAATATGGCTTTACATAGTGCCTGGTAGCATGAGGAGCCTAATGAATTACGTCAAGCAGAAGTATGGCAACCCTACTGTTATCATCACTGAAAATGGTAATCCTTTTCACCTTAAATCAGATATTACATCTCCAGTCTTGAAGGCTGTTATGTTGAGTGATAGAATTCCGCAATGCTGAACCAAATCTCATTTTTCTACATCTTTTTACAGGTATGGATGATCCAAATAACATTTTTACCTCCCTGAAAGATGCTCTAAAAGATGAGAAAAGGATCAGATACCACAATGACTATCTGACTAGCTTGCTGGCCGCTATCATGTATGTCATCCTTTCCAATCTCAGATCAGTGGAAACCAATACAAGTAGCCTTTTAATCTGTCATATAAATTGATGTGATGCAGGGAAGATGGGTGCAATGTGAAAGGTTATTTTGCATGGTCTCTATTGGATAACTGGGAATGGTCAGCTGGCTTCTCGTCAAGATTTGGACTCTTCTTTGTGGACTACAAGAACAACCAAACACGCCATGCTAAGGACTCTGTACAATGGTTCAAAAACTTCTTGGCAGCAACTTAGCATTCTTGATCTGTTTACATATAGCTTTTGCTTATTTGATCAATATCATTGCTTCATTTAGGGAGGTGACTTTGATTGAACAATCACCTACTTTTTTTGGTCAAGGAATGTTTATTAAGGTTTTATAAAATCTTCAAGAACTAATTCCCGTTTCAAAAAGAAAGTCTTATTTTACGAAGTTGCTCCAATTTAAACAAAAGCTACTTCGCCACAAAAACATTAAATAACTTTATCTGAATCATGTTAAACTTCCCTGCTGCAAATAGCAGATCAATGTTTCTGATCCTAATCCCATTAAAGGAGGTAACTACTTTATTCTTGACTATTTATTTTCATAGTCTATAAACATCAATCAATATATAAACAAGCCTTTAAAATCTTCATGTGCCTCTCGCCACCATTTCCATCTCCCTCCTAAAACACTCCTCTTCTCCTCTGCTCGCTCCTCCAAACTCCACAGCCTATAGTTTCCGCCATTTTCATCCAAAACCCACCTCCCAATCCACAATAAACCCCCTAAAGATCCAATCTTGGATCACCAACATGATCCCAACGCCCCTCGTCTCTTTTCACTCTATTTCACTCATCATCATCCTCTTCCTTCTCATCTCCTCTACCACTGAAGCTCCTGACCATAGTCACGTTCGCACCGTCACGAACATGGCTTCAAAGATTACCCGTCGTCCCTGCAATGCCAAGTACCCACCGGCAATATGCTCACATTTGCACAAAATGCGCGGCAGCCATTCACAGCCTCTGCATCCTTCATTCTATGAGATTGATCCAAGATATGGAGTTCAGAAACGATTAGTCCCGTCTGGACCAAACCCACTTCATAACTAGGAGCTTGCACCACAAATCAAGATCATCAAAATCTTCATGATGATTTCCTCTTTAGATTAATTATGATCATCTGAATGTGTGTTTTTCTAATACACATACAAACTATATATATACTTATGAATATTGATGTTGTATTTTAGACTGAGTTTTCTTGTGTTTCAGTTTTCTCTAGTTTATAAATCCAACCCCATTTCCATGCTTGTTTTGAAATGTGTTTGTATTGATGATAATTTTCAATTCAAAACAATCATGGAAATGGTGTAATTTGGATTATCTTTTATGAAATACAAGTCCTAGTTTTCATTTGGGTTTCTAGATGTTGTTGTAAACACTACCTGATGATTTTGTTGTGATTGGTTGGGAGTGGGAATATGCAGGTGAAGAAGTTCAAGAGAAGCTCATGAGTGTCATTAAAATCTGAGATACTTCATGTGGCTACTTTAATTGATTAGGGGCAAAAGGGCTGTTTCTAACTGACTTCAAACTTGATACACAGTATGAAATAAATGTAGTGTAATGTCTGTACATGTGACTCCTTTGAATATGCCTGTGTAGTAATAGTTGTTGGGAGTTGGGACGCTGGTCCTAAAAAGAAGTTGCTGAAATCAAGAGAGGCTGCAGATTTCATAGATTAGCAGTTGAGGACTGTAAATGAAATGAAATACCTATGATTCTGGGATGCTAAAAGTAAGTGCCAGGAACTCTGCAAAGTGCAAACTTCATTTAATAGCTTGGAAAAACATAACTAGAAAGCACAGCACAGAATTTTTCACAAATCTGAAATAGGTTTCTGAGTCAATGTTTACTTAACAATTGATATTAGCTGCTTATTTCTCTTACCAGCCAATCTATGGTTGGGTAGGCGAAGTACAAGATCAGCAAGGATGGGACTGCAAAGATCACCGTGATATTAAGTACGTGGCCAAGATGGCTGCACTGGCAGGGACGACGAAAAGAACAATCAGGAGGAACATGAGTAGCAGTAAAAGTTTGGTGGCTAAATATATGAAGAGGTCCCATGACTTATTGAATCCACTGTGGCGGCGTCTTCGTGCATTGGTATTATTAAACTGCTGAAACCAGGCCTGGGTTGTCGTTGAAGAACAGGTTGTGGATCCCTTTTGGGTAACCTTGTAGGCTGCTGACTACTTTCACAATGTGCGTCACATGACCTCACTCTATCACCATTCAAGCCCTCAACCATCCACAGCAAGAAATAATTTTTTCGAGGGAACCTGAGGTTTCCTTTGTAAACAAGCGAAGCGAGAGAAGATGGCACCAGGGACAAGTAATGAAGAACGGAATCTGAACCTTCTGATTCGATACTTTCATCGATGCACATTGAAGACCCAAGACACAGTTTTTGCATATAGTATGACCACACCATAGCACATACGGCACATTTTCAACAATGTTGAATGACTCCCAGCAAATCGGACATTCTAGCCCCTCTTCCTTACTACTCTCTGAACTCACTTCATCATCATCAGAATCATCCACACGAGCCAGAGAGTTTTCTGACCAGTTTTTCTTCAGCCCAAGGCTGGAAATCGCGCTCGACGCAAAGTTCCACATCACGATAATTCCACAAACACAAACAATGACAACAATCACTGACTAGGTAGTAATATTATATCCAAACATGCAACAAACAAGCCTCTTCCAATCCAAATCCGAGCAATCCAACCATCTGATTCAGAAAAATCAAATCATCAGTTCTTGATATATAAATTAATCTTTACCCTCAATTTCATAGGAAATGAAAACACCAAAACTCAAACCTAACCACAAATTCACAAAACAAAAAAAACACATTCCGAATCCAAAAATCGAACCTTTCAGCAAAAAAATCAAGCCACAGCACATGAAACAACATCAAAGATATAAAATACAGAAGAGAGATAATCAAACTAAATTAGGGCACAAAATCGGATGAAAAAAGCGTGATGTTGATGAAATTATGAAGAAATTGAAAGAGTGCTTACCATAGAAAAGATCGAAACCGAGCTAGGAGGGTAGAGAAGAGAAGCGATCGCGAGACGAGCGATTCCTCTTCCGCACTCTCTTTCCGCCGTCGACGAAGCCGCGAGATTTTCAAGGAGATCGATTTTGAAGGGGATCCGAAATCACTGTGCATTGTGCAAGCGTTGCTTCAGATCGAACGATGACGTTTGATTCGGTCTGCGGCGTCGTTTTTGGTTTATTGACTTTGGGGTTTGTGTGGTAATTGCTAGTTGAGAAAAGTTATTTACACATCAGAAAATCCTAAACAATTTCTTACCTAAATTTTCTATCTTCAGTGATACACATTAGATTAAATTAGGCTAGCCAAAGTCCAAACAAACTACATTGGTTTAATAAAGAATATACATTGGTTCCTACATCATGTTTTTTCGAATTCTGATCTCGCTCAGTATGAGTATAAAATAACGTCATTTTTATTATTATTATGGGTCGTATTGTATGAACTCTTTATCAAATAGTATGATCGGCGAAGATCTTAATTTTACCTCTTTTATCTTCATGAAGAATGCAATATAAATCAACATTGTTTACCTTTTGTATGTTGATATTTGTGTTTTTGATCAATTTTCGAATAAAAAATCTACGTTCCCTTAAAAGTAATTATATAAAAAATACAAGACTTGATTTCAGCTTAACTTATTAATAATAATGCTGACAAGTAGATTAATATTCATTATTGATCATTTTCTCAATAACCCTTCAGCCATCTTCAAATAGTCTCCAGCACCACCATGCCCATGTCCATGCCCCTCTCCTTCTTCTCCTCGGCCACAGCCCCGACCCCGGCTGCACTCGCCACAGTCGACCACCGCTCGGATGGAAGATCCATAATTATGCAAATAAGTCTCAGCTTTCCCAACATACTTCCCTAACCCACTAGTCTCCTCCAACTTCCCATAATGCTTAACTCCATCTAACAAATCACTAGCAGCCGCAGCCACCTTCGCTCTATCAACCTCATCTTTCGTGTTCCCCATTTGAGCCCTTGCAGCTTCAGCCACCACCTTTGCACTTGTTATCAGCTCTGATGTTGATGGTTGTTTGTGTGGCTTGGTTTGACTTGGTGTTTGAGTTAGGTCATGATGGTTCTCTGGCTCTGAGTTGGTGTGATTTGGTTTATGTTCTGATTGGGACTTGAGTGCATCTTTGATAAAATCCATGTCAGATTGAGGAATGTGAATTAAGGTTGTGTTGTTTTTTATAGACAAATGGATGTGGACAAGTTCTTGCAACCTCGGATTGGGTTTTGTTAGTTGGAGATAATAATGCATGAGATTTCACGTCCTCCACACATTTCAGACAACGCAGAAAACTCCGGTCAAGTTTGATTTTGGCATGGCTATGCATTGAAACACAATTACATGTAATAATTAAAATCGCCAAAAATATGATCGCTGTAAATTGCAGCATCAACATCGAATTTAAATTAAATTATACTAACACTGTCTTTTTTCACATATGTTGAATTTCTTGTAGGGTTTGTAACTTTATTATGTGTTATGAATTGTAAAATAAATTTATTTTAAAAAACAATTATTAAATTTTCAGTTAGATTTTATTTTCAGAAATTATTTTCCAGAAAATCAGTGGTATAAAACAAAGTCTCAGAAAACATCATCTGAGCAAACCTCAACGCCAGACGTTTTCCGCCCTCCGGCGAAGTGGACGGTTTCCGACAGTATTTTATCCATCGATTGATACCCTTCTTGGCATTTCAAGTCTGTAAGTTAAAGCAACAAACTTTCCATTTTGTGGATTGATTTTTAGGTTTTCGCATTAACTTAAATTTCTTGTTGCTCGATTGATCTTCGGAAATAAAATTATGTAGTAAAAATCCGATCTTGATGGTTCATATTGACATTCCCCAGATTCTGGAAAACTTGTGAGGCTCAATTTTGCCTAAAATGACTCACGGTGCTAGCACTGTTGCCTTAACAACAAGTTCCAGTGGCTGTTTCTGTGGAGCTGATTTCTTGTCAGGAAAAAGTTCAAAGCTTTTGAAGAATGATTTTCTCGATTGTCTAGTTAAGAGGCATAGTTTTAATCAACATCGGGCCTGGAAGAGAGTAGAGACTGGTGTGCACACTGATGTTGGGGTCAGGAGAAGTTTGAGGGTGCGAGCAGGGTGGTTGTTTAATAAGGGAGAGAATAAAGGATCGAATGCTAGATGCGAGCATAGCGAGAGTACTAATGAGGACATACTCATCTTCTTTTTTCAGCTCGATTTGGCTACACAAGTTCAGGTTTGAATATGAATAGTTTTGAGGATTTTTATTTCTTTAAGCAATCAGATCGCTTAAGTTGATTTTAAATTATATTTTTATTTTAGCGTGCGCTAAATATGGAACAGTATGACATTGCGCAACAGCTCAGGAATAAGCTTACGGAGGTCAGTTTGTTGTTTGTTCTAGTTGTAAACTTGACTTTGGATATTATATGCTTTGTCATTGCCTGTTTATGGCGGTCCAGTACAGTGTGTCACTACTAGTTGAAGTGACAAGTAAGCTTACTTAAGTTTGTAATGTATTAAACCATTCAGGTTGAAGAGGAGGTAGTTAGCCAGATAGGTCTTAAAAGGGGTTCTTCCGGAAAGAGTGAAGCTCAAGATAAATCTTTAAGTATAATACGTTTGCGGTATGTTTTGAATTTTTTATAGGACCTTTGTATATATTATTGTTTGAGATACTTAGTTTTGGTTAAATGTTGTGTATTATCAAACAGTGCAGAATTACAGGGTGCGATCAAAGCTGAAAACTATGTTTTGGCAGCTGAAATCCGAGATAAAATTACCAAACTTGAAGCGGAGACGATAGCTGCTTCAGCAAGCTCTCTTTTGTATGAAAATGCCCAGTATGCATTTCGTTTGGGGCAGAAAGTGAAGCACAAGATCTTTGGTTTGTGATAACAACTGTCAAGTCAATTTCTTTATTTTTGGGGTTAAGTTGATGATTCGCTGAAACTTCTGTATTGACCTTACATATTAAAATCCAACTTTTAGGATCCAACTCTTTCAAACTGTGATACATATTTTGCTTATCAGGCTATCAAGCTGTGGTCTGTGGAATGGATCCAGTGTGCTGCGAATCAAGTTCTTGGGTTGAAACATCAGGTGTGGGCAAGTTATCACGCAGCATTAACCAACCATTCTATCAGGTATGCAGTCATATAATGTCCTTTCTTTCATCAATATCTCAATGCTCCATCGTCAAAAATTTCCTTACTGAAGAAATTAATTTCTTGTCAAAACATTAACTTGCAGGTACTTGTGGATGTCCATGAAGACCCTAATCTGCTAGTCGCATATGGTAATAAAACACAAGTCAGATGTATTTTTTCACTCATCAAATATTAAGATAAGTTTGTTTTAAACTGCAGTTCCTGAGGATAATTTGGTAGCTCCTGAAGAACCAGACTTGGTAATAGAAAAAAATTTAACTAAATCATAAACTGAACTAGTATTATACTTACAAGGATTTGTTTCAGCGGGACGGGTTTGATCATCCATACCTATCCTTCTTGTTTTATGGAATGGATGCAGCTGGTGACTTCATCCCAATCAAGCAATTAAGGGAGAAGTTTAATAGACCTAGGCACGAAATCCCCTTGGATGACGAAGATAATGAAGGTGGTCAGGATGCTTGATTCAGTCACTCATCTCTCCTATGTTTAGAGTTTAGCAAAGTTGGATGTTATATTAGTATTTGAAACAATTTCAAGTTTTCCGTCGTGTTCTTTCGAAAATACTTCGAAAAAGTTATAATTCACATTTTTCGTTTTTTGCGGTTGGACACAGAAAATCATTGCTCAACATCAGGTCAACTAAGCCACAAGGGAATATGTTATACTTTGTAGAAATTGTTTGATCTGATATGAAGAAAAAAGTTACATGGTTGAACTTGAATCAATGTTTGTTTGTATGGTGGAATGCAAAAAATGTAACATTATTGAAAGATACCTCCACACAAAACAAGTCCCGAGTTTCTACCTAAACAAGGATTGTTTTTTTGTAAATGTAAACAAGGATTGTTGAACAATAACTAACAACATCATTCTGCAGAAGTTAATAACAGTTCAATGCTGCCTTGAGTCACTGGCATCTTGAATCATTTCGACATAGTTTTCAAGCAATATAATTAGCTCGATCGGATAGGTTGTAAATTACCAGCTGGACACCTTTGTCCACGCGGACGCCTAGTAGTCTTTCCCCACCCTGTTAAGTTACTATCTTCCATACTTGATCTGAAGCAGCCGTTGGTTGATGGTTGCTTGAGTGGGGGACAGAAAGGGGTCGGGTCTGGAACAGGAATGACATTTACTGTCCTGGGTCGACCTCGTCTTGGTTTGTTTCTGGCTGCAGCTCGTTTTCCGTATTGCCAAGAATGACCGCTTGATTGCATTAGTCCATCCAAGGCTTGAAGATCTTCTGTTACTTCGTGCCTTGCGAGGGAAGTAATGCCGGGAAGAATGTCCCTTTGGAAATCTCTCTTTGGCCTGCCTCTCCTGGCTTGGCCTCTCCTTGGACGAGCGCTTGTAATAATCTTTACAGGCTCTTCTTCAATGTTGGGAATTGATGGGAAGGCCGTTTTAGGCATGCCTTCTTCTGCACTCATCTCTGTTAAATTAAGTGTCATTTGTTCAAAGTAATCATTTTCTTCAGAAGAAGCTCTCAGTAACGGTTCTTCATTTTTTTCGAGGGGGTACTCATAGGATTGTAGCTTAGAATCACTTGGAGATGACGAAAGAATGTCCACAAACCAGTTAAGAGTTTCCGTAGCAGCATCTGCAGCTCTCTCCATTATGTTAGAGTTCTTAGAAAATGAAACCATAGCCTCAGCTGCCACAAGCTCAAGCTCAGCATCTTGGGGTGTTTGTTGTAACGCCACAAATGTATTATCTTCCTCAATATCATATGGTGCAGGAGCTTCTAAGTCAATCCCTCTAATATTCCTCACAGCACTTGAAGCTATGTTTGCCGAGGCTTCATTCTCAGTTAAACAGGAGTTCAGATCAAATAAGTTCTTGAACACCGTGACTTGCTTGTTAGGAGTTTCTAACGTCTCGAACTCACATGGCATATTCATATCAAAAACATGAAAATCCCGTTCCGTTTCAGATTTGCGTCCCTTGGATAATCTGAAGCTTCCTGCAGATAGAGGCTGTTTGAATACTGGAAATCCATGAATCTGTTCTCCAGTATGATCGGCAGTGGTTTTCGTCAAGTCAAGTACATTATCACGGGAAGCTGATGCATTAATTATCTGTGGAGGACATTGAGAAGCCATATTACCTCTCTCAATCTTACTGGAAATTTTATTCGCAGTTTGAGAGAAATTTGTGTGAGCAGTTTCGCTACTAAAAAGCTTAGGCTTCATCCATGGTAACAATTTCACATGCTTGGATCGTTCCATCTTAGAAAGTTCATGGTGTGAAACGTTTGTCAGTGAAGCACTTAAGTCCATCTCTTCGCAACAGTTCAAATCAAAGCCATTACGACCTTTTAGTCCAGGACCGTCCTTGCCAGTGCCAAGATTTTCAAACTTGACAGAAGGGTAACATATTGATTTATCTTTGGACCCAGACGATGATCCATGATCTAAATCATCGATCCTCGGAATGCCAACAACATTACCCGAGTTCTTATTCAACTTTTCACTAAAAGCCACCGAGGGCTGGTTAGATGCTTTATAACCCTTACTAAGCCCTGCAGATGAAATAAAATATGGCTGTATTTTACTTGAGTCGCAGCCATACTTCTCCCAAGATGTCACCGGAGGTGGCCAGCATTTCACATCTGAACGGCGGTTAAGACCATGAATCTGAGGCTCATGGCCAACTTCTGCATAATTCGGAGAGTAAGCCATCCTGTCTTTCCAAAATTTATCCTTGCTTTGATCAGGGAAAACAGGAGTTGATGCATTGGTGTTAAATTTCCCTGTCCAACAAATGAACCAAAAACTAATGTCAAATTCAATAGAATTACAACTTTTTTCACGTGAATGTGTGATTTATCTTCTATTGCAAAACAAAAGGAAGCAAAATACACTCGCAGCGACAACAAGAGTATACTTACCTAAGCTGAGCTGATGTGAAGCCTGCGCTCTATTACTTTCTCTATCAACCAATAGTTGCTTTTTTGAGTCAATGTAATCTCCTCTGTAACGAGTTATTAATGAACTTTCTCGGGAGTAATTCTTAGGTGGTGTTTGCAAGGAAAAGGGTTTTTCATATGGGTCGTTTCTTGAAGTCCTGATACTCATAAAATCCATAGTCGGTTGATCATCTTCAATTTGGATTGGTTCATTTAAATCCTTCATACCATTCCTTTTACAAGTACTCTCGCTCCTTCCACCGAAGAATGACTGGCCATTGCAAGAACCACTAGGAATACGAGCTTTTAGATCAATGCTTTGAACGGGTTCATCGGTATCAATGTATGCATCAGCAGAGAGTAGAAGATCAAACATTTTCCGTTTAACCTTTTCCGGTCTGCATTCTATTATCTGGCAGTCTTTGTTGTCATCCACATCTTTGGCTAAATGCAAATCTGTTTTTGGGGCCTTTCTTTTCAGAAAACTCAAGTTTGGGGAACTATGTTCAGTGCCTAAAATAGAAGAAGACATAGAAGCCGAGTTTGAAGATGGAAAATTCGGTGATTGCAGTTTGCTAGAATCCCTCTGATATACAAACGGGTCTACAGACAACATTCTTTGGGGATTGTAAAGTTTGCTTCTTTTCATTTCGTCCATCAAGTCCCTCTGTGTCCTGTACAACCGATGGAGTTCAGATACCTGCAATGCAATAATCAAAGATTACATGGACTTGTTATCAAACGAGTCTTGACCAGAAAACAAAGAATTCAACTTTCGATAAAATAATAATAACCGTGGACATCATGTCATAAAACAATTAATTATTGTATACATTTATACAGCTCCTACGAAGGTACCTGTCTCCTAAACACAGCATCATGCTCAAGCATTTTCTGCTTCAGTCCGTCTCTATCACGCTCCGAGTTAAAATCTACAGATGTCCCATGAGACTGTCTATCATAATAATTCCAAACGCGACTACTGGCTTCTTCGCCCAACTCCCTCGTAGAACAATATCCAGGCATGTACTGTTCCAGTTGCACTTCTGATCCCATTCCCACCACACCAATCACCCAGAAAAAGTCTCAATTTATCCACTAGGACTGCAAAACACAAGCGTACCACATATCACAAGGCATCCAAATTTAACATGAAAATGGTTACTCTTACATTCAGATGAGCCAACGGCCACATATATACAATAATACAATTTGGTTCGCTAAGAACCTTCCACAAATATAAGCTTAAGAAACTCTCTACACCAGACTCGGACTAGAAAAGCAGTCAACCTATTATCAAACTTGCTACCAACGAGGTAACTCTAACACGAAAACCCATAACCAATTTGCACTCTTTCACAACATTCACGATATTCCAAAAATCATGCCAATACACCTACATTCGAATCAACAGCAATCTAAGGAGCATTCACAACAATCAATGTGATAACAATCAAAAAATTTACAGCAATTCCCAAGCCATACTTTGCAAAATCAACACACAATTCCCAGCCACCATCAAACCAAGATAAACAAGTCACCTCTACAACCACGCTCCAATGGACTTAACCATCAATCTCAACCTCCAACACTAATGACAAAAAATATAAGCAAAGACAGAATCTCCACCCAAAATCCAATCACCTTACAGATCATGATAATATCATCATTCTCCGATGGCCGAATCTCCTGCGATTCCGATCTGCTGGTCCACCATAAATCAACATAATAATTCCCAACAAAAAAATCAAACAAATTTATAAAACAAAACGCACCATTCCAGGAAGGATCTCCTCAAATCAACACACTAAAAAAACACTCTGAAGAAAATTGTCAACAACTTCAAAGACTCAATCTTTCTGTTCTCTTTCGCTGCTACTTTCACTTCTCTCTCATCGGGTTGTTGTCTATCTCCAACTGTGTGCGGATGCGATTAATTAATACCATGTTTTCTGCTGAAATGAACTTAAATGGGGCATTTCTAGATTCTCTCCACCTTCCATGCTTTCTGTACATTTTTATATTTTCCATTTAATACATCAAAAAATCGATTTTTTTAATCATCACTTTTGTTTTGTCTCAATATTGCATCGTCTCCACTCCACCAACATGCTCCACAATCCCTCAATCAAAAAAAAAACATGCTCCACAATCCTTAGTTGAATTAGTTAAAGGTTGAATCTTTGAGTAAAACCAGCTGTTAATTTTTGATTCAATTGGGATTAAATCGATTGAGATTTGATTTTTAATGAATTCCCATTTCGAGTAATGTGGGTAACTTTATTGGGTCGAATTCAGAAATCAGTATTCAGAACGGACAGAGGACTTTGTGGGTCCTGATCGATTGCGGTAAAGATGAGATTTTTAGGATTCCTTGTTTGGGATGTTTTTACCTTTGATTTTGGGTTTAATTACGAAAATGGGATTTGGATTGTCGTTAGAATTATTACTATTTTATTATGTTGGATCCTGTGGATGTTGTGTTGTGATCGTGACACGTGGCAATTTGGTTTTCAGGACCATTGATATTTTGTGAAATTGTGGATTGACCCCTGAAGTATCTTGATTCCATATTTGCTTCTTGGATACAACATTTTAGCTTGGCCACGTTTGTAGTAAAAATTCTCTTTATCCAACTATCTTTTGAAAATATTTACATATTTCTAATTTAATACTCGTATTATATTTTCAACTTGTAAATTCTTCAATAAAAATTTCATTTTTATACAAATTTATTTAACCAAAATCCCTCTAATTTTGATTTATGCGATGAAAATGAAGTTTGGCTTCACCCATATAGCACAAAGAGTAACAGTATATATGGTCAGTCATTCGGTCTATGGAGTTTGTTCATTCCATCATCAAGATAGGAATTATTCTTTAAAAAGAACTCCAATCATGTGTCATTTTCATCTTTATTGTGTAACTTGCACAAGTTACACGCCTGTACTGGTTTACACTGATCCGGGTGCCTACAAATAAGGAATTGACTATTTTTAATACATTAAAAACTTCGAATTCTTGTATAAAAAGTAAAAACTGTGTTTTTGAAGACAAAATCATGCATACATTTATTTTTCATGAATTTATTTATTTATCATTTTATATAGCAAATTTCAGTTAGTTGTAGTTTATTGATATTCACTAAATGGTGGCACATGCATGTGAAACAAATACAAAGATGTGACAACAGATACCTTAAAGCTTCCAGTTGGTTTACAAATAAATAATTTTCTTACTCAGCTCAAAACAATTATACTTGACAGCGAACACAAGGGCTCTGGACATATCAAATTAATACATTGTAAACAAATACCAAATCAATCATCATTTTGACCAAAAAGCGATTTATAAATCATAATTTAAGATCAAATACATATTTAACAATTAATAATTAATTAGTCGATGTGCGACCATTAATCAACTAACTTTTCATATTGTTCAAAACAAATTATTTGTGTCGGGAATTTCGTAAATAAAGAAAGTGTCTGTTGAGGGATACAAAAGGGTAGCTGTAAACTTTTGATGTGCGATAATTAATTAACTAACTTTCCACATTATTCAAAACAAATTATTTGTGTCACGAATTTCGTAAATAAATAAAGTTTTTTGTGTACAAAAGGTAGCTGTAAACTTGGCTCAATAAGGAAAATTTTGTAACCAATAATTTTATTTTTGAATTAATAAAATAAGTAATAGAGTATAAATTTTTTTGTTCAAAGTAAATCAAATACATTTTGCAACCGTATTAAACGGATCGTTTAATTCAGATCCGAAAAGTTAAACCGACCTTCCGAGGTAGTTTCTATAAATTGATTTTTAAATTTTTTTAGAAACTATGCAATTAATGAAGTTTCCTAATTTTTTATTACTTGCTCCGTAAAATAATGTAATATTACAACGGTTAGAAAAATCGCAATTCTATAAATGCAGAGAGTCAACACTAACGAGTCAAAATTAGGGTTGGGATTGCGATTCGCAAAATCAGGGTCCGATTGCGATTCGGAAAATCAGGGCTGATTGCGATTGGCGAAATTGGAGTCTGATTTTGATTTCGGTTATGGCTTTGAGATCCTTGCCGGCATCGTCGATTTGTTTCCAAAAGCGTGTTTGGTTCTCATCGATTTGTAGGTATTTCTTGTCCTCATCGGCTTCGCTTAATTCAATTGATGTTGTTTATTGTTTCGGTTGTTGTCTTTGTGATAAATTATATCCTTTTCTGGGACTGATTGGTTATTGATTGCAAGAAGAAATTGGAAAATATGGAATCCGTGAAACTGTGTGAGATATAATTGTTTGTGAATTGTGGTGTTGATGTTGGAAAATATTGTCTGAATGGGATGTCGGATATGCAGAGTGTATTATATGAATATTTGTAAGAAGATCTTTGAAAACATTGATTTCATTTGTATCGGCATGTTGAGTCTGAAACAATGGTTGTCTTCACTCTGTGGCTTTTTGCAGGAAAAGTATTGTCCTGAATATTGAGTTTGTGTTTTTCATAATGGGAATTGAGGGAGGAATTGTATACAATGATCTTTCAAAACTTGGGATTTGATTAATATTGACACGATGACTTCTTGAAATTCTGTGAAATGTGATTTGTGGTATTGTGGCTGGAAAATATTGTGTAAATGGGATGGTTGGTTAGAGTGTGAAACAGTACTGGGTTTATGGTGTCCATTATAAAAGTAGACTCTTGAAGTGATTATTCAAGAGTCTAAATGGGATGTTGGGTAAATAAATGTCCTTTAAAACATTTGGTGCAAATGGGATGTTGGTATGGCATTGTCGTCAGAAAGTGTTGTATAAATGGGATGTTGGCTATGTGGTTTATATCATAAAGTAGAATGAGGAAAAGGTGATTCAATCTTCTGTATCCTATCCTCTTTCTATCTTTTTTACAATTCGGCTGTGGCAAATAAGTTTCATTTTAATTGGGGAAAACGTGATTGAAATCACATTACTTACGTGGGTATCCTGAATAACATTTGGAATAAATGGGCTGTTGGGAATGGCATTGTCGTCCGAAAGTGTTGTGTAAATGAGATGGTGGGCATGTGGTTTATATTATGAAAGTAGAATGAGGAAATGGTGATTCAATCTTCTGCAATCCATCCTCTTTCTATCTTTTTACTATTTGGCAGTGGCAAATAAACGTCATTTAAATTTGGGGAAAAGCATGATTGAAGCTTATTGTTTAGAAATTACATTAATTAAGTGGGTATCCAGAAAAACATTTGGTGTAAATGGATGTTGGGTATGGCATTAACGTCCGAAAGCGTTGTGTAAATGAGATGCTGGGTATGTGATTTATATCCTTTTGTGGGACTCTTTGATTATCGATTGGAAGAAGAAATTACTAAATGTTGAATTTATGTAACTGTGTGACATAAAACTGTTTGTGATATATGGTGTTGAGGTTGGAAAATGTCTGAATGAGATATCGGATATGCAGAGTGTATTATGTGAATAGAATGATTGTGAAAATAACTTCGAAAACATTGATTTCATTTATATCGGCATGTTGATTCTAAAACAATGATTGTCTTCCCTATGTGGCTTGTGCAGGAAAAGTATTGTCCTGAATGTTTGTGTTTTTATCATGAGAATTGAGGGAGGAATTCTATACTGTGATCTTTCAAACCTTGGAATTTGATTAATATTGACACGATGACTTCTTGAAATTCTGTGAAATAATGTTTGTGTTTTATGGTATTGTGGCTGCAAAATGATGTGTAAACGGGATGGTTGGTTAGAGTGTGAAACAATACTGGGTCTATGGTGTCCATTATAAAGTAGACTTTTGAAGTGGTTATTCAATTTTCTAGCAAATTCGGCATTGGTAAATAACTGTCCTTTAAAACAGTTGGTGTAAAAAGAATGTTGGGCATGACATTGTCGTCGGAAAGTGTTGTGTAAATGGGATGTTGGCTATGTGGTTTATATCATAAAGTAGAATGAGGAAAGAAAGGGTATTTCAATCTTCTGCAACCTATCCTCTTTCTATCTTTTCTACAATTCGGCTGTGGCAAATTAGTGTCATTTTAATTGGAGAAAAGCTTGATTGAAGCTAATTGTTTAGAAATCCATTAATTAAATTGGTATACTGATTCCTGAAAAACATTTGATGGAAATGGGCTGTTGGGTGTGGCATTGTGGTCCGAAAGAGTTGTGAAAATGGGATGGTGGGCATGTGGTTTAGATCCTTTTGTGGAACTCTTTGGTTATCGATTGCAAGAAGAAATTACAAAATATGGAATTCATGAAACTGTGTGAGATAAAGCTGTTTGTGATATATGTTGGGTATGACATTATCGTCTGAAAGTGTTATGACATTATCGTCTGAAAGTGTTGTGTAAATGGGATGGTGGGCATGTGATTAATATCCTTTTGTGGGACTCTTTGGTTATCGATTGCAAGAAAAAATTACAAAATATGGAATTCATTAAACTGTGTGAGATAAAACTGTTTGTGATATATGGTGTTGAGGCTGGAAAATGTTGTCTGAATGAGCTGTCGGATATGTGGAGTCTTAAACAATGATCATCTTCACTATGTGGCTTTGTGTGGGAAAAGTATTGTCCTGAATGTTGAATTTGTGATTTTTATCATGAGAATTGAGTATAGTGTGATCTTTCAAAACTTGGGATTTGATTAATATTGACATGATGACTTCTTGAAACTGTGTGAAATAATATTTGTAGTATGGCATTGTGGCTGAAAAATGATGTGTAAATGGGATGGTTGGATAGCGTGAAACAATACTGGGTTTGTGGTGTCCATTATAAAAGTAGAGTCTTGAAGTGGTCATTCGATTTTCTGCAAATTTGGCAGTGGTAATAACTGTTCTTTTAATGGTGTCGCAGGCTGCAATTGCTTGAATTTCTACTTAATTGTGTATTAAGTTTGGGATCAAATCATTTCTTGGGTGTGGCAGTAGGTGATGCTGTTTAGTTGATTTACAATTCAGATAAGGTTTACGGTTTCAGTATGGTGGTCAGGAATCACCTAATTTATATTCACCTTTTTATTATGACTCTTTTTGTCTGTCAATTTCTGTGCTACATTGAGAGCTGAAACTGGATCAAGTGTTTGCAAAGTTGTGTTTTGATACCTGAAAGGCTGATGTTGGCTAATAGAGAACTGATACTGATAGTGTATCATTTCTCTTAGATGGTTATCAGTGATAAGGATGCTTTGGTTTAAATATCAGTAATTTAATGGGCATCATTTTGGGAAAGATCAGTAAATGTTATGATGAATCAGGTCGGTCAGCGTGGGAGGTTCCGTGGTGATATTTCAATTTGGGTTTGATCTGTTTGGGAGAGTCCAGTCAGTTCGAGATGGGTTTAGTTGATTTTTTGTGATGGATTTATTTACTGGGTTGTCCTGTCTGTGATGATTGATTCACTTTGAAATGGAACTTAACTTGGATCAGTTTGATTTTAACCAGAAGTGTTCAAGGACAACCACGAAAAGAGCTTGGTATACAGTTTCTGTCTGATCGTGTATTTCTTTGAAACATTTAATTTGCAGGCAAGGAGAATCATAGACCAAGTGCGAAGCTTGCTGACCATAGCAGGTTTACCTCATTCGTTCTTTCAATATTAATTTATTATCAGCATTCATCTTGTTCATCATCGTCATCATTCATCTAGCATCATGCACGCACACATCATTCATTCATTTATGCACACATCATTCATTCATTCATTCATTCATTCATTCATTCATTCATTCATTGTCATCACCATGTTGCATTCATTCATTCATTCATTCGTCCGTCATTGGCATCATCATTTGCATTCATATCCAATTTATGTATTAAGCATCTGTTTGTTTGTTTATAGTTTGATTCAGTATATTGCTAGCATATCTGTTTTTATCATCTCCATCATCACATTTTCATTCATTCATCATCTTTATCATTCATAACCATTTGCATTCATAATCATCTCATTCTCATTTATTTACGCCTTTGAATGTGTTCACCAAATGTTGCACCAGTAGAAAAACTAGTTTTCGAAATCTTGCCATGTATTGTAATGTTTTTTAAATAGTGAATTCCAACATGCATAGAGTGATTTTGCGGAATATGTCGTCTCAGGGGACTTGGCCTCTGTCGCGATGCATCAATCACCCGCTAACTCTCGTGTTTTCAAAATAAGACATGGGTCCTAGTCTTGGTTGTTGTACCATTGTTGATGTGCATTTGGGAGCTGCAAAATGCACAGCTACACACTGTTTCATGCAGCCTGCTAATCTTTTTTTTATGAGTGGACAAAGCCCGAAAAGTACAACTCGAAGATTTTAAAAGGAAATAAATTTACCCTGACCCGATAAAGTCTTTTTTTATAGGTGGAATTACATATCGAGTACAAGACATTTCTTCAAACTACATCAAGTACATTTCAATCAAATTATCGCGCAGGTTGTAAGGCATCTAACCACCAAGAGTCGAACATCAAATGGAACTCATCACGGGAAATTCCTCAATTCAACTTCTGACGAAGGAGAAGCAAAGCATTATGGACCGAAAACAAAGTGCTGCATCAAAATGCTCTGAGAAAGGCAGACAGCTCGAACTGCAGAGAATGACGAGGGCCTGCGGTCCAGAAAAAGCAGTACCTTTGACGCGTTGTTGTAGATAACTCGAGCTGTTGAGCTCTATAACTGCAAAAAATGCTGAAAAGCTATCCCAAAAGCACGCCTCTTCAAACAAACCTGCAAGCAAATCCAGATCTGTCCACAACCTCATCTCTGCGAAAAGCAACTACCTTCAACCTCACACTCGTCTCCTCCCAACAACCGAACCACCAAGGCCGGCAGACAAAAGGACATAACAAGAAAACTAGTTTGAACAACTAGAGGAAAACTTTAGGAATAGACCTAAAGAGAAAAAGACAACATGAAATTGAAACAACCCTAACATAAGCTTTATTGAAGGAAAAGAAACTAGGAAAGAAACTGAATCTAGGGCGGAGGAAGGCCATCCACCACCTCTAGGAGGCGGCGACGGCTTCCCCACCCGAAAAAGTCTAAACATGAGAAAATTGAACATAATGACTAAATCAAATCATTTGCCTCGATACGTACTAATGAATGTGTAAAGAAGTGACAGAAGGTTGATGTGAGCACATATTCTGGATGATCAGTCTGGAATAAAGATCTTCAAAATTTCAGTGATAATAAAGTGATAGGAGCGTTGAATTTCTAAAAAAATAACTTCCAAAGATGATATCCAGAAAGATCCATTTACGTAAGTTAGGTCCTGTTGTTGGACCCGCTCAAAATTGTAACCCAGTAAGGAAGAACAGAAAAACTTTACCAAGGAAAAAAACAGGCAACTCAGCCAATCCGACTGGAAGCAGAAAACACCAAACAGACTCCAACCAGAGCAAAAAAAAGCCGTTCACCCTCAGTGAAAGGTTTCCTCGCTCCAGTCGTTCACCCGTAGACAACTCCACCATCGTCATATCTCACCACCACCAAACCACGCCACACCACCACCGAACCACACCACACCAAACCACTTCACCACCACCAAACAAAGATGCAAAAACTATCTCACCACTACCAAACCACACCACACCATGAACCTCCACACATCCAACTCCTTCATCGGCATAACAAACTCCACAACCCCACACAACGAGAGCCGGAGGTGAAGCACGGAGCCGGAGATGATAAGGAAATGGATGGAGGAAGGAGGAAGGTGATGGAAGGAAGAGGGAGATGGAGGTTGCGGAGGAAGGGTGGAAGCGGTGGGAGGGTGGAAGGGTGAAAGCGGTGGAAGCGGTGGAAGATAGACTAGAGAGAGCTGCTTCGCGAGTGTTTTATCTTACCTGCTAATCTTTTTTTTGATAACACTGCAGCCTGCTAATCTTTTTTTCTTTTGATAAAAGAGGGTAATAGTTCGAGAAATACAACACGAAGACTTAAAAAGTTAAATAAAATTTAGTCTGACTCGAAATAACATAAAAGTACGAAAATATCGAAAAGAGTTAAAACCAAATCATTTGCCTCGCTTAACACTATGCTATAATCGAAAAAATCGATAAAGAGCTAAACAAAGTGAGACATGAAACGTGAAGGCTACAACATAGAAATATGGATCAAACTGGTGGAAACAAGCAGACACATAGAAAGCAAACAGTTACCTGGAAGCAAGCAAGCGGCTGCATGGAAGTAATCAAGCAACTGCATGGAAAGCCACCAGCCACACACCAACCTGCTGCAAGCAACTGGTGGCTGCACCAACAGCGAAGATTCAGCGTTGTGTCACGGAGGTCGCTGGAAGCATAATAAACGGACATGAAACCATATTAGGACCTTCAAGCTTCATTAAAGACCAAAAATTTAGGCTGGGTAACTTGATCCGGCTCCAAATAGCATATTGATCCGCAATCATAATTGAACATTTATGAAACTCTTCAAGTTCCACCAAAATCTATTGTGTCGCATGTCTTCTTAATTATATACCTTAGCAACAAATGGACACATGGAAAAGAGAACAAAGGAAGATGAATTAGGAACTAAAAGAATTCTCTAACCTTAGAAGCTTGAGAACTATAGAAATTCCCTCATGAAGAGGAAGATTTTCCAAAAATTCTCTCAGCCGAGAAAGTTAGAGAGAAAACAGATAAACTGTTTATAATTTAATGCAGCCTGCTAATCTTGATGCTATATTATCAGCAATCCACCGTTGTATACATTGTATCATATATCCAAACCCACACAGGCTATATTGTCTCTGTTTAACAAGAGACCATCAGAAAGCTGGAGACTAGTACCAGCCTGGTCGTGTGCCTTGTTAGCGTAGCGACGTAAACGCTTTTACTGCAACAAAAACCTTGTAAATAATCTAGCTCAAACGTTTAGGGTTTAACTTCAACAAAATATTGAATAGCAAGCTCCACTGACATCATCGTTGGAGTTGCCATCACTCACAAGCGACTTTTTCTGTAACAAAAACCCTTTTTCTGTATAATTAATAATCTATATATGTTGCCCAACTTTAACTACATTGTTCCAGGTTACAAATGATGCCTAAAAAGAGAATACAGGTGCATCCTGTTTCTAAAACAAAGAAACAATGTTTTTAATGAGATGATGTGGCTTCTAAGATGAGATTAGTGAAGAAGACCACCAGACTCGTGAATGATTTCGTATATCCCGATGATGTTCTCTATGGTGAGCAAGAAAATGATGCACCACTCTAGGAAATCTGACTTCCTGTTTTGAAGAACTTCTTGAAGGAAATGAATGTTGTGCTGCAAATTAAAAGAATGGTTGCAGATAAGCTGACATTTAAATGCTTTTCGTGAAGTGAACAAATAATGTGCGTAGTGATTGTTGAAAAAATATACCTCTACAAACTTTAGCTTGAAGTCCAGGTTACTAAACCGCTGCGCGACCTCAAACTCTTCTCGAAGATAATCATATATTTGAGCATATTTCGCATCTCTCCATGCTATTTCGGATCTACAAGAAATAAAGAAGATAAATGCGAAGTCAAGCAGCAGATTCAGGTACAACTTAAGCTTTTAAAAAACAGCTTTTACACTGGAGAACTTTTTAGTGTATAAATCAATGTTAAATTTCAAATAATGAATAAAGAAAAAACAAAGACCGGGAGATACCAACCTCTCAAAGAGACCAACTTTAAGAATCACATCGGCTAAATGTGAGTTAGCCTTCCCAACAAGCTGGAATAGCTTTCTCCTATCCATTGTAAAAGTTCCATCTTTCTCCATCCCACGATTTATGTCAGTGAAGATTTCCAACATGCTATCAATCTGATAATAAAACAAAAATCGTACAATTAGGTTACCCCATTCGTCACATTGGCATATGTGTATAAGAGTGGAAAGGTGCTACCTGGGAAACAAAATAGTCAAGAGCAATACTTTGTCCAAGTACTGTTCCAATTACTCGGATACTGTCAGTATCCAAAGTTTTAAGCACAACACAGTCAGGGCCTCCTTGCATGTCGCTGTCAAGAAGCGGATTTTCTTGTACAGCAAAATCTACAAGTGGCATCAAGTTATAAATTAAACGATACATAACATTACTCAACCGCATCACAAGAAGAAAACCGAGTACTATCTAAAACTGGATCCACATAAGTCTTGACAAATTACCATCTTTTTTGACGTCTGCCAGCAGTCCTGATGAATATATTCTAACAACTTTAAGATATGAGTCGACTTCTTGGTCCTCAACATTAAAGAGGACTACAGATCCATACTGAGACACAATCATAAACCTACAGCACCTTGCAGTCGACTCAGCTCCAATGCCCTATACAATTAAAATGATCCACAAATAACCATACAAAAATCGAACATTAGCAAAACTTCTCAGGATCAAAAAAATTTCCAATATACATACGAAGCATCAACCAAATGGTTGACTTTATGAAAGAAAAACCTAAATGATATTGTTGAAAACCTCCTTACACTATAAACAGATGGATAATCATAATATTTAAGCGCAAGATAATTGGGTGAGCGAGATGTAGCTGGAATGATATTGCTTAGATTTTCTGCTTGCAATCTCTTCAAATCAATACTGCCCAAAATCAAAAAAGAGAAAGTAAAACACCCTTTTCGCAAATGTGAGTAGAGCTTACAACACCAGTAATCAAACTACACACCTTCCGACAGTTACACAAAAAAGCTGCAATCTTTGCATAAAAACTCGAAAAACCCACTTAAACAGAAACAACAATTTTAACCAATATATAAATTCACAACATTGTCGAGATACCTGGTGCATAGGAAAAATGCTTTAATAGGTATTTTCACAGCTTCCTCCTCCAACACTTTCCGAACCAATGCGTTACTGGAGCTAGCCCCACTCTCACCAAACCTATCACCAGCATATTCTTCAGCACAATCAGATTCCGGAGATGGCATAGCTGTAAATGCCCTAACCCTAAGACCAACCCTAAACCTTCCCAAGCAGTCATATGATCTCGCGAACAAGAACTCATTTCCCAATCCTAGAAACGAAGATATAGGGTTATAGACCGAAACTGTAGATACTGATTTGTTGAGGATTTGGTTGAAGAGAAGCACAGCTCTGCGTCGACCCATTCAATTAAAGAAAAAGGCTGATGGAGGGCGTTTGTTGGATTGGCTTAAGTTCAGGTGCGAGATATTGGATTTTGAGGAACGTTGCCGATGTCCATCGCAGCCGCCGCGGTTGGTCGATTGAACGGCGGTCGTCGGCCGGTTCGTGCTTGATATATTAGGTCAAACAATAGTGTCGTTGACCTCAAACTAGAATTTCAGAAAATATTAGTAATAAATTGTAATTTATTAAAAACACGCGTGAAGTAAACGCTCTGCAATGTATCATTGAAAATAAATCTCCACCGTCCAATTCTCTTCATATGGTAATCGACGGCCAAAACACAACCCGAACGCAAAACCGCAATACAAGTAACGATTCGTCTTCAACCCAAACCCTAAAACCGATTCAGTTCGCTTCATATCCGATTCGATTCTCCCAATCGCCGATTGTCAATTTGTTGTCAACTCGGATTTGATCATGTCGGATGAGGAGCATCACTTCGAATCTAAGGCGGATGCTGGAGCTTCTAAGACGTATCCACAGCAAGCTGGTACTATTAGGAAAAGCGGTTACATTGTGATCAAAGGCCGTCCTTGCAAGGTTAGGATTTGATTTCGATTGATTGTTTTGTAGATTTGGATTTGTATTGTGTTGTAATTGATTTAGGGTTTGATTCATGTAATTGGGTTGCAAATTGAATTTATAAATTGAAAATTACATCCATTTGGCGTCAGGTGTTGAAAGAGAGTGGTTTTGTTTTTTGATTGATGATGATGATGATGCAGCTAATATTCACTAGCTACACTGATTCTCTTTTTTACGGAAAATGCTGATTTTGGGACATTTTGATTATGGTAGGGCTAGTTGTGTCATTATGGAGATTATATGTTTAGTTGTGCAAATTAAGGTTGTGGAGATTGATGATGGTAGGCCATGTTGCTTGATATTTTAGGTTCTGCTGTTTTTGATGTTGCTTTTGTTATAATTGATGATGGTGTGTTTTTGTTGAGTGATGGATGAGTTGATATGGAATTTTAAAACTATGGTTGTGCAGGTTGTGGAAGTATCAACTTCCAAGACAGGCAAGCATGGACACGCAAAATGTCATTTTGTTGCCATTGATATCTTCAATGGGAAGAAGCTTGAGGATATTGTTCCATCATCCCACAATTGTGATGTAGGCTACGTTGTTATGTTTACACTTAATTACATATTTGAGTAATTGGAAATTGTTGGATATCAATGAGTGTTAATATGTTGCAGGTCCCTCATGTCACTCGTACCGATTACCAGCTCATTGACATCTCCGAGGATGGCTTTGTACAGTTTCTTTACTCTTTTACTTATTGCATGTTTGTTTGTTTGTATATCTAATTTTGTAAAAAAATTAATCGTGCCAGGTGAGTCTTCTTACTGAGAATGGAAACACTAGGGATGACCTTAAGCTTCCAACTGATGACAACCTGCTGACTCAGGTTATCTATGGAACTTTTGTGTTTTTCCTTTCCAGCTATAGTTAAATAATTTTACGTTCGCTGATTATCATGGTTTCTCATCTGTAGATCAAAGATGGATTTGCTGAGGGAAAGGACTTGGTTGTTACTGTCATGTCGTCCATGGGGGAGGATCAAATCTGTGCTCTCAAGGACATTGGTCCTAAATGATTGACTTAAAATGTTAGCTATGGATTCTGTTATGGGATTTAAGCCTAGCATTTTCAACATTCATCCTATTGCCCTGTGTAAGCGAAGGAATGTCATGTCAAATTCATACTTTACGTGTGTGTTTCTGATTATGTTCTTGAACTATATCGAAATAAAAGGCTATTTATACTCGTACATTAATCCACCTGCTGAGTATGTTGATATGTATGGATTTTTTCCATGTATTTGTGTTTTCTTTTGCCCGTGTTGTTTATGTTAGTTGTAATCTTATCAAAAGAAGAATAGTTGAATAGTTATTGTAGGTTAGATACATTAAAGGATGGAGCTACAGTTGTTAGCAAATTGAAATTATGTAATTTTAACTCGCTGTAAATATTATTTATTTTATTAAATAGTACGTAACACTGAATTAATAAAATTTCTCTCGAAATTTAAAACTATAAAAAAATAAGAAGACGTGAAAATGGCAATTTTGACTTTCACATAACGGGTCGCGAGGAGCCGAGCCGAGCCGACGTTTGACGGCGGCTGTACATCAATTGAGGGAAGATCTGAGCCGAAAACTTCGTCGCGTCGCTCTCTCCACGTTCACTTTTTGATTCTCTCTCCGGCACTGGAGGTGGTGGTGTAGCTCTCGATCTCCCCGTCGCCGCTTCCTCCGGTCATATCTTAGTGAGTTTGCTTTAAATCTCAGCCTCTCACGATCGTCAATCTTACTTTTATCCTCACCGATTGCAGCCGTTTAGATCATCTGTGCTGTCCTTTCTAGAGATTTAGGGTTTTGATAAAGCTGCGCCAGTGTAATCGAACTGCTTCTGATGCTTTGTATTCCTATTGTGATGGTTTATGTGAGTTAAATCGGTAGTGTAGTGGTTATGCTGGTTGATTCACCGAAATGAGAGTTTCTAGTTTGGATTCTTTTTGTTTACATTATTCATTTTTCTTCATGTGTTCAGGAGGTGTGCCGGGGAGTAGCAAGTAGGTTACTGTGTAAGGAGGCAAGTGTGTTTGTGTAGGGAGAAGTAGCGCGGCAGAATGGGGAGGATGAAAATGCAGTCTGGCATAAAGTCAATCGAAGAAGAGCCTGTGGATTTGGAGACAGGATCATATAGTAAGGCTGGTTTAGCGTGTATGATTAATTCTGAAATTGGTGCTGTGTTGGCTGTGATGAGGAGAAATGCAAGATGGGGAGGCAGGTATATGTCGGGAGATGATCAGCTTGAGCATTCACTTATACAGGCGCTGAAGGCGTTGCGGAGACAAATATTTTCATGGGAGAATCAGTGGCAGACAGTTGATCCTGCACTGTATCTTCAACCATTTCTGGATGTCATTAGATCTGATGAGACGGGTGCGCCTATTACAGGCGTGGCATTGTCATCTGTTTTTAAAATATTGACTCTTGATGTACTTGATATGAACACGGTGAATGTGGAAGATGCTATGCATTTGGTTGTTGATGCTGTTACCAGTTGTCGGTTTGAGGTCACTGATCCTGCATCTGAGGAAGTTGTACTTATGAAGATACTGCAAGTTCTGTTGGCCTGCATGAAAAGTAAAACATCGGTTGTGCTGAGCAATCAGCATGTTTGCACTATAGTAAACACTTGTTTCCGAGTAGTTCATCAAGCTGGAACGAAAGGTGAATTGTTGCAGAGATTTGCTCGCCATACTATGCATGAACTTGTTAGATGTATATTTGCACACTTATCTGAGGTTGGTAACATGGATTGGGCATTGACAAATGGAAGCAACGGCAAACAAGAGGTACACATAACTTACGGTGCACGTTACCCTATCTAATGGTGACTTTCTTAGTAAAAACCGTTGGATGAAATTTCTTAGAAAAATCAATATATATTTTTTGTACTTCATTCAAAAAAATTGATGGAAGTCACTGCAATTACTTATAGTTTGTTTGAAGTTTTACAAATAAATATTTTTCTTTGTATATTATAGAGTTATGTGAAATCACTTAGTGAGGACTCTGAGACCTTGTTTAATGTGCAGGCTGGTAGCCTGGATGATGATAAGTCTCCAGCAACTAGACAATTAGAGAACGGTAATGGCAGTACTGAATATGATGGGCCACTCTCATCTGGTGGTTTCCCGTCTAATGCTTCAAGTGGTTTGATAGCAGCAGGAATGGAAGAAAATGTTGGTGCTGGTGAAGGAAAAGACTCCGTCTCTTATGATTTACGTCATATGACTGAACCATATGGAGTTCCATGCATGGTCGAGATATTTCATTTTTTGTGTTCTTTGTTGAATGTTTCTGAGCATCCAGGCTTGGATCCTAGATCAAATACTATAGTATTTGATGAAGATGTGCCACTCTTTGCCTTGGGTTTGATCAATTCAGCTGTTGAGCTGGGCGGCTCCTCTATTGGTAAACACCCCAGATTGTTGAGTATGATACAAGACGAATTATTTCGGAATCTCATGCAATTTGGTTTATCCATGAGTCCCCTTATTCTATCGATGGTATGCAGTATTGTGCTCAATCTATATCAGCATCTGCGTACTGAACTCAAGCTGCAACTCGAGGCTTTCTTTTCGTGCGTCATTCTGAGGCTTGCACAGAGCCGGTATGGTGCATCATATCAGCAGCAGGAAGTGGCTGTGGAGGCCTTAGTTGACTTTTGCAGACAGAAATCATTCATGGTGGAGATGTATGCTAATTTGGATTGTGATATAACTTGCAGCAATGTGTTCGAGGACCTAGCTAATTTGTTGTCAAAGAGTGCGTTTCCTGTAAATTCTCCTTTGTCCTCCATGCACATTCTTGCTCTGGATGGACTCATTGCTATTATCCAGGGCATGGCCGAGAGGGTTGGCAATGGATCAATTGGAATAGAACACTCTCCTGTCACTCTTGAAGAGTACACTCCATTTTGGATGGTGAAGTGTGACAACTATAGTGATCCTTCTCAATGGACGCCTTTTGTGCGCCGCCGGAAGTACATTAAAAGAAGGTTAATGATTGGGGCTGATCATTTCAACCGCGACCCCAAAAAGGGGCTTGAATTTCTCCAAGGAACTCATTTGTTGCCAGACAAACTTGACCCGCAGAGTGTTGCTTGTTTTTTCAGATATACTTCTGGGCTTGATAAGAACCTTGTTGGTGATTTTCTGGGCAATCATGATGAATTCTGTGTTCAAGTTCTTCATGAATTTGCTGGAACATTTGATTTCCAAGACATGAGCCTTGATACTGCATTGAGGTTGTTCCTTGAAACTTTCCGACTTCCAGGAGAATCCCAAAAAATACAAAGGGTGCTTGAGGCATTTTCAGAAAGATACTACGAGCAATCTCCTCATATACTAGCTAACAAAGACGCCGCACTCTTGTTGTCCTATTCGCTTATAATGCTGAACACCGATCAGCACAATGTACAGGTTAAGAAGAAGATGACAGAAGAGGACTTCATACGTAATAATCGACACATAAATGGTGGTAGCGATCTTCCCCGTGAATTTCTGTCAGAGCTATATTATTCGATTTGTAAAAATGAAATCCGCATGATCCCAGATGCAGGGGCCGTTTTTCCTGAAATGAATCCTAGTCGCTGGATTGACTTGATGAACAAGTCTAAGAAAACTGCACCATTCATTGTTGCCAATGATAGGGCCTTGCTGGACCATGATATGTTTGCTATCATGTCAGGTCCGACAATTGCTGCCATTTCTGTGGTATTTGATCATGCTGAGCATGAAGATGTTTTCCAGACATGCATCGATGGATTTTTGGCCATAGCAAAGATCTCAGCGTGCCATCATCTTGAAGATGTACTGGATGATTTGGTTGTCTCCCTTTGCAAGTTCACCACTCTTTTGAATCCGATATCTGTTGAGGAACCTGTGCAGGCCTTTGGCGATGATACCAAGGCTAGAATGGCTACTGTGACAGTTTTCACCATTGCAAACAGATATGGCGATTTCATTCGCACTGGTTGGAGAAACATACTAGATTGCATCTTAAAATTGCACAAACTGGGTTTGCTTCCTGCTCGGGTGACTAGTGATGCATCTGACGATACGGAACTACCATTGGAACCTGGTCAAGGAAAGCCTCTAACAGGTTCACTCTCCTCAGCACACTTACAAGCGTTGGGTACTCCAAGAAGATCTTCTGGATTGATGGGCCGATTCAGCCAGCTGCTGTCTCTTGACACTGAGGAACCAAGATCTCAACCAACTGAACAGCAAATGGCTGCTCATCATCGCACAATGCAAACAATTCAAAAGTGTCACATCGACAGTATATTTACCGATAGCAAATTCTTGCAAGCTAATTCCCTGTTACAGCTTGCACGGGCGCTAATTTGGGCTGCTGGAAGGCCACAGAAAGGGACTGGGTCACTTGAAGATGAAGACACAGCAGTGTTCTGCCTTGAGTTGCTCATTGCTATCACCTTGAACAATCGGGATAGAATCGCGCTTCTATGGCAAGGTGTTTATGAGCACATAGTTAACATTGTGCAAGTTACTGTGGCACCTTGTCTCCTGATTCAGAAAGCAGTATTTGGGCTCCTCAGGATATGTCAGCGATTGCTCCCGTACAAAGAGAATTTGGCGGATGAACTTCTCAAGTCATTGCAACTTATTCTGAAACTAGATGCCAGGGTAGCAGATGAATATTGCGCACAGATAACTCAGGAAGTTTACCGCCTTGTAAAAGCAAATGCAAATCAAATTAGATCCCAAATGGGGTGGCGAACTATCACAGCCCTGCTTTCTATAACTGCTCGGCACCCAGAAGCTTCTGAGCCTGGATTTGATGCCTTGGTATTCATTATGTCTGACGGAACTCACCTGTCTCCAGTTAATTTTGCAGTATGTGTTGATGCTGCAAGGCAATTTGCTGAATCTCGTGTTGGTCAAGCAGAGCGCTCTGTGCGTGCACTTGATCTTATGGCCAGTTCTATGGTCTCTTTGTCTCGGTGGACCCTTGAAACAAAAGAAACTACATCAGCTGAGGATGCATTGAAAATTTCACAGGATCTAGGGGAGATGTGGCTAAGGCTTTCACAAGAGTTGAGAAAAGTATGTTTTGATCAGAGAGAAGAAGTGCGAAACCATGCTCTCCTGTCTCTCCAGAGGTGTTTGACTGCCGCCGATGAAATCCATTTCGCCCATACGTTATGGCTGCAGTGTTTTGATGAAATCATTTTTACCATGCTCGATAACATGCTGGAACTGGTGCTAGGGCACTCTCAAAAGGACTTCCGGAACATGGAAGGGACACTCATCTTGGCCATGAAACTTCTATCAAAAGTATTTCTACAGTTGCTGGATGAGCTTCCTCACTTGACAACCTTCTGTAAGTTGTGGTTGGGTATTCTCAGTCGGATGGAGAAATATACAAAGGTCAAAGTGAGAGGCAAGAAAAGTGAGAAGCTTCAAGAGCTAATCCCAGAGCTTTTAAAGAACATCCTTGTCACTATGAAAACCAAAGGCATCCTCGCGCAAAGAAACGCCTTAGGAGGCGATAGCTTATGGGAACTAACATGGCTACATGTAAACAACATTGCTCCATATCTTCAATCTGAAGTGTTTCCCAATGCCTCATCTCAAGGACATCCTCCAGCAGATTCAGTTCCTATCTCATCTAACGACACACCAGCTCCTTTGGAAGGTTAAAGATACATAATGACACTGTTGCATCGAACATCAAGCCAGTGATGACTCCATCAGGCCTATATTTTTTGCTAAATTATGCATATTGTTGTCTCATCTATCTCGTCAAAACAGGAAGTGTCCGTGTTGCTTGATTCTAATGTCGTCTTTGTATGAATCCCTTTTGTAGTGGTGCAAAGTGTTGTTACGTTCTTCTAACCTCTTTGTTGTACTGATTTCTACTTAATCCCATTTATGTCACAAATAAGCAGTGTTTTAAAAACCAAACCGACCCGGTCGGTTGAACCGTAACCCACTTACTAAATCGAGTCGGTTTGTGTGTTGAACCAAATCTGCGTGTAACCCGGTCAAGATCCGGTTAAACCGGTCGGGTTTCATTAAACTCAGTAACTCGATCGAGTTTTTAAAAACTGATGGGTTAATTTGTCTACATTTATTATTTTGTTAAATATTCAAATTAATAGATATATAACTTTAAAATAAACAAATCTGCAGGCTAGGGTTTAGATTTAGAACACAGCCACTCAATCGACGACTAAATTAAACAGAGTGGAGCAAAAAGACATTGAGATTTCCTAACGACAAGGTTTCGATGAGTATAGAGGTATGTTTGTGATCCTAGTTCTTCACTCTCCATGTCTCTGTGTCTTTGAATCTTCCTTTCATTGTTTTTTTGCAGATGTCAGTTGAACTTCAATCTTCTCAATCATCATCGGCCGAAGCAACATCTAGTCAAAAGTCAATTAGATTAAAAACGGATCCAGCATGGACACACTGCACACAAGTCACTGAAAGTGATGGTAAAATTGTTTTAGTATGCCTTTATTGTCACAAGGTCATAAGGGGAGGTGGCATCAATAGAGTTAAGTATCACTTGGCTGGAGAAAAAGGACAAGTTGAAATTTGTAATAAGGTTCCTCCTGATATTCGATACCAAATGAAAGACAGTATTAGCGTGGTAAAGAATAAGAAAAGAAAGGTGCACGAGGATTATGAAGATCGCAATGGTATTCATGAAGCTTCATCAACGCATATCATATCTCAGAAGGGGATTAAGAATTCTCCTAAGATTGGTAACTATTTCATGCCTCGTACAACTCCGGAAGCTCAACCAACTATTAACAGTGTTATGCAAAGTAAAGAAATGCTGGAAAAGTGTGATATTGCAATCACAAAACACTGCAAATAAGGTTCGATCATCTTATCACTCAATAATAGTAGAGGTCAAATCGATCCGAATCGCGAGCGGGTGGATAAACGGCGTCGTGCAGTTGGAAGGAGGCACTTTACATGTTTACGAAGACGTTATGGTCTAGCCCAGATTAGGCCCAATAAGCTTTGTTGTCCAAAGCCCAAACGAGGAGCACTCAACTAAGGGTTTCAGCTCAAGAAATGTGAGATTCAGATTGTTAACTTTAAATACATGGATAGATTTTATAGGCTGATTCAGTGACAACATGTATATTACAAACAATTCCAAATTTAGAACAGCACAACAGACTCATTCAAATAGCTGAACATTCGACCAAAAACATGCATGCACGTCACAACTCTCTTTGAATAACAGTGTCTATATTCCTCAACTTTTTCTTTATCTAAAGAATTCATATTTTCAATGATACTTTTATCATCTTGTTGCACTAGGGGATCAAAGCAGCACTTTATGTAGAGTTTTATATCCAAAAAGGTTTTCCACGCTATCTTACAATCACCAGCAATGCTATTTTAAACGTATAAACTATATACTTGGAAGTATGGTCCATTCGGGAGACCGAGAAGATGAGATCATGAGATTGAGAGTTGTATTTGGCGTGACTAGGTTTCATTATAATTAATCAACATCAATTCAACTGATTTGTCAATGTGTGATTAACTTAAGCTAATTACGTGTTTAAGAATTCTCAACTGGAGAGAATGTTGGAGATAAAGTTCAAGCAATGAGAGTGCATTGAGAATGTTCCCAAAACATGTAGGATTTTGTTGCGAGGAATAATTTCTAGGTCAGAAAATAACCTAAAGATTTTAAACAGAATGCACTGCAAATGATTATAATTGATACTAGTGATATGCAGATTATTAAAAGTGATTAACACAATAATTAAGCAACAAAAGTAAATAAAATCATTAACGACTTAATGCTTTAATATAACCTTAAATTGAACTCATGTATAACATAGAATGATCAAACACGTTAGAATGATTCTGTAAGTATCTCCGAAATCCAAATAGAGTTCTAAATTCTAATAATTTAATGTTAACATCGAATTAGTTTAACTCACACCTTGTTGTTTCCTGTATATTAATTTTAAACTGTACGTCTACTCAATAATTTGTTAGTTGTGATTAAGAGTGCAAGTTTTTCAAAGCTATTCAACCGGTCTTATTATATCCATTCATTTAATTTAATAACCTAGCAAAGTAATTGCGTTGCTGTAATCACAAACTGTAAAATTTATGCCCCAACAAACAACAAATAACTAACCCTAGCTAGTAATTAATCTCTTGTTCTCATTCGAGATTCATCAACCCACTCCCATTATTGCAATACCACACAGTCACAGTCAACATAGCTTTCTTCCCACTCCCAAAACCCTCTTCATTTCAATTTAAAATATCTAGTGACACTTCAAGCCAAACTAGCTTCACTGCTGACCCCAAAATCGTCCTTATCTCTCTCTATCTCTATCTCTATCTCTATATACATACTCTTATCTCCCCATTCTAATGCATTATAACATCTCTCAAAAAATACCAACCCACATTCTGCATTTTGTTTTAGAAACCCTAAAAGCAAAACAAACAAGTGTTTGTGTTCAGAGGTGTCTGAAAAATATAATTCTCGACACCCACATTTGCGATAAAACATGAAGTTTGGGAAAGAGTTCACTTCCCAAATGGTTCCGGAATGGCATGAAGCCTACATGGACTACAACTTCCTGAAATCCCTCCTCAAGGACATCCAACTACGCAAAGCAAAGCTCAAACCCCTCAACCACATCCATCCAACCACAACGTCCCGTCCCCAAACAATAAACAGAAAACTCACTCTCTACCGTGCCTTCAGTGGCCTAATCCACCCCCCACCCCATGCACTGCCCTCCTCAAACTTGACTCCCAACTCCCCGGACTTAGAATCCGGTCCACAACCTCCCATTATAATCAACTCATCATCAGCACTATCAACCGACCACAAACATGAAGCAATGTTCTTAATGGCCGGAGAGGAAGGCGGCGAGTATGAGACAGTTTACTTCAAAAGACTAGATGATGAGTTCAATAAAGTAGTTAAATTTTACAAAGGGATGGTTGAAGAAGTTGTTAAAGAAGCTGAGGTACTTAACAAGCAAATGGACGCATTCATAGCCTTTCGGATTAAAGTCGAGCATCCGGAGGGATGGTTCGATCACAACGGAGAGAATACCCACCTATCTTCCAATATGGACCTCTCCACCGAGGCAATCGACACGGCAGGCACAACTGCTAGCAGTAAGTTTAACTGTTTTAACTACCACATAAAACTCAGTTCTCAACTCAATCCCCAAAAACCAATTTTATTAACATTCAGTCCTTCCTGAGGACTAATTAGAAAATAGAGTAAATATTGAAACAAGCCCCTGTAGTTTTCATTTATTTAAATAATTACTGATTTATAGTTTTTATTAACATTTACTCCTTGAAACTGCAGGGGGAGTGCATATGACGGCGATCGACGAAGACGCGAGCCTCCACGGTAGAATCTCGTCGGACGAAGACAGCGTGAAGAGAAAAGTACGGCCGGCGCCGCTGGAGGTATTGAACCGAGTGAAGTTCCACAACCATCTGGAAACTCCACGATCGACGATTAAAGGACTCCTAAACGTGTCGAGTCAGCACAAATTGAAGTTCAATAGAGAGAATTTGAAGACGGTTGAGGATAAGCTGAAGGCCGCGTTCGTCGAATTTCATCACAAATTGAGGCTTTTGAAGAGCTACAGGTTTGAAATTAGGGTTTCCGGATTTTGATGACTAATTTGAAAATTTTGAATTTGTGTTTTGAAATTCTTTGTTCTGTTTTTATTTGAATAGCTTTTTGAATTTGCTGGCATTTCCCAAGATCATGAAGAAGTATGATAAAGTGAGAATTCATCTTCAACTGGGATTTTGCGGGTTTGAGAGTTTGGAATTTTTTTGCATTTTGTTGATTTCTTGCTTGTGATTGTGCAGATTACTGGGAGGAGCGCGTCGAAGGCGTACTTAAAAATGGTGGATGAATCATTCTTAGGAAGCAGCGAAGATGTAAACTTTCTCTTTTGCGCAGAATGTATTAAAATTGGTGGTGTGTGGACTAAAGGATTTGTTGTGTGTGTAGGTTACGAGGCTGATGGAGAGAGTGGAGGCTACGTTTATCAAGCATTTCTCTAATTCTAATCGCCGCAAAGGAATGAGTTTTTTAAGGCCAAAAGCCAGGAGGGAGAGGCATAGAGTGACTTTTTCAACAGGTATGATTATAAAAATTATATGCATTTGCATTTCAGTATATGACATTTTTGTCAGACTTTCAATTGATTTGTATGTTTATTTTTAACAGGGTTTTTTGCCGGAGGCGCAACAGCGCTTATTGTAGCACTTATTTTGATCATAAGAACTCGTAATATTGTTGAGCATAATGGGTCTGGCCGGTACATGGAGACAATGTTTCCTCTCTATAGGTACATATCTTCTGCATTTTTGTCCATTTCAGTTGGATTTAGAATTCGAAATACTTAAGATGCCCTTTTGACTCTTATTTTTGCAGCTTGTTTGGGTTTGTCGTTCTACATATTCTTATGTATGCTGCTAACATCTACTACTGGAGGCAGTATAGAGTCAACTACTCATTCATATTTGGGTACAAGAAGGGAACAGAGTTAGGATATATACAAGTCTTTCAGCTTGCATTTGGTGTAGCGGTACTGGGGCTCATTAGTATTCTCTTTAATCTTGATATGGAATTGGATCCCATTACGCACGATTACAAAGCCATCACTGAGCTTCTTCCACTAATGGTTGTCCTGGTATGTTCAAGCATACTTCATTTTGAAAATAGTGAATATATTTCAGTTTGAGCTATGATGCCATATATATGTGTTTTTGAATTTGTTCATATGTAACCATACTATTTTAATCGAATCTGCAGTTTGCACTAGCTATACTGTTCTGTCCGTTCAACATTGTATACAAGTCCAGCCGCTACTTCTTTCTCAACTGCTTGTTTCATTGCGTCTGTGCTCCTCTATATAAGGTAATCAACGTCAGGAAACCATATAACTTATCCATTCTATTTTCTTTAACTGAAGGGATTTTTATGTTCTACATGCTTTTCTGAACACAGGTTACCCTCCCGGATTTTTTCTTGGCGGATCAGTTAACAAGCCAGGTACTAAATTGAACTCTAGTCCACACATAGTTTATATCCTTGGCGTTTTATACTGATGGTAAATATCTGACTCAGGTCCAAGCACTGAGAAGTCTAGAGTTTTATATCTGCTACTACGCTTGGGGAGACTTCAGATTGAGAGAAACATCCTGCAAGAGAAATGGTGTTTACACAACGTTTTCATTCATTGTTGCCGTAGTACCATACACATGGCGCCTTCTTCAGGTAAAAATAGTGCCTTCGCTGGCAAATTGACTCAGTATTTGAACCTCACAAATCTTGATATATTTTTTCTCTGTTAATGCAGTGCCTACGACGTTTTTACGAAGAGAAAGATGTAATGCAGGGATATAACGGGCTGAAATATTTCGCAACCATAGTGGCTGTATGCATGAGAACAGCATACAGCGTTGATAAGGGATTGGGATGGAGGATAGTAGCAGCAACCGTCTCAGCCATAGCTGCCATTGTCTGCATGTATTGGGATATTGTGATTGACTGGGGACTGCTGCAAAGGCGATCAAAGAATCGTTGGTTGAGAGACAAACTCCTCATTCCCCAGAACAGCGTGTACTATGTTGCAATTGTAAGTACCAAATATCCTCTAAATCCACATTTATTGTTATGTTGTTAAACTCAGAGTTTTCCAATTTCATGTAGGTTCTGAATATCTTGCTAAGATTCGCCTGGCTACAAACTGTCCTCAACTTCAAATTTGCGTTCTTACATAGAGAAACACTGATCGCCATCGTAGCTAGCCTAGAAATTATCCGCCGTGGAATATGGAACTTCTTCAGGTACTTAATATGCTGAAATATTTTAGAAATGAAGCAAAACCAAAATTTTGTCCTAATGACAAATCTTGTGTACTTGTTATGTATGATCAGGTTGGAGAATGAGCATTTGAACAATGTCGGACACTACAGAGCATTCAAGACAGTCCCTGTTCCTTTTAACTACGATGAAGATGAAGACAAGAATGAGTAGATATCAACACATTTTCATACCCATGTATCAAAAATTGTAACCCACTTTATTTCCATTTTGTTACTATGTGTTTTGTCATTGAATAGTTCAATTCAGTGGCCTGAATTCCAGATAAATTGAATTCCGATGTAACCTATATAATGTTGAGATGTATTTTTTGTCTTAAAATTTGTTCAGCAATTAGTTTCCAACAATAAAACCATTAGATCATGACTTTTTATAAATCTTTTTTAATTATTTTTCCAGCTTATTGACTTCTAATCTGCAATCACCAATTCACCAGCTCAGCTGCATCAAATATTAATAAATATTAGATTCAAGAAGAAGAGTAAAAGTTCAATCCCTTCTTTTGGCTAAAACCCGTATTTGAATACATAACCCAAACTTGCTGAGACTCCAAAAAAACCTAATTGGCGCTTAGTTTCTAAAACGACATCGTATCTTGTCAGGTTTGAAAGCATATTAGCGACCGGAATAAATTTGGTCCTTTATTCGTTAGTAATACTAATGGGAATAAGTTTGGTTTAAGAGTTTGCAACCCTAATTGTTAGGCTTAGTGACCCTTTTAATGAGCAGAAAACTACTTTTTAACCCTTCATTATGAAGATCCACTGTTTTAGCATGCATTCATCAGAGTGTGAATCTATAACGTATGAATTATCTAATAATCTTCACGATCATTAGATTAACCCTTGATGGAAGAACAAAACATTATCTATTACATTATTGAAAAAAACTATATACAAAAGGATCCTGTTTTCATTTCTATTGATAAATGTATTAAAATTTTACTTTTAAAATAAGAAAATATGCCACTATAGGAGATAAAAGTAGATATATTATTTTATTCCAAAAATAAAGTACAAAGTTGACGATATCAACACGTTTAAAATACTAAAATCTAAAGTTAAACCTAATGCTAATAATCTAGCTATATTTATATAAGGTAAAGGTGGAAATACAATAATGCAGAGACAGGGTCATGGAGTGGTTCTGGCACTTTTGTCATTTGCATGGTCATGAAAAATTCTATCGCAGATTTGATCAACTTTTCTATCGAGGTCCAATCGGAACACATCTTTAGACTCAGAATAAGTGGAGGTTCTTATAGTATACGCACAGTGCTTGTGGACTGTAACAGTATAATGCGTGTGAGACCTTGATATATTGACGTGTCTCTTTTAGGGTTTCAATTCAAGAAAGGTGAGTTTCAGATTGTTAACATTAAATATATGGATAGATCTTCATAGGCTGATTTGTGGCAACTGTATATTACAAACAATTCCAATCTTAGAATAACAACATAGATTCATTCAGTAAGCTGAACATTCAACACGACACATGCATTTAACGTAACAACTGTCTTTGAAATAAAAAATTTCAATCTTATGACTCATGCAATCTCAATGAGTTTTCCTAAAAAAATTATATCTAACTTTTTAAATATGTCTTGATTAATTTTCAATGATGCTTTTATGAACTACTTTTTGCATTAGTGGCAGTAGTTTGCATGTGGAAAATGCAACACTTTATGCTGTGAGATCAGTTTATATCAGAAACAGTCCTACGCTTTCCTACTTTTATAAACGTTGTTTTATAAACATAAATAGTTAAAAACTTAAAGCATGGTCCATTTAGAGGACCAAGAAGATGAGACTGAGAGAAATATTTGGCTTGACTAGGTTTCATTGTTATCAATAAATAACTAAACTGAGAGATGTCCTTGTATGACTAAGAAAACCCTAATTATGTGTTGACAAACCTGTTTGATTTAGTCCATCGCTAATGAAATATGTTGGTGGTAAAATTCAAACAAAGAGTGTCTAGAGAAAGTTCTCAAAACATGTAGAATTTTTCTTAGCATGGAATCTTCTTTAGGTCAAAGAAAACCCTAAATATTATAAATAGGACGCACTGCTATAAGCAGGGCCGGCTCGAGACAATCGGAGGCTGAAATTATGCTGAAATAGCTAAATTGATTGTTTATGATTTTGCTGTCTGTTCTGTCTTTATTACTCTCTTCGTCCCATTTTGAGTGTCTCATTTGAGAACTTTCACGATTTCTAAGAAAATTGAAAAATGTGAGATAAAAAGTAAGAAAGAGAATGAGTGGGATAAAAAATATGAAAGAGAGTGTAAAATGTAGAGGTAAAAAAGTTTCTATTTTAGGAAATGAGAAGATCATTTTGGAACATCCAAAAAGGAAATGGGACACTCATAACGGGATGGATGGAGTAATTTATTTAAAAGGTATTGAAAACGTTAAATTACATCAACGTTTGAAAACTGTTTCCAGTCCTAAATTTTTAATTCATTTAATTTAATGACCTTTTCTGCAACATATATAGAGAGTTTGTATCATGTGGAACCCCCTTTTTCATGGATCCATGGATTCCCTTTTGCAGCCGTTGATTGCATTTTCTGTTTGCATTTTGGACGTACCAGATTGTGCCAGCGCATTAATGATCATGTGGAACTCACGTGTGCATTTGTCATGTGCAACTCACGTGTGCATTTCAAAAATGCAAACACGTGGCACAATCTGGTGCGTCCAAAATGCAAACAGAAAATGCAAACAACGGCTGCAAAGGGGGATCCATGGATCCATGAAAAAGGGGTTCCACATGATACAACCTCCATATATAGATGCATTCCAAATTCTTTTTCATATTCATAAACTGTACGGTGTAAAATTTATGCCTCAACAGACAACGAGTAACTAACCCTATTGCAAATTCTTTTCTTATTCAACCCACTCCCACTTTTGAAATACCTCACACCCAATTGACCATATCCATACCCCAATTCCAAAACCTATGTGCTAAACCATCTTTACACTGCTCACCAGCTTTCTTCCCACTTTCAAAACCCTTCACCCAATTTCAAACAAATACATCTAAAGACACCGCAAGCCCTAGAAAAAAGTTGTTAAGTCCAACTCGCTTCACTATTCACCTGTAAACCGACCTCACTCTCTCCCTATATATACACTCACCCAATTATCATACCACCCTAAGGCCTTAGAACATCTCTCAAGAAATCCCAAGCCACATTTTGCACTTTGTCAAAAACTGCATATTATTTTCTGTTCAGAAACCCTAAACAGCATTACAAAGTTTTTTGTGTTTTAGGGGTATCTGAAAATTTATTATCCTTTAGCCTGATCACATTATCGAAAAACATGAAGTTTGGGAAAGAGTTCACTTCCCAAATGGTTCCGGAATGGCATGAAGCCTACATGGACTACAACTTCCTGAAATCCATCCTCAAGGACATCCTACTCCACAAAGCAAAGCCCAAACCTCACAACCAAAACCACCCGACCGCAACTTCCGGTCCCCAAACCCTTAACCGAAAACTCACTCTCTACCGCGCCTTCAGTGGCCTAATCCATATCCCACGCCATGCACCACCTTCCTCGCATTTAAATCCCACCTCCCCGGACTTGGAGTCTGGTCCACCACCTCCCATTGTAATCCACTCATCAGCTCAATCAACCGACCACAAACACGAAACAACGTTCTTAATGGCCGGAGAGGAAGGCGGCGAGTATGAGCTAGTTTACTTCAAAAGACTAGATGATGAGTTTAATAAAGTATTGAGATTTTACAAGGGGAAAGTTGAGGAAGTTGTTAAAGAAGCTGAGGAACTTAACAAACAAATGGATGCATTCATCGCCTTTCGGATTAAAGTAGAGCATCCGGAGGGTTGGTTCGATCACAATGCTGAGATTACCCGACTCTCTTCCAATGTTGATGCCTCCACCGCGGCAATCCATGCCGCCACCCCCATTGCCGCCAGAAACGCTAGCAGTAAGTGTAACTGTTTTAACCACCACGTCAAAAAACAATTGAATTCATATCGCATGCAGCGAAGAATTCTCCTTAAAGGGACTAAAGTGAAAATATTTAAAATATTCTAACAAGCCCCTGTAGTTTGGAATTAATAAAATATTTACTGATTTATAGTTTTTATTAACATTTACTCCTGGAAATGCAGGGCGACTGCACATGACGATGATCGACGAAGGCGCGAGCCTCCACGGCGGAGTCTCGTCGGACGACGAAAGCGTGAAGAAACCAGAAACAGAGATGAAGACCATAAAACACGATTCTGACCAGAATCAACACAAACAAGTGAAAAACAGAGGAGTACGGCCGGCGCCGCTTGAGGTATTGGACCGAGTGAAGTTCCACAACCATCTAGAAACTCCACGATCGACGATCAAAGGGCTCCTTAACGTGTCGAGTCAGCACGAATTGAAGTTTAGTAGAGAGAATTTGAAGAAGGTTGAGGATAAGCTGAAACTCGCGTTCGTCGAGTTTTATCATAAATTGCGGCTTTTGAAGAGCTACAGGTTTTGAAATTAGGGTTTCTGGATTTTGATTTCTAATTTGGAGCTTTTTTTAATGTGTTCTGACATTGTTTGTTCCGTTTTTATTTATTTAGCTTTTTGAATATGCTGGCGTTTTCCAAGATCATGAAGAAGTATGATAAGGTAAGAATTTCATCTTCAACTTGAATTTTGCTGTTTGAATGCGTAGAATTTTGTGTGTTTTTTCTGATTTTTTGCTTGTGTGATGATGTAGATTACTGAAAGGAGCGCGTCGAAGGCGTACTTGAAAATGGTGGATGAATCATTCCTAGGCAGTAGCGAAGATGTAAGCTCTAGCTTTAGCGGTTGGATTATCAGAATGTATTAAAATCGGTGATGTGTGGACTGGAGGATTTTGTGTTGTGTGGACTGAAGGATTTGTGTTGTGTGGACAGGTTGCGAGGCTGATGGAGAGAGTGGAAGCTACGTTTATCAAGCATTTCTCGAATTCCAATCGCAGCAAAGGAATGAGTATTTTAAGGCCGAAAGTCAAGAGGGAGAGGCATAGAGTGACATTTTCAACAGGTATGTTTATGAAAATATTATGCTTGTCAGTATATGACTACGTTGGACGTCAAATTTATTTGTATTTTTATTTTGAATAGGTTACTTTGCTGGCGGTGCAACAGCGCTTATTGTAGCACTTATTTTGATAATAAGAGCACGTAAAATTGTTGAGCAGAAAGGGTCTAACCAGTACATGGAGACGATGTTCCCTCTTTACAGGTATAGATCTTCTGCATATTTTTGTCGATTTCAGTTGGTTATAGAATTCGAGAACTGATGATACCCTTGGGACTCTTCTTTCTGCAGCTTGTTTGGGTTTGTTGTTCTACATATTGTTATGTATGCTGCAAATATCTACTACTGGAGGCAGTATAGAGTCAATTACTCATTCATATTTGGGTATAAAAAGGGGACAGAGTTGGGATATATACAAGTCTTTCAGCTTGCATTTGGTATAGCTGTACTGGGACTCATCAGCATTCTCTGTAATCTTGATATGGAAATGGATCCCAGAACGAAAGACTACAAAGCCATCACCGAACTTCTTCCATTAATGGTTGTCCTGGTATGTTCAACTAGAGTTCATTTTTAAATCATGAATATAAGCAAATATAAGTTATGATGCTATTTCATTCTAAAATCTGTTCATTTGAAATAAATCCATTTTATCCGTCTTGCAGTTTGTAATGGCTATACTGTTCTGTCCATTCAACATTGTATACAAGTCCAGCCGCTACTTCTTTCTCACCTGCTTGTTTCATTGTGTTTGCGCTCCTCTATACAAGGTATTTAACAAGCAGGAAACCATATAACTTATCCATTCTATTTACTTGAGATGAATGAATTTTCATGTTGGACATGGTTTTTCTGAGCAGGTTACTCTCCCTGATTTCTTCTTGGCGGATCAGTTAACAAGCCAGGTATTCAAGTGAACACTGGTTTGCAAAATAAATTATTTCCAATGTGATTTTGTACTGATGTTAAAAATCTTAATCAGGTCCAAGCACTAAGAAGTCTAGAGTTTTATGTATGCTACTATGCTTGGGGCGACTACAGATTGAGAGAAACATCATGCAAGAGAAATGATGTTTTCACAACATTTTCATTCATTGTTGCAGTAGTTCCATACACTTGGCGCCTTCTTCAGGTAAAATAGTGCCTTCACAGGCAATTTATTGAAGATTGACTCAGTTTTTTACGAAAATTGACGTCTCTTTTTATCTATTAATGCAGTGCCTACGGCGGTTATACGAAGAGAAAGATGCAATGCAGGGATATAACGGGCTAAAATATTTTGCAACCATAGTAGCTGTATGCATGAGAACAGCATACAGCATTGATAAGGGATTGGGATGGAGGATCGTAGCAGCAACCTTCTCAGTCATAGCTGCCATCGTCTGCACGTATTGGGATATTGTGATTGACTGGGGACTGCTGCAAAGGCGATCAAAGAACCGTTGGTTGAGAGACAAACTCCTAGTTCCCCAGAACAGCGTTTACTATGTAGCAATCGTAAGTAACAAATACCCTCAAAGTCCAACTTTATTTTTCTTTCACTAATCTCAAATTATGCCATGTCGTGTAGGTTCTGAATATCTTGCTCAGGTTCGCCTGGCTACAAACTGTCCTCAATTTCAAATTTTCATTCGTACATAGACAGACAATGATCACCATCGTAGCTAGCCTAGAAATCATCCGTCGTGGGATATGGAACTTCTTCAGGTACTTCAAACACCGAATCTCTAGAAACGAAGCAAAATTAGTACATTTATTTGAATGACAAACTAATACACTTTATATGTGACCACCAGGTTGGAGAATGAACATTTGAACAACGTCGGAAAGTACAGAGCATTCAAGTCAGTCCCTGTCCCTTTTAACTACGATGAAGATGAAGACAAGGATGAGTAGAGAGCAGATGACTAATGCAACACATATTTTTTGTAGAAATGAGTTTTTGACGAGTCAATAAAATCTAATTTGATGTTGAACTGTATTCTGATGTACTCTGTGTAATAAGCCTTTTCTAATTATGTGGGCTATGGTGCTCAAGATTTGTTGAAATCCTAGGAATCTACTTAGGACACATCCTCAGATGACACCAGCAGACACATACTATGTTTTAAGGAATTTAATCACTCATATTTCATACTAACTAATCGCAGAGCAGATGGTTGATCTGTTCAATAACTAGTAAACTTAAGGTTATTACTGGAGTACAAAATTTGAATAGAATTACAAAAAATAAACTCTAATGAGCTCAATAAGTTACTGCCTTACTGGAAGGCATCACCTTTCTGCTCTTGCATCGCAGCCTCCTCTTCGGCCGTAGCTACAGCCCTCCTCTCTGTCCTTAAAAGTGGCTCGTAATACTCTGCGTTATTTCTCGTACACTCGAACATCAAGGTGAGAAGTTCACCACATTTTTTCAGTAGACTTTTTCACATCATTAGTTGATTTGATACACTCATCCCACGCCACGAAGCTATCTTTGCATTCACCTCCTTTCATAAACACACAATACCCACACTCATCTTCTTCCGGCTTCGAGACCTCATCGGTGATGCTTTCGAGATTGTCTGCCTACATGTTGATTTACAGATTCAGTACAAAAAAGAGTCAAAGCTGATACCGCTGGCGCTATGGTAATAATTCCAGTCTATGGCTCTATGCATTCAACAAAGTTCTTTAATGCTATCTCTTTATTGAAGTTTTTTAGGTATTAAAATGTAATTTTTTTGGAATAAATTACACTACATCGAATAAAAACTGAACCCCTTTTTAATATAAAATCCTATTTTTTGCAACCTGATTAATTCGTTTAATTATGCAAAAACTAATTATGTATTATGCAAAAACTAATTAAAAATGTATTATGCGAAAACATAATTTAACAATTAATGTAAAAATCACTTTTTGTTTATTTCCTGATTTTTAACGCCGTAGAAACCACGCGACGCGGTTATGAATTTCTAAAAACTGTTCAACGGTTAGAAATAAAAGTCTATAAATACAGCGAGTCAACATCCTCAAGTCAACATCCTCAAGCCAAGGGCTAGCCTAGTGGCAGTGGAGGTTGTATTATAAGTCACACGTCATGGGTTCGATTCCTGGGGTGCTAAAGCAGTGGGGCTTCAGCGGGTGGGTTTAAAAAAAAAATCAAGATTAGGGTTTTCTCACTTCGGAGCGATTCCGAATCCGATTCCGATCCCGATCGGATTCCGCGCAATTCCTCCGACGATTCGGTTTTGTTTTGATCGATCGGTACGTATGTTTATCTTTTTCGTCTTTGGTCCTTATTTCGGTATCTTTAGCGAGCTTGTAATCTCTCGGTTTGGATTTTGTTGGTGCGATGCTTGACTGAATATTTTAATTTGTTGTTTGGGTACGTATTGAAAAGTGAATGAACTGTGACAATTAGGCCGATGTGCTCTTTCGTGTACTTTATGTTACATGGTGGGATATGAATATATGATGGCGTCTGTTGAGGCTGGAAAGAGAGTATGTGGGATGTGGGAAAGTGAGTATGTGGGATATGAATATATGATGGTCTCTGTTGAGGCTGGAAAATGGGTATATGTGGGATATGTGGGATATGTGGGATATGTGGGATGTGGGTTTGTGTTCTTTATATGAAAATAGAATGAGGAAATATGTTTGGCAGTGAATGGCAAATGGAATGGGTCATTCAATCTTCTGTGACCCATTCAAAAAATTAATACAGATTAATATAATCATCTTGGTATAGTTTCTTCAAGAAACTTAATGGATTGTGGCTATGGTGCTGAGGTTGGAAAATGGGTAAATGTGGGTTTGTGTTCCTTATATGAAAATAGAATAAGGAAATCTGTTTGGCAGTGAATGGCAAATGGAATGGGTCATTCAATCTTCTGCGACCCATCCATAAAATTAATAAAGATTAATATAATCTTGGTTTAGTTTCTTCAAGAAACTTAATGGATTGTGGCTATGGTGCTGAGGTTCGAAAATGGGTGTATGTGGGTTTGTGTTCTTTATATGACAATAGAATGAGGAAATCTGTTTGGCAGTGAATGGCAGATGGAATGGGTCATTCAATCTTCTGCTACCCATCCATAAAATTAATAAAGATTAATATAATCTTGGTTTAGTTTCTTCAAGAAACTTAATGGATTGCTGAGGTTGGAAAATGGGTGTAGGTGGGTTTGTGTTCTTTATATGAAAATAGAATGAGGAAATCTGTTTGGCAGTGAATGGCAAAGGGAATGGGTCATTCAATCTTCTGCTACCCATCCATAAAATTATTCAGATTAATATAATCTTGGTTTAGTCTCTTCAAGAAACTTAATGGATTGTGGCTATGGTGGTGCTGAGGTTGGAAAATGGGTATATGTGGGTTTGTGTTCTTTATATGAAAATAAAATGAGGAAATCTGTTTGGCAGTGAATGGCAAATGGAATGGGTCATTCAATCTTCTGCGACCCATCCAAAAAATTAATACAGATTAATACAATCTTGGTTTAGTTTCTTCAAGAAACTTAATGGACTGTGGCTATGGTGCTGAAGTTGGAAAATGGGTATATGTGGGTTTGTGTTCTTTATATGAAAATAGAATGAGGAAATTTGTTTGGAAGTGAATGGCAAATGGAATGGGTCATTCAATCTTCTGCGACCCATCCAAAAAATTAATACAGATTAATAATATCTTGGTTTAGTTTCTTCAAGAAACTTAATGGATTGTGGCTATGGTGCTGAGGTTGGAAAATGTGTACATGTGGGTTTGTGTTCTTTATATGAAATGAATGAGGAAATCTGTTTGGTAGTGAATGGCAAATGGAATGGGTCATTCAATCTTCTGCGACCCATCCATAAAATTAATACAGATTAATATAATCTTGGTTTAGTTTCTTCAAGAAACTTAATGGATTGTGGCTATGGTGGTGCTGAGGTTGGAAAATGGGTATATGTGGGTTTGTGTTCTTTATTTGAAAATAGAATGAGGAAATCTGTTTGGCAGTGAATGGCAAATGGAATGGGTCATTCAATCTTCTGCGACCCATCCATAAAATTAATAAAGATTAATATAATCTTGGTTTAGTTTTTTCAAGAAACTTAATGGATTGTGGCTATGGTGGTGCTGAGGTTGGAAAATGGGTATATCTTGGGTTTGTGTTCTTCAAGAAACTTAATGGAATCGAAATGTTTGCTAAATAATTTGAGGGAAGCTGCTGCTCTGTAACTACAGGTATGTGAATAAAGTATCAAGAAGGTTATTTTATACATCAGTTTATGTATTACATTTGGCACATATAAGTGACACTATTTGTTTTGGGGTCGGAGTCTATCTATCTCTTCCTCATCTCAAAGTGGGTCGAGTATTTATCCAATATCAAGATACCTTCTGTACAAGATGTTTGGTATTAGCCAATGTCATGCAAATCATAGTGTTTGTTGTCTGGTAAGTTGCGAACATTGGCCGAATCATGATTCTGTCTGTGATATTAATTATAATAATCACATTGTGAAAGTCTGAGATACGCGAAAATCAGTGCAGAAAATTATGGATTTGGTCATTTTTGTTGCATGTTGGTATTTCAGTTTGGGTTTGATCTTGTTGAGATGAGTTGAAGAAATTGATATCAATGTAATAATATTAAGGACATTGACATTTTATTTTTACTTCCGTGGCTAATGAGTTTTAGCACGAGCTTCTTCTGTCCTTGTGTGTGGATGGATGTGCTGATTATTGTTATGATACCTTTTGTGGCAGCATGTTGTATAGTTTTTTAAGGTATCACATCATTTCCATCTTCCGATGATACAAATAGCGCTGATTTATTGTTAAGATACTTTTTGCAGCTTCATTTTGATGATCAGGAATCGGGACTTCAATTACCCAAGTTGTAAATGTATTAACGTCTTTTTCTCAATACGTGGGCGTCTTAACGTCTTTGTGGTCTTCTACGAGTGTTATATATGCAATGTCATCTGTATATGGTTAGACTTTTTGTCATCGAGTTTTTTTAACAATGGTAACTTTTTCAGATGGAATGTCATACTTGAAAAGAGACTGATGATTGTTCGCGTTGGGTTTCACTCGATCTTCTTGTGGGTGTGAATTCTTGATTGATGCCAGATTCACCTAATACTTGATACAAGGTTGTTCTACGGTTCAATTTTGATTCATCACTTGTGCTAATTCAACTTCATAGGGCACTGTGCTGTGTGGAATCTATGTGATGCCATTTGTTTGGGGTTGTAGTTTATCCAATGTCGAAGTTCTTCCTCTTGGCTCTTGGTATTTGCGAATAACTTATCATGGTGCTGGCCTGGTTGCGATATAAACACATTGTGATTCGAAAGAGTGACATAGGTTGTACTGCGTATTTGGTCCTCAGGCGAGGAAAATATATCAATTTGGTTGCGTAAGATGAAGCAATTTATGTGTGCTATGATCCCTTTAAATCAACTTTATATAGTTAATGTGGACAAAGTGTTGCTTCGATGAAATTGATATCAATTTTTTTATTTTAGGGACATTGACATTTTGCGTACATGGTGGATGATTTAAACTGAGACTTGTTGTTCAGGACAGTTAGATTCAGCTTATTGAGGAGTGTTTGTCTGAATGATGATATTTTCAGGTCCTAATCTGACAATACCTTAAAAGAGATTGATGATCATTTCTGTTGGGTTTCAACTACATCTTCTTGTGGGCACAATTTTGGTTCATCTATACAGTTTGGTTCATCTATACTTGATAAAAAGTTGGTTTTTCTTGTGGGCATAATATTTTGTGTTCAGCCATGCATCCATCATTCCCTGAATGATGTCTTCACCTGATGAACAGAAGCTAGACCGTTTGATCGAGTTTCTTTGCTGACGTGGCATGATCTGGACCGTCCGTTAAACGATTCACCTCGAGCCTCCATCTGAAATTTACAGACGAAGCGTGTAGCGATCTCATGCGATTAAATCGCAACCCTAGTTTTCCCGCATTTCGATTCAGTGGTTGTTGCTTTTGGCTGTGGATTGCAGTTTTTGATTTCATCAATTAGTCACATTTGGTATGAACGTTGCCTGTTGTTTTGTAATTGAGATATTGATTGTGCATGTATTGATTTTTGTTGGGGAGATAAGCATTTGGTTCTGTTGTGAATTGTGATGCTTGCTTCAGTTGTTTTGCTCTTTAATGGAAGATGAGAGCTGAAAGCATAGTATGCCCACACCACAGCAAGAGATTTATGTCGCTCAAGTTGTTTACCTTTCCATAGTTTCAGTGTATGACGTAAACCTAGTTTGTGGAATGTATCCATAAGATTGTGAGCTGAATTAATTGGTACTTAATTACTTTTGTGGTCATGCTTATGCCTTTTGCTGCCGGAGGAAACTCACAAGAAGTATGGAAGACTCATACCGAAGAAAAAACATATGAGTTCCGAGGTACCCTTTTCTTCTTCATTTAATTTTTTCTAATTTTTAACCTTGTTGGCTAGCTTATTCTGTTAGTGTAAGTGTTGGCCATAGTGTGCATAACTGAGATCTTAAGCAGCAACTATTTGTCATCAGGATCATGGGAGTGCATTTTTTGACCCTTGGAAAGGTGACACATTTCACGACTAAAAATTGCTTGAGACTTATTAGTTTTTTGAAAATTATTTTTTCAGTATGACAGGAAGGAAAACGAAAGCGTAATGGATCACTTGCATTATGCCCAACATTGTCGTATATGCTTCTTCCTTTGGAATGATGGTAATATGGAGTCCATGTACCGGAATCATTATTGTTTTGCCACTTCTGAACTTTGCACTCATGCCCATTTCCTTTGCTAAGTCAAACTAACCATACAGAATTGAACTATTGTTACAGGTCTCACTGAATCAATTGCCCAGTGCAACACGATCAATTTGCATGGTTGGTTTACTTTGCCCATCTTAGTGTTCACTGAGACGAAGAATATTTATCGAAGCAGCTTAAAGAATCTTTTGAAATAATTTCATCAGATGCAAAGCAAAATAAAATGACAACTAGATGCTGGTTTGTAAATCGCCAGTTTTCACATGTGCCATTTTTCCACAGGTTCGAGACTTGTTTACTCCCCTGAAAGGACTATGGGAACCGTTGGGTCTGCTAGTTGTTTGGGACAACAGCAACAAATTGGTGACATGTTGGTAGGGTCAGCACACGCGTGCACAGAGGTACAATCACGCATTTCATATATCAATGATAGTCTGATTGGACCCCATTATTTGTTATGAAAACTAAAAAAAGGACACTTCTTTGATTTTGGTAGAGATTTGCTATCACTGATTTATCACAGTTTTGTTAATGTATTGGACTTGTCTGTATCTGACAGTTTTCCACAGTTTCTTGACTTCTTACACCTTCCATGTACATTAATCACTACTGTGACTGTGAGTCTGTAACTGTATGGTAAAATCCTGAAGCAAGAACCAAGAAGTTCCCGTTTTAGTACTTTTAGATATATCATCTGAAGTTGGTTATAATTAGATGGATTTTTATTGGGTTTCACACTTTAATGCCCAATTAGTGGAAAAGTAGTGATAGCAGGTTCAAACTGACATTGATTGATTATTGTTATGCAAAGTGAATCTCACATCTAAGATATCACTCATTGTAAACATCTTTTCCGTATGGGAAATTGGAGCCTAGTCTTTATTGCTAACCATTTGTGGCATTTATGCGTTGAAAAAGAAATGCTTAATCAGAACAGTCCTCTTATGCTAGCAGCTAGCCATTGATGATTTGATCCAAATCTTTTGATGAGTGAGTCTGTGAGTGTCTAAAAATTGTGTCCTCCTCTCTTTGATCAGTGGTATTTAAGACTCAGTCTCTGTTATTTTGTTGATTCAGCATAGTGTTCTGGTCAGTAGGACACTAGGAGTTAACCTGCTGGCTTTTACTCATAATAGGTCATAGGTGGGAAGAGTTGTATTCATAACAATTAACACCCCAAAAGGTTTTCCATGAGAAAAGAGAGCTAACAGTTTGTTCTTTGTTGTAGATCTTGTAAGTTAACTGAAATTAGATGTAGTGTTTACACTTACAAGAGTTACTTGTAAAATCACTCATGGTTGATATAATCTAATGCCAGTCAACCATCCTACTACATTTCATCTAATTCACTTTTTACACTTTTTTGGTTTCAGTATGTGCATATTGGCTTCCTTATCATATTTTCAACATTGCTTAATTCTGATTATTGATTTTAACCATATAAGTAACCTGTCTCAACCTCTTGTCATTAATAATTATCTGATGTGTATCATGTACAAGGACCCTTCTGTCATCAACTCTGAAGAGGTGCAGCACAGCCACAGCTAAGATGCCTTAAAGTGAAGGTAAGAATTTGTTTACTTCCACCTTGTGGCCATATGAAGATCAGGACAAATATTAATGATATTGAGGTCAAGGTCAGTCCTACCTCCTGCCATGATACTCCATAAGTTTGAATGTGGAAAAATTAGATATTGGGTGAAGTACTCCATACTTTTTCTGTTGTCTTAAGTTTTGGACTTGTTCAGATCACACGTGAAATGAGAGTTGTAGAGAGGAAAAAGTACATTAGGAGTTTCACTTTCACACCTCAGAAGATCACTAGGAATAGTATTAAGATTAAGCTCAGTAAAACTGCATGATTATAAGTTCACAAATAGAAAGCTACAAGTAGTTACTATTACAGTATGCATAGAGACTACAAGTAGTTATTTACAGTATGCATAGAGACTACAAGTAGTTATTTACAGTATGCATAGAGTCTACAAGTAGTTATTTACAATAAGCATAGACTCTGGTTTGCTCCAACAATCTGTCCTTGACTACTTGAGTGAGTTTGCTGAAGTTCAAAATCTTTTCATGGTCAATACATTTATAGTACTCCCTCTGTCCCGCTTTGTTTGTCCACTTTCTATTTTGGGTGTCCCCTTATGTTTGTCCACTTTACTTTATTTTCAACCATACATTCTACTTTTTACTCATTTACTTATTAATTATTTATTCTCAACCACACATTTTATACCTTCTTTCTATCTTAATTACCGTGCATTTTGTGCTTTTGGACAAACAAAGCGGGACGGAGGGAGTATCTCTGATCACAACTTAGTTTGACCAGATTTTTCCTTTCTTCCTCTACAGTGTATCATGGAGATAATGTTGCATTGTTGGTTGTACAAATCTGCAACAACACTGTTTGTGTCTGCACTGCACCACCATTTATTGAAGAAACCTGAAGGAATCTGCCACTGAAATTTCCAGTGAGGTGAATAATACTGAGATTGTGTAAAGATTTACCATTCTCCAAAGGTACAAACAATCAAATTCAAATTAATCTCATTTGGTGAAACCCTTTGATATTTTGCATGAGGTTAAGGAAATGTGTTGTGTCCTCATAATCATCACTTGTAGGTGGTGGTTTAAAGAAGAATATGCAGTTATACCTCCCATTCTTTTGAATGCTTCATTTTTATTGATTAGACTCATCAATGACACATTAAGCTGTAGATTCATATCTCCCAAAAAATTCACCATCATGCCTGATGAACCATGATATTCCTTACAATGTTACACATCATTTTTATTCTTGGAATATGATATTTATGCAACTCAAAATATAGAATTGATGCAGTAAATGTTTTACTCCATCTGTCCCAACTCATTTGTCATATTTGGGTTTGGGCATGAGAATTAAGGTATTAAGTTGTTGTGAAGAGATAAAGTATGAAAGAGAATATGTGAAAGAATAAAATATATAATAAATATTAGTTGTGAGAGTAAAAATAAGAAATAAAGTTTATATTTATAGAAATGTGACAATTGTTTTGGAACGCTAAAAAAGAAAAGGTGACAAAGTGATTGGGACGGAGGGAGTCCTTGTTTTTCTTACTCCCTCAGTCCGCTTAAGTTTGTCCAAAATCATATATTTCACGGTATTTAAGGTAGTAATGAGTGTAAAATGTGTGGTTGAAAATGAAAGATTTAAAAAAAATTGAGAGGAAAGATAAAATATGTGATTGTGAATAAATGAAACTGGACAAATATTAGGAGACAATCAAAAAGAAAAGTGGACAAACATTATGGGACAGAGAGAGAGTAATGTTTACTTGTGGTCCACTGTATCATGTGGGAAACTGAAACCCAAGTTGAACATGCTATCAAGTTTGTTATATGGATCTGAAATCACTCCATGGGCTTGGTTCCTTTTCTCTACAATTTCTGACAATATATGAATTATGAAGCTCTCGTTTTCAAGAAAACCTCAACACAAGTTTCTTTCATGTCATTTTTACAGATAAATAGATAAGGGTCAATGAAGTGTCAATAACAAAGCCTATGAAATGGATGGAAAGACTGAGACAGAGGAAGGTTTTTGTCCCATTCCCACACACGTGTGACTAGTGGATGGATGATGTAAGATATCTGCAAACAAAGACTACTACAACTACATTGACAGTAGTTTAAGTAGCAAGTCTGGGTGAGTCAGGTCAGGAAGCTTAACTAAATCATTCATCTCGCACACACATTATAAGCCTCTCTTTGCTTAGTTAGAAATGTACAACTTCTGTTATTGTATCAACCCTCTTTTTTGAGAGGTTCTCAATATTTCTCTCTACTGCTAGTTTGATAGGAGTACATAAGAGGTGCTGTGGGCGTGATATGAAGAAGACTTTGTAACAGTTGTTAGCAAGCAAGTCTTTTTGAAGTAGAGAGTTGTGTGCATGTCTGATCATCAGATAAGTGACTTAGAGATGAACACTGTGGCTAACAATTGTCTCACCAATGGTGGCTACAACTCGCACTTTAATCATCCTTCCATTGGAATGGTGTTTCAGAACATGGGTTCTCTTTCACTTGAGCTGAACTCATCTTCCCAAGAGAGTTTAGCTTCTAGGAGCCCTCATGATAAGAGGATGTGTTTCAAAGTGAGCTCTGACTACAGTGATGGTTTTATGGACCTCAATGCCAGTTTAGTGGAGAATGAGACTGGAACTTTTCCGGGTGAAAACAATAGATTAGATCTCAATGGAGACAAGGATGGTGACAGTGGCCAGTCTAAGTTTTTTACTAGAGGACACTGGAGGCCTGCTGAAGATGCCAGACTTAAAGAGCTTGTTACCCTCTATGGTCCTCAAAACTGGAACCTCATTGCCGAGAAGCTAGAAGGCAGATCAGGTATACAACTTTAAAGTTTTTTTACTTAATTGGTTCCAGTTTTTGGTCACTCATATGTGGTTTTGGGTTTGCAAGGCAAGAGCTGTAGGCTAAGGTGGTTTAACCAGCTAGACCCAAGAATTAACAGAAGAGCATTCACTGAAGATGAAGAGGAAAGACTCATGGCAGCTCACAGAGCATATGGTAACAAATGGGCTATGATAGCTAGATTATTTCCAGGAAGAACAGACAACTCAGTGAAGAACCATTGGCATGTCATCATGGCTAGAAAATACAGAGAACAGTCCAGTGCCTATAGAAGAAGAAAGCTTAGCCAAACTGTCTATATAAAAATGGAAGATCAGATCCCAAGTCCACAAGCACCAACTTACACTGGTTACAATCTCCCTTGTAACCCATTAAACTACTTTGCAGTCTCAACCAACAGTAATACTAACAGTGTCCTTCCTGCCAAGCAGCAGCAGCAATCTGTTGAATTCACCTCTGGTATGAACTTTGCTGCCCTCTTTACTGCCATCACAGTTTCACTTTTACTCTTACTTTACTAGCTGCTTTTTTGGTATGTTTAATATGAGCTGTGTTCCCATTTTGGATCTCCAATAAGAAATGAATTTATGCTCAAATATGGAAATATTTTAACTCTTAGTTTACTGCTGTCCATCTTCATCAGGCGGCTAAAAAGAAGCCAGTAGAGCTTTTAAATTTTAGAGAGATGCTCACCATTCATTAATTTTACTTGACTGGCCACAAACAACTTTTTCCAAGCCTAATTTGCCAATTGTTGGCTGTTCTTTAAAATTCCATTTTTGGGTTTGTGTGGCACAGGTTCCAAGAGCCACTACAAGATGAGCATGTTCACTGAGAATACCAGAAGTTTTGATAGGGTTGGTTACATCCAAGAAGCTCAATATCAGTCAGGCGACCATCAGAATGTTAACCCTTATCATCAAGCTTTTGTAGAATCTAATGGTGAGGCAGATTGCAGCTCCCATACCCAACCATCCCAGCCTCCTTCACTCATAGATTTTCTTGGTGTGGGAGCCATTTAGGATTTCATCATTGTTACCTGAAATATGAATCAATCTATGACAATCTTTTCTTGTACGTTTTCATGATCTGCTTTGCAGAAGATCAGCAAATGTTGTTTGGCAAGTGAGATGCCTAAATACAATACAAAAGGAACAATATGTTAGTTGAGCATTGTCTGTTGTGTTGTGCACTCATGTGTATGTTGTTGTTGTTTGCAACATCATTTTTGAGTTGATCATCATATCAGGTCAAGAATGTCATGTATCTGTAGTTGCTGCTGCTCATGCATCAGACATGAGATGTGTTTGTTGCAAAACTGTCCCTAGAGATCTCTCCTCCACTCTGATTTTGTTCAACTCTTTGAAGACATTGAGCCCTATACATATCTTATCCAATGTGGGCTGGGCCGGATTTTGTTACATACATTATGGGCCTGTTGTAACCACTACAACCCAATACCCATTTTCTTCAACTTCATGCAAAAACTTAAGAAGGTTCATATAATAATTATGAAGGATTGTTTAAATTTATGTGAGGCAAGCTTTGATTGCAATAGAGTATTTGCTTTTGGAGGAAGGAAAATGCAGAGGGATGCTTGTTAATGTCACTTTATGAACCACATTCCACCCATAATAGCTGTATGTGACTAGCCTTTGGCTGTAAGTGGATTTTACACACAAATGTGCCTTTTTAATGTTGCATTTATAAGCAAAAGACATCTGTAGTATAACTATATTGAACTTTCTTAGGATAAGTTTTAGAGTTAAAGTGGGTCATCCAAAAATGCTAATGTTTGCATTAGCAATAGGTATTTGTGGTTAGTCTAATGGGCAAAGCATACTTGGGGCCTATATAATAAGTAACAAGCCAAGGAACAAAAGGTTGATATACACTAAAGGATAGAGTATAGACATGAAAAAGGCATCAAAATCAACTTGAGGTTGAACTGACTCAACATCCAATTGTGGCATCACATTCTTATGGGACAATTTGTGGACTCAAAATCCTGATAATTAAGAATGAATATCTTCATGTCTCATCTTGGTTTTCAGATCAAGAGACAAGCTCACTCATCTGATTATGATGCACTTCAAAAGTAGCCCCAATATGAAGAAGAATGAGATCCCATTTACAAGACATCAAGTTCTTTAGAAACTTATCTCTAACATAGTTTATCAAGTAATGTATATGATCTCTTTTATCATTATGAATGTGTTCAAATGTTTGACAATCTTTCTTCACAAGAATGAATCCCACACAAGATGAAGATGATGATCATCCAAAGATTTCTCCTTTAAGAAGGATTCCATTCCACCACTAGCTAAAGGACTTCATCAAAAACCACATACCCATTTCTTATTATAGTTGGAAATGCATAAAAGTCACAATCTTTTCTATGATCATACAAAAAGTCAGATTCAGAATTTGAGGCTTTCTTTCATCTTGTGCCAAGATTAAGGCGCATCACTTTTGAGGCTATCAGCTACTTAGAATCTCAAGTGAAGTGAGAACAAAAAATTGAGATATGGAGCTGCCTTTCCTTATAAATATGCTTCACAAATTTATTCTTTAGCACTTGAGACTCTCAAATGTTTACATTATCAAAACCTCCTAATTTATTGGACAAACTCATTAAGTTATGTACACTCTGAGATAAACCTAGTTAAAAGAAAATGTCATACTTGCTACAAAAATATGGAACTTGCTCAAATGCAGCCATGGATTGGTTTTGTATAGGTGTGGTTAGGTGAAGTTCTTGTCTAGGTTGAAGTTTGCTTCATGGGTGTGGTTTCATGAAAGTTTTGAGACCTAGACAAGGCTGCGGGATTGATATGCATATCACAAGGTCTCTCATGGACTTTATAATTTCCACGGAAGATACCACCTTCGTTGATGGACTTCTTCTCGTTTTGGATGCCAAGTGTTTCCCAAATAGAGCTTTTAGCAGCTTGGCTTTGATCATCTATCCGCAAAGTTTTTGGGATCCAGATGCCTCTACTCGGTTTGGGTTCACTTGGTGCAACTTTCTCATCTGATTTTATAACGTTCATCATTGTACCATCTCTCGAATGTTTCCCCAAAGTTGGTGGATTTGGACTCGAACTTGATGTATTGTGAGTAGACGCATTGGAAGGTGGTGATATTAAACTAGGATGAACCCATGATCCCATCATCCCTGAAGTCCAATAATTTTGCATTGAGTAACACGTTAATGGATATCCTGGAAGTCCCATATGTGGCGGAGGCATTGCAGGATTCCATGGAGTAGTCCATTGTGGCCCTGGATAGTACTGCACTTGAAGTGGATAGCCTTGAAAATCTTTCGTCACATCTTGTGACTCATTTGGTTTACTTAGACCTACTTCACGGCTACCCGCCATATGAATCCTTTTATCAGGAACCTGATACTCACCCCCATTCTGACAATAATTCTCCCTACCCTCGGCGAGATTCAAAACATTAGCCATAGAGTCGCAAAGTGGAGCATCAGACCCAAACCTCATAACACCATTAGCTTCATTACATTGATTCGACTGCAAGGATGCTTCATTCACCAACACTTGCGCAGAAAACACACTAGTTGAACTCTTACTTTTCCGCCTGCCAGACCCAACAGGAACACTTCTCATCGACCCTCCAGCAGTCCAATACCTCTGACATTTTTTACAGAAATGACGCGGCTGATTAACGTTATAATTATTGTAGTAACAGAATTTAGTCTCCATGCTGTTGCATCTAGGACATGGAAGAATCTTATCAGGCTTTTTCAAAGTCTTTCCATCCACAACGCCAGATGTTTCGCCACTTTGATCACCACTTTTCAAGCATTCATTTGATGATCCCTCCATGTCCAAATCAATAATTCCTGATGATCCAGATCCATCCTTTAAGCCCTTGTGGTTGCTCTCTCCTTGATGATCATCATTTTCAACATGGTTCTGAAATAACAAACATATTTGCACATCAGCAATAAATTTACACAGTAAAACAACCATTAGGGACACAAGAATACAACATCAGATCAGCAACATAAAGACACATGAAAAATTAAACACAACCAAAAACTGGAAGCCTCAAACTAACGTAAACACCTATAAAACTGAGAAAAGACCCAAACCTCAAACTGAGAATCTGCAAAAAGTAAGACTGACCCATTACTAAAACAGGAATTTAAGAATCTGGGTTCAAAACACAACACCTAAATCAAGAGCTTGAAACACCCACATGAAATCCAGCATAAAAATCGTACCTTTTCATCAAAATCGCCAATTTCATCAACTTCCTCAGAGCTCTCATCATCACAAACACCAAACCCTACTCTACTAACGAACTCTCCTGTGTCCAGATCAGCTGAAGACATCTTGGGAGGCGATAAAGGAATGGTTTTTCCGAAGAGTTTGATTGTTGGGTCTCCAAGAACAGACATAGTTTTGATTATAGTTTGATGGTTTTGGGGATTTGTGGAAAATGAGGTTTTACTGAATTATGAATGATGGATTGGAACGTCTTTTTATTGATTAGATTTGTCATGTGAAATAAAATGAATCTTCACACGTAGGAATTTGACAACGTTTTGAGCCACAAAATTCATGTGGTGTTGTTATCTTTCGTGTTATTTTGATTCCCTTTTGTGCCCCACATATTCACTTTTTTATTCTTAATTATATATTACTAAACCTTTAATTTGTTGTGGGATATTTGAAATTAATAATTATTGAAATTTCAAAATGTTGGAATTAAGACATCCCAACAATGTGTCATAAACCAGCTAACACCCATTTGCAATCAGACGCCAGGTGGCAATGTCCCTTCCAAACAGCTAGCAAAAAGGATTGGGTCCCACATACCACGTCACTAATGCAATTATTACGTAATAAATAAAGCTGCAGCAGGTGAAAGTTGAGCAAATAAAGTTGCTTTAGATCTGAGTTTTCGACACATGATTGGTTAGCTTAATACTTATTATTTTTAATATCCTTTTAATTTATTCGTCAAATTACATATTTAAGTCAATTGTTATTTGTTAAGAATAATTTTTGAAATTTTTAATTTTGTAAAATGTATGGAAAAGGATCTCTTGCTTTTTATAAAAGGTTGAAAAAGAAGAGTTTAAAAGTCTTGTGGGTGTGAATGACTGAAGCAGGCCAGCAGGGTATGGTATATATCTTGTGTTGTTTTTAAATTGCTTGTCGACATGTTTGCATGGTTAAGATCTGATGACAACAAACATAAACACTTTTTGCCTTACTATTATGCTTATCCTAGAATTGTGCTATATCCCACTTTTGACATTCATTTCCTTAAACTAGCTAGAAACTAAATAGTTTCCCCTCAAATATTGATTATAAAAATTGAGAGTCACACTAGGTTATATAGTTTGGTCACTATCCTTTCTCTCTAGTTATGAAATTTCATACTTGATCAGTTCAGTTCAATTCAGTTCGATACAGAATGAAAAGTTTACATTATGATATTTTTGTAGGAAATATGTTTGATTTATGTGAAGTTAACAAAAAGTGTTTGAAGCATAATGATTAAAGTTTTGGTCTAACCACAAATCCAAAATTAAATGGAAATCTATATTCTGGTACACATTTATTGAAAGAATATTGAAATCAAATGGATGGTCACACTCTTTTCAAATGCAATGAGATTGGATTCTGTTTTTCATTCAAGTGAAATAGGGAATAGAATAGATGCATAAAGATTTCAATTAGCAAAAGAAGTATATACTTCCATGGATATCTTTAGATGAAATTTTATTCTTGCATGCTGCCACTGAATCAATGAAACCATCTTGATTGCATTTCGAAAGTGTCGTATCAATTCTCTGTCGAACTTAGTTGTCGACTTCAAGTCGTGCGACGCACAGCTAGAACTTTATTCAAAAAAAACAAAAAATTTTGCATTTGAAAACATTGCAGCACACATGACAAGTTTTTTTGATAGCTTTTGAACTTGATCACATTGCAGATTGCACATGACAAGTTTTCCGATGTCCCTAAAACCGAGGAAACTTGATTTTCGATCCACATCCGCCTTGTGGCATGCCTAGACACTCAATGATATTGGATCCGCTAGTATCCACACATACATGAACTTGATACAGCTGACTCTTACCAGTTTTATCGACATTGCACTCTATATAAGGTTCATATCCGAGACTCATTCTAATGGCTTCACTGATGCTAAATGTGTCGTAAAATCCACCATTTGGCCTTATACCTGCTTTAGCTAGGATAGCTAGGATATTTGCTTTGGCTTTTAGTTTAAGTGCTGCTTGGAAGTATTGATGTTGATTAAGAACAGCACTAGAACATGTCCCGCGATTCTTCCATTCGTGTGCCCATACCCGTGTGCCATCGCTCCTCGGACAGGCTAGAGATGGCCATAGTTTTCTCAGTTGTGGTAACAAGTCCTTGACCTTAACATATCAAAATGTCACAAAATGTAAACAGATTAACATCAAATTACTAAGCAGAACTAGTAAATATTGAGCTGTAGTTGAATTGAACCTGTGATGGATTAAAAGTGCTTTTTGGATCACAGTTAGACGGGTAAGACGCGTCGAAGTTATTAGGCCGTAACCCGCTAATAGTAAAGTCTGCGACAGGCTTCCCAGTAGTAGGATAGCAACAAGCAATCTTGGTGTCACATACTGATCCAGGCCACTGCAATATTGCACCCAATATCAAACATACTAAACAAGCAGCACTGACAGTCAGTAGATCAGAAACTCAAACCTGTTGGACAAAGTAGAAGAAAGCAAAGGTGGGAGATGCAGTGAGGACTAGTGATGGTGCATAAAGCAGAACAAGGAGGATTAATGGAAGAGCTTGAGATTGGTTCATTTTCATACTTGCTTATCTCCTGGATCTGGAAACTGCACTTATAGCAATGTCGCATGTTATTACTACATAATAGAGTGGACGACAGTCTCTGTTTGGTTCTGTTTAATATTATTACATTCAATTCAATCAACTTGTGGCGCTGCTCGATGCTTCATTTCATCTACTACAACTACCAACATCTCTACGTGTATGTGAATGCAATAAATTCTTAAACGACGTCATTTTGTTAAGATTTAGGCCGTAGTACTGGTCGTTATTATAGAGTTACATCGAAATACCTCGGCCCAATTCAATCCGGACCAGACACGGCCCAGTAGGGCCCAATTGACAAGAGCTGAAATCTCGGCGAAGAAGAAGAGAAGAAATGAATCTGACGAGGATGACGTCATTCATTGTCGCGAACTTCCATCGTCGTGAAAACTCAACCGACAGAGAGAGCGAGGTCGAATCCACCGCCTCTCTCTTTCCGTCTCCGTTTCAATCATCATCCGTATCTTCCAGAATCTTCTAGAATCTCCATAAATTGAAACGTGTATGATTCCTCCTCAACCTCACCTCCTTCATTTTTGATGCGACGCCGGCCAGCTCCAGACCGTCCGCAACCTCCGTCAAACGACAACGTTTCGTCCATGGATTACAATTCATCCATAAAGCTCCGTCCTTCCGCAATCGCGTCATCCAAATCGCGTAAGAACACGTTCCTCGCTGTCACAATTCTAATCGCCTTGTCGACGTTTGCGTACATCATCGTCGTACGGAGGTTCGGGAGAGAAGTGAAGTATCGGATCGTGATCGACGGGGGGAGTACGGGGACGAGGATCCATGTTTTGAGATACGAGGTTGTCGGAGGGGAACCAATGTTTGATTTCAAGGGAGGGTTGTGGAGTTTGAGAGTGAATCCAGGGTTGTCTTCGTATGCTGAAGAGACGAGTGGGGCTGGGGAGTCTTTAAGGGAGTTGATTGAGTTTGGGAAGAGTAGGGTTCCGGAAGGGAGTTGGAGTAGCACTGAGGTTAGGTTGATGGCTACTGCTGGATTGAGATTGTTGGATTTGAAAGTGCAGGAGGAGATTTTGGAGTCGTGTAGGAAGGTTTTGTGGGTGTCGGGTTTCTTGTTTAGGGATGATTGGGCTTCCGTCATCTCTGGTATGATGTGTTAATGTTGATTTATCTGAATTGTTTGGTGCATTGTGTAACCGGGTTTGTTGTTTTTTGTTGTTTGGTTGAAATGTTGTTGCTTTGTTTTGTAGGATCTGATGAGGGGAAGTATGCTTGGGTTGTGGCGAATTATGCGCTTGGATCTCTTGGGGGTGATCCTACGGACACAACGGGAATTATTGAACTTGGAGGGGCTTCTGCTCAGGTTTGTAGTGACTTTTTAATCTTAGTAGTATTCGATACCAATCACCTTTTGAAGTCGATCTCAGTATATCCAAACTGATAAAATAAGCTTCACTTATATACCGTGTATTCCATCAGTCTCAGTTGATCATGAATTTTTTGCCGTCTTTCAGGTAACCTTTGTTGCCAGGGAGCCGGTACCCTCAGAGTTTTCGCATTCTCTGCAATTTGGGAATTATTATTACAACCTCTACAGTCATAGCTTCCTTCATTTTGGCCAGGTGATTGAACTACATTCTATGCTTAATAGATAATGCCGTCTCTGATCTTACGAGTACTAGACTACTAGGATACTGGATTGTCTGAATAAACTAATTGCATTACACTATTATTCGGCTTGTTTCTCAGTTCGTAGAATATTTCCCAGTATTAAGTGTATTGTGTAACATAATATGACAAGATTTTCATAACTTCGGATGCAGAATGTGGCTCATGACTCTTTGCGGGAAGCAATACTCTCAGGGGACTTAAATTCTGGTATGCAATTCATAGGGAGATATCACATAGCTAGTGTTTCTCTTTATATTTATATTTATTTGACTTTCAGTTCGATTCTTTTATACAGTGATTGAGTTTACTCGGAATAATACTCTGACAGATCCATGCACTCCGAAAGGGTATTCACATGACCCACCAATAATTCCCGAGGAAAAAACAGCTGCAAACTCTCTTCAAGCTGAGGGCGACTTTTCTCAGTGCCGATCTGCTGCACTGGCGTTATTACAGAAAGGAAATGGTTAGTTCAACCAAAATCTCTTACTTTTTTTTGAAATTCTTCAGTTTCAAGTTCAGTACACTGTTGAGTGATCATTTCCATTTGAAATACAGATAAATGCTCATACCAGCACTGTCAAATAGGATCTGCCTTTGTACCTAAGCTCCACGGAAATTTCTTAGCCACTGAAAATTTCTTCTTTACATCAAAGGTTGCCTTTTCCCCCTTTTTAGGGTTGTGATAACTTATACTCCCTCCGTCCCATTTTGTTTGTCCAAAAGCATAAAATGCACGGTTATTAAGATAGATAGAAGGTATAAAATGTGTGGTTGAGAATAAATGAATAATAAGTAAATGAGTGAAAAAATAGAATGTGTGGTGGAGAATAAAGGAAAGTGGACAAACTTAAGGGGACACCCAAAATGGAAAGTGGACAAACATTATGGGACAGAGGGAGTACAATTTTGTATTACGCTGCCAAATATTTTGATTGCATACGATTTACATTTAGCTTGTTCCAGCATTTTAACTTAGTTCATTTTGATTTTGTTTCTAGTTTTTTAAACTATCCCCAAAAGCGAAGCTGTCAGATCTGATGAGAGCAGGAGAACAGTATTGTCAGGAGGATTGGATAAATTTGAAAAGTAAATATCATCCGCATGACGATGAAGATCTTTTGCGCTATTGTTTCTCTTCTGCATACATCGTGGCTCTGCTTAATGATGGGCTTGGAATTGCTTTGGATGATGGAAGGTATTTTATCAGAATTCTACTCCTAACTTAAACATTAACTTGGAATTTAACCCGTAGTGCACAATTTAATTCCCCTCACCGTATCCAAAGCCTTCCTTCACTCTTGTTATTGTCAAGGATTATAAAATATCAATCTCATCAAATTACATACTATGCAGAATTTCATTCACAAACCAGGTTCGGGATGTTCCTCTTGACTGGGCGTTGGGGGCTTTCATCTTGCAAAGCAATGCTGCTGATATATCAGAGTACCACACTGACTGGTCTAACAGCATAAACGGAAATGACTCCCCTACTATTCTTGCAATTATCGTAATATTTCTATTTCTTACATTTACAGCATGGTCTGTATCTAAGTGGAAGAAACCCCAGCAGAAGACAATTTATGATCTGGAGAAGGGTCGGTACATTGTGACACGTATTGGAAAATAAACTTTTGTATAAGCTGGAAAGGTTGTTTTGTTTGGCTGGATGATCAGGAAACTGTTTCTGCGGCAATGCTATACCCTCAGGGGACTTGTTGATAGTGATTGAGAGATGGTTATGTTCGGAATTCATAATGATTGGCTTGTTGGACAGTTCGCTAGCATCTAGTGTGAGGACACTCAGCACAGAGAAATTTTGTGAACAGTGTGTATATGAAAACTCTACATTGTTAATGGCAATTTTATCTTAACGTTTGCTGATGACTTTTGCTATCAGGATCTCATGGCTGAGGCCTATTCCTCGAACACACCCTAGATGACGTTAGTGGCCATACTGATAAGCTCTTTTGCATTGGCATTCTTTGAATGGACTCTTCAGTGTAATCCACATTTTAGTTGGTGCTGTTCTTGTTTGAGGTGCAATAGAAAGAAAAGTTAAAGCCCTCTCTAAGACCAACCTAGAGAATGTTGAAAGCCACCATTTTCTTTATCTGACTGCAAGTGCGATTGCTTTCTGTTGTTTAAACTTTGAATGTTTTAATTCCCTCATAAAATGGTGGGACTCCCTAACCTTAGCCATTTCATTTAGATTCTGTAGGGTAGATAGAAAGTAGAATACAAATATACATCATAAAGGCAGTTAGTATCTACTCATCAGACAGACAGACAGACATCCTCCAAGTATCATCTGTGCCTGTCTGAAACCCTTCATGTTGGTTTTGCTTCAAGCGGGTTTTGCTCAAAGGTCCTGATACAAGAATGCAGAGAACAAATGTGTAAGCACTAAGAGGGAATAATCACAAACTAAGTTAATGATACATAATCAAAATATACCCTTTTGCTTTAATTCAAATATCTCAATGAAAAACATTATGGTATTTATGATAAGCACAAGCAATGTTTTACTACTTGGACCATGACCAGTCTTCACTCATTCTGAGACAAGAGAATCTCATCACTAAAAATTGGATAAAGAAGATGAAATTGTACTTTAGAATGTTCCTACTTGCATTTGATATTGATATAAATTACTCTGCAATAAAGATGAAAATAATGATTAAAGGAAAAGAAGAGACACAATACTTAAACTTAAGGTGGGAGATATACAAATATAGCTTGGTGTCCCAATAAAGAAAAGAAAAGAAAACACATAAATATAACAAGGAAACATAAACTGTTGCATAGATGAAAGAGCTTGGTCTAAAGCAAAGAGATCTTAAAGTTGCCAAAAGCAAGTGTTTAGGTTTTTTAGGAATACTTGTGTAACCCCCCTTAGCTGCTTACCTTTAAATCTTGCAAACATATTACCAATACAGTATCTTGTTTACCCCTTATGTCCTCCAAGTGGTTTCCTTCTGCTAATCTGCTTTTCTTAACAACAAAGGAATGTGAGATTACTCAAAACACCCTACAAATGAAACTTTTGAATTGAGGCAAGCAAGATACAGAAGTGATCAATGCCATGAGCATATTTTCTTGAGAAAAATTAGTAAATATCTACAAAAGCCACTAAAACATCCTCTTTACTGTTGGCATATATTAAACTAATTGGCATTCTTATTCTGCATGCTTATCATTGGGGTGAATCCATAATCACTTTTCCAGGGCAAATTGGACCCCTCAGCCTAAACACTTTGGAGTCCCCCAAAATCCATAGAGATATATAACAGGCTTTAATTTACAGGTATAGCTGCATATAACTCTTACCTCTTGCCTTCTTATAGGCAACAAAATCTCTGATTCAATCTCATTCCCAGTGAGCAACATGGTTTTGAATGCTTCTAGATGGATTATCATACTCTTATGCATATCCTTCATTTTGCAACCTGCTACTGTTTCATGCTTGAGGAATTTTGATGTTGCTGTCAGAGTAGGCAATGAAGACAACTCGCCAATAGTCAGGATTAAGCGCATTCTTAAGGCTCTCGTCACGGTTGACCTGAACGGAAAGAGCCAATCATCACCGAGTATCAACAAACAAATTGATCCAAACCGATCAAGCAAAAGAAGAGTGCGGAAAGGACCAGATCCCATTCACAACAGAAGTTGAGTAGCAGGAAGAAACTCTTCAACTGCTTGGACAAGTACTATGAGACAAGCTGATACTATACACTAAAGAAACTTATATCTACTTGCAAATGATTGGTTTCGGCCGGGGTGCAGTTAAAAGCTAAAACTCCTGAATACAGTGGTGATCATCACTTCCTAAGTGGAAGTGTCATGTACTCACACACGGAATGAGGAACTCTGGAGACCGCATTCCAAGGTGACAAGAAGCTCACATTTGGCGAATTAGCATTGAGTGAGTCCAAAAACCAATGATGCAATAATATCAAGTATCTTTCAGATTGCATATACTATAAAGCTACATATTTTAGTTTTCAAATGATATGACAATCTATCAGTAGCACTTGATATCGGCATTAATCTTCTGCATTTTACAAAAACAAGATTGATGGTTTTAGGTATTAAATCCCTCACATCAGGTTGCTTTGCATTATTGACAACTGAGAGCATGCCAAACTCAAAGAATCAACTTTTGTCAAACCATAAATAATGGTTGATCTGAGCTAATGAAATTCAACAAAAGATACTTGATGCAATCAGCAAGAGTACAACATCACATTATATTCATATATAAATTACAGAGTGTTGCAACTGTAATTTGGAAACAAAGTTTCCTAGAGCACTTCTTCAAAGAGAGCCTCAAATACTTCACTTCTAAAGATAATCAAAATTAGTCAGCCTTGTAGACTTTAGTGGGTTGCACTTCAAAGCCACCTTCAGCTCTCTTGACAAGTGAGTAAGGCATGTGAGTTCCAAGCAACTTATCCCACATAACAAAAAAGGGTTGCGAGAAGTTGTACTTGCTACCATACAGCTGATGGTGGACATCATGGTAAGCAGAGTTGTTTTTGAAGAAAACATGGAAGAGGTTACCCGGTAGCCACAAGCCACAGTGATCATCTACTGTTTTCATTGTTGCAAAAGAGAAGAAGAAGATGGATGTACGAGGAGACATTCCTGATAAAAGGAAAGATAAGGCCCCGCCAATTGTGTCATTGAGAAGTCCCTCGATTGGGTGATTGTATAGAGCACCAAATGCATAGGGAACAACAAGTCGGTGGTGTTGAGAATGGATGTGCTTATAGAGGAACTTGTTGTGATGCATGTATCTATGCATGAAATACTGCCATGTATCCATCACGAGCATTGCAATGAAAAACTGCCTTGCAAGGCTTAAGATAGAGGTAGGGGCATCATAAACTTCAGAATCGCTACCTGTAACCTACATAGAACATAACAAACCTTAAAAAATAAAGCAAGATTGGAAAACAAATTAATTTCAAAACATTCCAACTAAAAACAGTAACTGAGCATGGTGTATCTAACGAGAAAGTGATACAATCTCTACGGCAAACAATTCATCAGATTGCCAAAATATTTAGTGCATATAAGTTAATTATAGATCCAATTTGGTCTTCATGACCTTTACAAAAAGAGCTTGAAACAGAGCCATCACATTCCATTAAACATCCAATCGAGTGTATATACAACTAAACGAACTCGATCGATTTGAATTCCAGAACGATCTTATAAAACAGTAGTTATCCGCATTCTATGCATTTCCCATCCAAACTAATTTATCTTAAATTGAGAATCAACACTGTATACAAAATCACACGCAACACTGGGCAAACATATGCAACTAGTTTTCTTCAAATTTAACTATACTTAATACTGCAAACCAATGCAGTAGAACTCCTAACTTAACAATTCTTTCCATTTTTGTTAAAACAACAATCAGGTGACCTCAAAAAATAACAAAAAGCAATGTTGCTCAACTAATCAAACTCAATCAAAGAAACTGTAAAAACATGAAAATTAAGCACATACCGAAAACAGCATAATCGCGACAACAGCCTGAATAACCTGCTGCAAAAGAACGCCTTTAACAACAGAAGATTTGGTGACCAGATTCTTATCATCCTCATCTTGTCTCGAATGAAGCCGATACCTATCCATCGATCCCATCATCACGTACAATCCGGAGTAAACCCAGTAAACTGCAATCGGCACAACCGTGCCTAGAACCTCGTCCGACACCGAATCTCATCTCCCAATCTACACAATGCTTTGTTTCGATCGAAGTCAGGTTAGGGTTTTTAGAGAATCGTCGATCAATTTCATTGAAATTTCACGGTTGTTAGAAGTAAGCGTGGAAGATTCTGTGATATGCATTTATGTTTAGTTTCGCGTTTATGGATATTTTGTTGCGATACGTTTAGCGTTAATTGCGAAACTATAGATTATTTAATTGATGTTGAAATCAATGGGGCCGGACGCAAGGCGGTGACTTTAAATCAACGGCTTGATTGGATTAGAATATGCCACGTGTCCATGTTATAATTGTGAAACGCATTATCAAGGCATTTGCTTCTTCTTATGGCTCGTTAAGTTAGGCTGTTACTGACTGACATACGAAAATCAGCTGTACAAAACTATATCCAGTACGTAATTAAATCTATGGATGCAAACGTACAAAAACGATTTTATAATTAGACGAGTATTTCAGTATCAGCAGTGCAACCAAACACATTACAAGGTGCTCACCACCTTTTCTTGCTTGCTGTTTATCTTTCCGGGTCGGCGGATCAACTCACTCTCATTTAATGAATGATAGAGTAATTGACATCATTGGCTGCCGTTGCATTATGGCACTAGGCCTACTTAAATGTTGTGGTGACCATTGTACCTCTGGCACAGGCTGGCACAGCATTGGAATTGAGGTCTATCGCTGCCTAGAGGAAGGCCGACGATTGTCCATAGGTGACCTTTCTTCCCTGTATGGTTGAGTAGATGCATCCAATAAAGTGGGTATCCTTGTGACACTACCTTTTCCTTTCTTAGCGTTTGGGCCAATTTCTTCTATCATGTATTTCCAACCATCAATTGGTCTCCTACGGCTAAATATGTGTTTTTATGAAGCTTGCAATCTGCAACAAAAAATATAACCACATGTTCATTAACAGAAGCTTATAAAAGGATACTGCCCAAGAGCAAAAGTATGCTAAGCAATAATAAGGCTATCACTCAAGTAGGAAAATATGTGAGTGAAAACTAGAGGTGCATGTTTTACAAGTCAGCATATATTATGATAGTACCATGATCAAGAGAGATACAAGAAATATGAGTTGTGTTAAATTTAGAATAAGTCCAGCATGGGGGTGCAGTGAGTTATTTTAGGGGAAGAGGTGGAAAATGACTATTATTCGTCTCTTTACATCATGCAAAATTTAAACATCACAAATTTAAAGAAATCTACAAGCAAATCCAAGTTTCAGTATCGTGGCACATATTGTTGATGCCAATCTAGTCAGTGTTTCATTAGATATATAAAGTCATAATAATATATACACCTGAATCGTTACTTAAAAACATATAATGAATATCCGATTCTGATCCAAGCTCAATTGTTGTGAAATTAGTCGATGTGTTTTGCTGAAATTGCATAAAATCCAACACTCTATTGTGATCAAAGTGACACGATTAGAGGGAAATCGATGACAGAATTTGAGACTGTAATCATAATCATACCAATAGCATAAAGAAGATAAATAAAGATAGCACTCATCAAATAGTTTAAATGTACCTGGAACTTGCTATAAGCTATCCGACGCTCATATTCCTGAAGAAGGATGTCTTCCTCCCTCTGCGACATCTCCCAAACATTGCCATCTTGTACCTTAGCGTCGTCTCCCAACCATCAGGCTTGTTCTTGAATTCATCCGAACCAGGAACTCTTGCTTCACTAAGATCACTACTCGGAGAGTCAAATATCCTGAATAAAATTTCAATAAACAAACACATTAACTCCCCAGGAAACTGACATGCATTCTATGAAAACACGCAAATGAATAAGGTACCAAAAATTAACATACTCTGAGCAACTATCGAGTAATTTTTCAATATCATCACCACCCCCAAAATCACCCAACTTTGCTTCCTCCATCTTCTCAATCTCCTTCACCCACAACCCAGCATGAACTCGCTGCTTCCTCAACCTATAATCCTTCTTAATATTTTCCAAGCTATAAAGCGAACCATCACTCTTCTCCTTCACTTGCTGCAGCTTCAACTGGCTCTTCTTCCTCTGCTCCCAATTCTCATTCATATCCTCCACAAATGCCTTTGTCTCAGAATCAACCTCCGGTCCCAACGAAACCTTCGCATCAGACTCAACCGGTGGAGATGATACCGAAGGCATCACATCCGCCTCCCATGGAGCTCGATTCTTCCCTTGCATATCGTCCGGTAACCACGCCGTCTCCCATGCCTCGTTCCATTCATCGTCTCCGTTTTTAGACTTCCTGTCGTTTGTGAATTTCGATGACATCGTTCGGAACTGCGTCGTTGAACCAAACCTCAGCGATAAGCTGCGGATGCAATTCGATGCTCTACCAAACGCTACCATCGTCAATCGATGGAAATACTGCAGCCAATTGATTGGATATTGATTCTCACGGCGTTTCAGGACGCTTCGAAAACTGGTTCGGAGCTCCGTTAGGGTTTTGGCAGACCTGAAACCGAGCGATAAACCTCCGATTTGGACCGCCAGCAATTCGAGGGGTATTTTCGTAATTAAGCTGGAGACCCGTTGGTGCTCCATTTGCGGGCCTGGCAGAGTGGCCCGTTAGCCCACGAGAGCTACGTATCATCTTCTACATCTTTAGCCCACTTCTAAGTGCTTTTATTGCATATTGCATTTAATATTTGTTGATTTGTTTAAATAGAAAATATTTTCAGAATCATGTGCGGAATCAGTAGAGAATAATAGAGTAATTGATTTTTTTATAAAAAATAGATACAAAAAATTTATGGCGGTGAATCTAGTACTGTGGTTTTCAATAACTTATACGAGAAAGCGATTATCATTTTCATAGGATTAGGTTTGAGTTGTAGAAGCTAAGAAAAGATGTCGGAATCAGTGATGGAGATATATGAATGCGACGTAGATATTTCAAAGTGCAAGTCGTGGAAGTTGAAAGACTTAGGAAGGTTCGAGCTAGGCTATATTGTACGTTGAGGAATAACACCACGTCAAGAATCCAACATTGTAGGGTACGTCTTAATTTGTATACTCTTTCCGACACACACATAACACATTTTTTGAATTATTGTGGAAATCATAAAGTCTAGCATGCAATCATCCACTTCCTTCCCTTATCTAAAACATGAGATTTGTTCGGGATACTGAGGTAGACAGACACATCGTATGGCATTAAGGGATTTGAGCCATTACGTTGTTGTCTCCCTTTTTGTACGTGTGGTTCTCAAATTGGATGGAACGTAACGTTCATATCAAAGTGTGCATTACTTGACAACTTGCAAGATGGTTGTGTACTACAGTAACTTGTATAATATTTCTTGTATTATTTTTCCGCATATCATATACGAATTGCTCTCGAACACAAATAAGTCAATCGAGCTTTCATGCACTTGGACAATAATAATGTTATTTTGGTTTTTCCAAGGACTGACCGCCGGTGAGATTTAGGAGTCAGAGAAGACTGGAACGTGCCGGCAAGAGTAACCAACCAAGACAAATCGCATTGAATTGTAGGTGTATGTATGTATATATTGACCTAATTTCAGCTGGCCGACCCATTGGATGCATGCCTTATTCAATGACCGTCTTTCTTTACTTTCTTCCTTGGATGCAACATGTAACCTGAGATGACCGTTTTATAGTTTTATTCGTCAACATTCCATTCAAATCAATGTTTTATACTTCCTCCGTCTCATAATGTTTGTCCACTTTCCATTTTGAGTGTCCCCTTAAGTTTGTCCACTTTCTTCTTCATTCTCCTCCGCACATTCTATTTTTTTACTCATTTACTTATTAATCATTTATTCCTAATCACACATTTTATACTCTTTTTCTACCTTAATTAACGTGCATTTTGTAATTTTGGACAAACAAAATGGGACGAAGGGAGTACTAATACCGCTTTTATTTTAAATGTCAACAAAAAGGGCATAAATACGATATTGTTCTAACATAATATAATATTATTCTACAAAATAATATTTGTTAATAATTATCAAAATGATACTCCATCCGCCCCATAATTTATGTCTCATTTGATGTTTTGCACGGTTTTTAAGAAATGAAAGAAAAGTAAGTAAAATAAATAGTTGTGGTGATGAAAAGAGAAAAAAGTGATTTGATGGGGTTGGCCTAGTGGTTAGGCACTCACTACTTGGGCTAAGGGTCTTGGGTTCGAGTCATGGGGTAAGAGTGAAAATCCTGAAAGAGAGAAGAGAAATATGTGGTGAAAAACTAAAGAAGATATGTTCATTTATGATAAGATTTATAAATGAAAAAATAATTTTGAGACACCCAAAATAAAAATAAGATATTAATAATGGGATGAAGAAAGCATCATTTATTCTACGGAGTATATAGATAAAAAACAGTTGGGCACCTTGCAGGCGCAACGGATCTACACGTGCGTCCTTCCGCATCGGATTCTATCGAACTTTAATAATGCAAGTAAAATCAAATATCTGTCCTTGTTTAACATCACGGGCGTATATTAGTCACATGCGCAGTGCATTTTGCTGTGATGGGAGGAGTATCGTGCGCATCCAACCAATACTCCTCATCATTTTCGAATCGGACGGATAAGATTGAAAGATAGACATCGGGGACCACGACATGTCCACGTCCGATGGCGTGTTTATAACGCTAGAAAATGAACACGTCATTAAAGATAGAAAATAGTCACGAAAATGAAATGAAAAATAAAACCGACAGACTATCCGTTGCAATCGGTAGTTTACACCCCACACCAACACTACAACTCTGCCCTATTTTCACGCACCGCCTCTTTCACTTCTGCACCGCCTTCCTCGCCGCCTCTCTCGCCGCCTCCCTCATCTTATCTTGATTTGATTATCCAGCAACATATATGTTATTAAGATTCTTGTTCGTCTGGTGATGAGATGAATTGTTGGTTTTGGTGTTTCGTTGCGGCTTTTGGGTTGGTTATAGTGATGGTATTGCTGAGTTCGATGAAAATGAGTTTGTTGATGGAGGTGATATGGATTAGATCTTTTTCAGTTCGGACTCTCAAAAATTAGAGATTGAAACTTTTCTCATAGGGTGAGCGGGTTTTTCGTATCTCTAATTGATGGATTGTTCTGCTCATGTATCTTGACAGTTTAATTGGAGACTTGGTTCGACTTGAATGATGCACCTTTTTAAGCTGGTTTTTTTTGGCTCAAGCTTACACAGTTGGACTAATATGGATCAATTTCTGAGGTTATATTTTTAAAGTTCAATGGTTTCATCAGTTATTATCACAGAAACCTTGGAAGTTCTGTATATCAGATTGATCGTCAATTATGTGCTCACTTGATCAAAGTTCTGTCATTTTTTACACATTCTTGTACGTACCGACGCAAATGATTGGATCTATTCCTATTGTTTATATTCATGTTTCGACTATTTCGAATCTGGCTAAATTTCTATTTAACTTTTTAAATCCTCGAATTGTACTTTTAGACGGTGTCCTTCTATCAAAAAAACACTACTCCCTCCGTCTCATTGTGTTTGTCCACTTTGATTATTTTATACTTCACAAATAATCAAAAAGATAGACAAACTTTATGGAACGGAAGGAGTACAACTCTGCCTTGTTTCTTTTGCAATTTGCGAATTCTTTTCATTATTTTCACATCAGTCCTTGTTTTGCATTTTGATTCTTTTGGTTCATTTAGTCAAAATTAAACTTTTACATTAACTTGATACTATTTTTTAATTTTAAAAATTTGGGGTAAGTTTCAAACATTACAAAATGAATAGGGGTTTGTTCACAAATGAAAAACTTAAAAATCGCAATCATTCATTTCATTCGATCAACCAAACCACATCTTTCATCTAATCATCTATTCCTCCCCTACTCTTTTCGTATTTCAAAACCTACCCCCAAACTTTCAACCAACTACATAAACAGCTCCGACTGCAGCAACGTATAGTAATTAGCCGCTTCATCTTCCAACTCCCAAAGCCCTTCACAAAATCCAAACGAATCTCCACCGTCGATCACAACCCCATCTCCAATCTCATCCCTTAATTTACTACAAGGCAATCCAAGCTCATCATCCGATGCTTCTAGAAGGTGGCGTATCACTCTGTCCTTCTCATCCTCATCTTCCGTCGACTTCGAATCCGGCGAGATTCCGTCGTTTGTTCCGTCTTCGATCCCCGCAATTGTCGGGATCGAGTCGAAGTCGAGAGTGCATGTTATTTCGTTTTCCAGTGATGACATCAGCGAAGACAAATCGTGGTCTGGGAATTCCTCGTCTTGTTCGAGAATCGAGATGATTTGGTTTATAGATTTCTGTTTCTTTGGATCCGTTTCGGAGACGGAGAATTGGGTATCATGGCTGTCAACTTCGACGACGTCGTCGCGGTGGCGCTTTAGGGAGACTTCCGCCATTGAAATGGGTTTAACAAAAAGCTGAGCTTTTGAAAACAGGGGATGGGAGAGTTGATGACACAGTTGATTGATGAGGAGAGAGAAGGGAGTAGAATGTGAATTTATAGGAGTGGAGGGGTCGAGTAAAAATAAAGGAAAAGTAAGTGGGAAGAGAATAATATTTTAAGAAATTGATTGACGAGTGGTGGACATGAGAAGATGCTAACTCGGTGGAAAAGAAAAGTATTCCAAATTAATAAAGTAATTAATAAAAAGATGTGCATACCATGAAAGGAAACACTGAAATGGAGTTTGTTTTTCTTGTCTTGTCTAATTTATATTATTCAAATTATATAATATGAGTAAGGTTTTAGGAGGACGATAAATATATGTGAGACGGTGAGACATGATCTCAACCGTTGATTACTAATAATCCAACGGATGAAATTTGATTCAAAAAAGTAACCGTCACTCTCAACCGCTAGGGTTTTTTGTAAATCCAACCGCCCATTATATAAAAACCAACTTTAATCTCAACCGTATATTAATCTAATCTAACGGTTGAGATTTCGTCCTTCTGTCTCACATATACTTAGTGTCCTTCTAGAACGTAACCCTATATAATATTATACAAATTATTAATATTTTTGATTATTTCTCTATAAATAGTCTTCTGATATTGTGAATTTCAATGTTAATTTTTCATTCTAAGTATTTTTCTAAGGTTTAGGTGTGGAAATTAATATTTAGTGTTTGATTTTTAAAAAAGTTGACCAGAATACAAGAAGAAATGGTGTAAGTAAATGGAAGTCCAAATTTTGGATAGGTCCCTCAGTTTTCATCATGATGGTGTGTACTATTGTGTGGGACACTTGTTTAGGTTTGATTATACACTTATTTGGTTTTTTTAACTACACAAAAATCATTGTCATTTTTGGAAATAAGTGTAGTGATGGAGAAAATGAGCACCAAATTGTTAATTATCAAAATTTGATTTGATTCTTTTATATTCATTTACCAATTAATTCAATAATTACAATTTAATTTTAAATGTAATCACTTTTATTCATGTGAGAATAATAATATGGAGTTAATTTAAATTGTGGGACGAGTGGATACCACATGACTGACCGCTAAAACTAGCTCGCTTTTACTATAATCTTACTGACCTTGAGATAACATTTACTCCCTCCGTACCATTTTGAGTGTCCCATTTGTGAACTTTCACGGTTTTTAAGAAAATTGAAAAATGTGAGATAAAAAGTAAGAAAGAGAATGAGTGAGATAAAAAGTATGAAAGAGAGTGTAAATGTAAAGGTAAAAAAATTTCTGTTTTAGGAAATGGGAAGATTATTTTGGGACATCTAAAAAGGAAATGGGACACTCATAATGGGACGGAGGGAGTATTTGATATTGAAATCAAGTCTGATTCATATTCATGTTTGTATGTTCTGCTTTCATTTCTAAAGTGGAGTTGATAAGTATAGCACAAAAGATGGATTCAATTCACATGAACAATCCTAGATAAATACTGTAAACATTGATCAACGTTCAACGATCAATAATGTTAATAGTGTTCGCATCTTTTCAATTCAAGTATGTGGAAGTGGAAGGTCTATTATGAGTACTAAATTATCATCTTCTTTCCATGATATTTTCGAAGATTGGGACATTAATGGCCAGGATAGTGTTGGTGGAATCGAAACACTAGAATCTCGTGGAAGCAATACTATTATTTGACCACTGAATTTAATTCTATGAAACAAACTTCAATGTTCAATGTCTGACTACAAAAAGTTAGGTGCAATTCAATTTTCTAGATGACATCTCAATGGCTTCCCATACAGCAGCCTCATTTAATCTATTTGTTAATGGAAACTAACTCCATATTACGTGCTAAAACTTGTACCGTTACTAATTGGATGGCCAAACTAAAAATCTTCTTGTTAAGCATCCGAGATTATAAGGAAAACCTACCGTATTGATAGTATATGGCTTGTATAAGGAGTAGCTGGTCTAACGGTCAGCCACTTTGCCTTAAATCAGAGGTCTGTCTAGTTCTCTAATCAAATTATATTCGATTCTACTTATTGACACTTAGAATTGCATTCTTTTAAACAGGCAAAATAAGATTGCTTCGATAATTATACCCTTCGAGGCCATCCGCACATGCTTCCGACATGATTGGATATACTATTTGATCAGCATTAAACAAAATCGATAATCGAGTATGATTAATGGCTGCTAAACAAATAATGGAGTATCTGATAAGTACTTGCACTAGTTGTTAGATTAATAATGCACGTTGCTTAAAATAATTGTGGCACGTGCGAGCTGATGTGAAAAACAAGATCATTGGTAGCACAAATAATTTGTTCGATCGTGGTGCACGTGGTAAGTGGTTCGATGCTTTTAATTGTCGGCCTAACGACATGTTTCCACCACTTAAACTACAAGTCTCCAGCTTTCCATTTGTCACGCTTTTATCATTAACTCACATTTCTTGATCATCGTTTGAATTTGAATCATTAAAAACGACGTCGTCGACGCTATTTCTCTGAAATGGGCTGGGCTTTTATTTCAAGAAGCTCGTTTCTCTAGACATAGCTTTAGGGCCCAATTGTAGCGATAGCCCAATATCGCACCACTCTCTATAGTCAACACGTTGACTCGCTTCGTCTACATTGGATTCGAGAACGGAGTCAATCTCGACGGCTGGCGGTGCCGGAGGAGCAATCGCGGCCCATCCGCCGATGCTTGGGGTATGTGCATTCGTCGATTTCTGTTCTCAAGTAATTTTGATGTTTGATTCAGCGCCTCGTTTCGATTATTTTTTGCATGATCCTCAGGTAGATGTGTGATTCAGCGCCTCTGTTCTCAGGTAGATGATACTGACCGTTAGTTATGATGGTAAGATTGTTAAGTAATGCTTTTGAGCATGTTAAGATTGTAACGCTCTAATGCACAAGTTTAGAGTAACTGCTTGTTGTGTTTGAATATGTGTAACAGTTTGTCAATGTCCTGGTTGATATTGACTTTGGGGAGCAAGCAGTTTATGCTGTGAAAGGGAGAACATGGTTCACGCACGTGGAACAAATTGTGGGGGGCTCTTCAGAGAGTAAGTAATTGGTGAAATATGTTAGTCCAGTGCGTTAGAGGCATTTTTTATGGGAATGTATCATGGCGTAGTTTGGGCTCCCTTTGAGTCCATTCTTTTCATGCGTTGTCTCTAGATGTGCATGATATCCAAATAATAGAAGATCTTTATTTATATTTAAGTGGATGTGTATGATGTGGTGTTCATATATCAGTTCTTTGATTATCAAGCTCAAGTCTCAAGTGTATATATACTTTGTCGGCATTTCTCACTTTCTTGTGACTGCAGTCAAAAGATATTTGTCGCAAGTGTCTATTATTTTCTGCCACGTCTGTAATAAAGGGACTATATTTTGAATTCACTTCCATAATGCAAGGGGCTGCACTGCATGCTAGATTCCTCTCCTACTGGTGATAGTTAGTAAGTCATTGACTTACATTTTTCAGTAAGTTTCATCAAGCCTTTTAGAGATTTATACGGGTACAGATTACTGAAATGCTGAAAACAGTTAGCTGATCGCTTTGAACACATTTTTATTTCTGCAAGATCCTGGTTTGTAGTTATAAGAATTGTGTCAACAAGTGTGTATATCATATGCGTTAAGTTGCACCTTACCTGCTGATGTTATATGTACTGCTTTTGCAGTTGCTTGATGTCTCCAAAGATTCTGGTGATTGTAACCCAATCCCTATCTAGACCTGAAATGTCTTTTATTTTTGATATACTTGAAGCATACCATGTGTGACTTTCCAGCAGATAAAGACACTTAAGTTTAGGTCTGTGTAATTAGAGACAACATATCCTGTCTCTTAAATTGATATTGTTATCATTATCATATAAACCAATCATCTTATATTGTCCTGATTCTCTTGAAGATGATAATCACAAATATCACCCGTCTATTATTTTGACTTTTTACCTAAATAAAAGTTTACGTTTTATCATGCATGAACTTGCCTATTGATTTGTTGGTCTCTTATTGCTCTTAACATATGTTTCTGCTGTGCCTTTGCATAAGATTCAACCAATCCTAATTGATGCTCTTATTTTGACCTATGCAGACTTTTTTGCACTGCAGTTTCTTGATGTAAGTGTATGCACATGTTATCATAGGACCATGAAAAAGACAGTCAAAGAAATCAAAAGCCTAATACAGGTGTCATGTTTTTACTCTTGAAAACATTGCTGCTGTTGAGGTGAATTTTCTAGCAGAGATAAGTAACTTCAGATTCCTACTGTTACTTCTTAATATATTATTTTCTGCATCATCTTTTTTTTGGACTCGGTTTCTCTCTACAGGATTCAGAAAGATCGAGTCGATTCCTGCTAAACCAATAAACAAATGTGTGTGGGGGCAGAGCTGCTCTTGTTAAATGTGACATGTCGATATACTGGGATCTGATTTACATAACATGGGAGGCATGTAATGTCCTAGATTAAGTTGTTTGCTAACACATCACATGCATGATGTGCAAATTCTTATGTTTGGCCTCAAGTAATCCCCATTCGCTTTAATGTGATATTAGTTCTCATATTCAACTACATATCTGATGACATTTTCACCAGAATATTCTTATGATAGTAATTATTTTATTTGCAGATTGTCAATGGCACGGAACGGAGTCTAATCTTTTTGCGTTCCATACGAATAACTGAGTTTGAAAGAGCTAGCAAACTATTGTCTGATTTTTCATAGGCTAAGAAGTCAATTTTGTACTAACTTGGCAGGGGAATTATTTTAAGGGCGGCCTAATGATACAAGGGCACATAGGCTTTAGCACCCCTCGTGCAGAGACCCACCCAAAGCCATCTCAACTCATTCATTTTCGTTGATGTAGGTATTCCAAGTTTGAGTGGTGTGGATCTTTCATAATAATACTTATGGTGTATAATTCTAGTACACTGAAGCAAGAGCCTTTAGTTTATAGGGTGTGGAATACTAGTGTCATATGCATTGATGGAGTTGGCATGTGGCCCCTTTGGTTGATGCCTTTGTTGTTCTATTTGCAGACATATCTTCTCAATCCATATGGAGAAACAGTCATCACGTGACTCTATTGTGCTCATGTACGAGTATGACATCCGCTGTAGCACTGATTTTAATTATTTTAGGACATCATATTTTAAGCGTCTCTAAGGTGGTCTCTAAGGTTGATGACAAAGAGAGTCATCTGGATTCTGGCATTGTGGCCGGAAAGGACATCTACTCTGTATAGTGTAGATCTTCTGCTGTATATGATGTTAAATAGGCAGTATATACTCAAGAGGACTGAACTGACCAGATGTAAACACTGGGTAGGAAATCAAGATAAGACTAGCTTAATAGCTTCTCAATGGGGAAACCGGTACTCGAAAACCTTGCATGCCATTTATGAGCTAGAGGTGGTCACAGCGGTTTGTTAATGAGAAGGGTCCAGAAAGTCGCTTGGTTATTAATTTGCCGGACACCAACAGCCAACTTGGAGTTTGGACTCCACATTGTCTATTGCACCTCCTGACCTCCACCACAATCTGAACAGTTGAACAAAATGAGAGATGTTATGAAAAAATCATTACAGCATTGTGCTACTAAGATTTTTGTTAATTAAGTAATTATTCTTGAGGTTCATATGGCTCTCTTTACTACTGACCCAACTTGTCTGCTGAAGATGTCTCAACTCTCAATACATCTTTCTCAACCTATCTCTTACTTAATTTGCTGTTTAACTTTATTATTCATTACACTGCACCTCATATGCCAAGCCGGGTTGCTTTCAAATACAAATGCCTATAAATATAGATGACTTCTCAACTTACAAAGCAAACCAGCTAACAGCTCCCTCAAGCAATTACAAAAACTCAATTCTCATATTTCACGTAGTCATCAGTTCTCAGTTGTCTCATATACACTGTCTTTCACGTCCCTGTGTTTGATACTGCATACACATTTTGATCAGTTATCTCAAAAGTAGGGTGTGAAAGAACAATGTCGAGCTCTAGAAGATCACGCTCAAGACAATCCTCGTCAGGAAGTTCAAGGATCTCAGAGGATCAAATGGCTGACCTTGTGTACAAGCTGCACCGGCTTATCCCAGAGATTCAGAACAGTAGTGCCAACAAGGTATATATCCATATATTGAACGTTGGATAGTAAGTTACTGGCTACTGAACAGTTGTTTCCTTTCATAGCAACACATTTTAGATGATAATAGATGTTTTTCATCATTAGCCAATCATATACCTTAACACACAACGTGACATATTTAACAATTATTTGCCACATAAAGTTGATGGGTTAGCCTGCCTTATAATGACTACAAATGTGGGACTTGAGTGTTCCCTAGTCAAGGTCATCTATACAGTAATGAACTACACCTTACCAGTACCATCTACTTTCAACTTCAGATGACTCAAGTTTTTTCATGATGCAAAATACAGGTATCTGCCTCAAAGGTATTGCAAGAGACATGTAACTACATAAGAAGTTTACACCAAGATATCGACGATCTAAGTGACCGGTTGGCGCATCTCTTGTCCTCTTCGGACACTGACACCGCCCAAGCTGCCATCATCAGGAGTCTTCTCATGTGAAAGTTACAACATGAATAATCCATGAGCAGATAATATGATCTACATCAAGTACTAAATGTATGACGATTCTGTAATGTACTTCACCTATATAAAAACACCAGTTAGGGCAGTTAGGGCTTGGCAAGGTAGCACATATTGCTCACCAATCTGGCTACCTAGTCTGTACTTACAACTTAGATAATAACAAGTGTTATTGGTGTGACATGTATCTTTGTTTCATTTAAGTTAATTATGACTGATCTCCATTAAATTACATATATGTTTACAATAATACACCATTATTGAACTGGAAAGAGTCTTCTATTCACCTCTTTTCAAGGGTTCCATAAAACTACTTTAATACTCATTTTCATACTCACATTTCAAACTCTTGGAGTCTTGCTTACTCGATCTACACTCTACATTTTATCTGTAGCTACTAATTATTTAAACAATCGCTATCTCGTCTCGTCGGTGATTTATCTAATCAATTACTACATAAACACGATATCACTGTGCATGACAGCGATAAAAACACATATTTTGTATGACCTAAGACAACATTTACAGTAGTATATAATCAAAATATTATAAGAATCAAAACTGTGCTGAAACGGTAACACCATGCAAGTACAAAAGTGTATAATGCAAGCAAAACATTTGGGCCGGCGGTTACTTTTCAATCTAAGCCCATTAATAGTTTAATGGGCTGGTGGCATTCACTCCACATTTCGTGTAGTACAGAGAGTGTATATGCTGCAAGTGATTAAGGTTTTGACGTAGAATTCCAATAAAATCTCCTAAACAACTGTTGAAGGTGTAAATACCTTCGAATACCATCAAGCTGTTATTTTGTTTGGGTGTTTTCTTTAACGTTCGAGTGTTTTCTTAGACCAAGCTAGTGCCTCATGTTGTATTGGAACACATATAGTCGAAGGGCCTGCACGCGAAACGTTTATATCTACCTTGTCTGCTATCTTATTGTGTGTGTCAATATGTGTCTCTTTTAATCTATAGGTGTTTGATGCTCTCATGTGTCGTGTGGGTTCCATTTCATGTCAACCTTGATAATAGAAGTTCAATATGGCTTACATGATTATGTATGTACTAATGGCCATTTGAATTATGTAACCTCAACCTGTCAAAGAATATACACAAACCTCTGATGCTTGAGCATTACTTATATGGGAATGAAAGTCGACCACTCTAGCTTTTTAGATTTTATTTATTACATTGGGACCGCCCAATGGCATCAGCTATTGTTATATTGACTTACTAGCTAGTAGTGGAAGAAAAGATGTTGTTATTTGATTGATAATCTGCATATACCTCTTTGAACTGGCGGTAAGTGTCTGCTGTCATATTGAGGAAACAAAGAGGAGAATGATGTCAAGTAATGGAAGAAAAGCACATGGGAGGTGCACTGTGCAAACTTTAAGTAATTAGAGAAAATCCAAATGCATGTGATATGGTGGACACCAAGAAGTTTCTCTTACTTTTGTATGAAAAATGATACAATGAGGCGGATGAAAAGAGAGATCGTGGTCTCGTATATCGAATGAATAATTACTATGTACATTTTATGCACTTTTAAATTAACTATAGGTATGTTTTATGTACATTGCAAAACGAAAAGAAATATTTACACAAAACAATAAAATTTATAAAAGTGCAAATTGTGGATGTTTTCAAGATATTTGCCAAATTCACTTAAAAGAATGAAATTGATCCAACGGTTAGAGATGAATTACATGGATTGCTCGCCACGTGGGGAGTCGCAAATGAATGCCCTCCTTTTCTCATATATAAATGGCTGTGAATTCAAATAATGAGATGATAGATACTGAGAAAGGAGATCAAAATAGTATGTCAATAATGTTGTTTCCAATTAGTACTGAGTTTATATCTAGAGCAAGCGAATGTATAGTTTGGTACATCTTTTATTTCATCCTTTTAATGCGTGTCAAAGTAATATCAACTAGCTATAGCACTCTAAATTCAGAAACCATATGAAAGGGATTGATGGAGATTTAACTGATAGTTGTCAACCAGTTCAATGACACATTGATAAAAAATCGTACAAAAATAATTTTTCTAGCTATATTTTGGGGTCCTTAGTACTTGTAACAAATTATACATCAACAATGAAAATCTATCAACTGTAAATGATAATGTGATCACATATAGTTACTATGGGTTTTGGGTTCTCTTGACATTCTGTACATTTGATAATTAAGTGTACAAATAATATGTTTAGTTATTTTATAAATAGCGCGGTGACAATAATGTGAGTTTCTAGAGGATCTAAATTAAAGTATGTAGGACTCTCAAATGATTTGACTCTAGGTACTATTTATGTTAGATTTTAATGTAGCAAGTCCACTTACTTGAAAACCGAAACGTTCCTAGTGTTTAATTTGCCAAACATTTATCAAATTATCTTCCACTCGCCTGAGTGACAGAATGTTGAAGTTGAGGATAATGAACGCTAGCAGCGGGGATGGTACATTGAAATGTGTGCTGTTTAGTACTCCCTTCGTCCTATTATATTTGTCTACTTTGATTATTATATACCTCACAAATAATAATAAAAGTGGACAAACTTTGAGAGACGGAGGAAATAGTGAAGTGCGGGATTACAGAAACGACAGGAAATTAAGCAGGCACAGAGAAAAGTCAAGTCTGGCTGTTCTCATGTGGTTTACAGCAGTAAGGGAAGAGAAGGACACTACACTGACAAACTAAATGAAGTAGCAGCCAGCAGGAGGCAGGAGCAGCCTGGTAGGGCTAATTAGGTAGCTTAAAAATACTCAAAAACAAGAGGGGTCCTTTACTATTACTTGGGTGGCAACTTTCTTTTTCAGTCCTTTAAATTCAACTTTCCAAACCTAAAAAGTAAATGTTGTAGTTATGGGCCATATTTTAATATTAAGGTAAGGGTTTAGGTTTATCTTCTTTGCATATATAATACTTGTAAGCAAATATTACTATTAATTTAAGGAATATTTCAATTTACATTAAGCTGATAAAACCTAGTCTCCAGGCCTCATTTCAATTCACAATCCATAGGAACATTGCTGAAGCCTGAAAGCACCGGTGGACAATCCTTGTTGTTTCATTAGTAGCAAAAGCTGTCACTTTCCTGGACCATCCAAAATGAATTCCACAATTTCATTAAAAAATGTGCAGATTGCAGACTCCTACTACTACAGAGAAGCATATTTAAGTGAAAAAATTAACAGCCATTTATTACTTCCTCCGTCCCAATTTGAGTGACCATTTGAGAACTTTCACGATTTTTAAGAAAATTGAAAAATGTGAGATAAAAAGTAAGAAAGAGAATGAGTAGGATAAAAAGTATGAAAGAGAGTGTAAATGTATAGGTAAAAAAGTTTCTATTTTAGGAAATGGGAAGATCATTTTAGGACATCCAAAAAAAAAATGGGACACTCATAATGGGACGGAGGGAGTATCACACAAGTTAATCCCTAAAATTAGTAACTGTTGGGCTACACTAGTTGTACTCTTATTATTAAATATCTCTTACTTCCTGAAGAGTGGATGCTTTTATATGGACAAAGTTCTTTTCAATGATTATGTTATAACTCACTACTCACCTTCACAACTTTCTCTCTGTCCCTGTAATCTGTATATGCATCTCTCATTCTGAGAGGGTCTAAGCCACTCTATTTCTCTCTATCATTCTCTCTGGACTTGATGTTGCAGACTACATCAGTTTTAACGGCATAGTGTAGGTTAAGATCAAAATCATGGGATGCAATGGTATGCCTTTTTTCTCATCAAATTTCCTTATCCAAACTGAAGAAGATGATCATCAACCTCCAACCACTCTCAACCCATTCTTCCCACCATGCTCTCCACAAGACTTTCATGGTGAGACACTCAATTTTACTTTGGTCTTCTCACTAACCACGTTCTCCCAGTATTCGCTCTAAAAACATTTTAATTAAAACAATTACGTCTTTCTAACAAGGTGCAGGTATCGCATCACTTCTAGGGAAGAGAACCATGTCATTCTCAGGAACTGATCACATATGTGAAGATGTAATAGCAAATGGCGGTGACGAAGATTTATCAGATGATGGAATATACCATGGTGGTGAGAAAAAGAGGAGACTCAATTTAGAACAATTGAAAACATTGGAGAAAACCTTTGAGCAAGGAAACAAGCTTGAGCCTGAGAGGAAACTAAACCTTGCTAGGGCTCTTGGGTTGCAACCTAGACAGATAGCAATTTGGTTCCAAAATAGGAGGGCAAGGTCAAAGACCAAGCAACTTGAGAAGGATTATGGCATCCTTAAAAGGCACTTTGATACTGTCAAAGCTGAAAATGATTCACTTGTTGCGCAGAACCAAAGCCTTCATGCTCAGGTAAGTGCTTCAAATCCAATACTATTTTTATGTCTTAATACTCAAAATATAACAGGTCATGGAAATAATATACACAATTGTTACAAGCATATGTAGCATAACTTTCTAACTAATCTTGTTCAATTTTTATGCAGGTATTATCACTGAGGGGTTACAAAGAGCATCCCGAGTATATAAACCTAAACAAAGAAACAATCATCGATCAAAATTCATGCAGCACCAGAAGTGACAACAGCTCAGAAACCAATCTTGATATCTCAAGGACATCAGCTATAGATAGCCCACATGACAATGCTCAAGTTCCAATCAGTATTCCCTTATTCCCTACCTCCTCGACCCATCACACTGGAACCGCCACAATCACTACTGCTCCTCAGCTATTCTTTAACTCATCTTCAAGATCTGATTATTCACATAATGAGCTGATGATGACCAATGGCCTCAGAGCTGATCAGCAGCAAAACAACAACTGTAGCACCAATATTGAGCATGTTAAGGAAGAAAGCTTCAGCAACATGTTCAATGGGATTGAAGATAGACTGGAAGCTTGTGGCCTTGGCTGGAACAACAGCCGCACTTTGATTGAAATATTCACATATGTTAAATATTCATTACTACAATGACCTTTCCAATTTCAAGTTTGTCTTGGATATTTTGATGCATGGTTCTTCTTTTACAATTTTCACCTCTATATATTTTTCTTCCCTTTTCATTGAAATTATGGAAATACAATAATATTAATTTCCATATCATGGAGTCAATAAGTTAATTTATTTACCTTTCTTTTTATTTTATACTCCTTAATATATTTTGATGAGTAATGACATTTAAGGAATGATCGATCGTATGTTAGTGCATACAGTGACCCCAACACTTGGATCACAAATTACAATCCAGTAAGAGATAAAATGTATAAATACAGAATTTTTTTCAATTAATTAACCGATTTTGGACTAATTCGTTTATCAGCAAGTAGACAACTGTTCTGAATCAATAAAATAAATTAGGGTTTTGTCAATGCAGTTGCATGCCAACTAATTTCGAATTAAATTAATAGATTTTCCGACAGTGGCCATGTGCCTCTATAGACTTAGACAGATAAACCTTAATATATTAACTATTTTTGTCAACTAATAACTATAAAATTGAATTAAGATAATCAGATTGTTGATAGTCTTAGTGTAATGCGATATTAAAGACACTAATGAAATGAATGTATGATGATCTGTTCGTATATGCTTTGTTACAAACATGCTTATATCTTCGCTGTTTTATTCCTCTAAATATAATTAATATTCATCAATGTCTGATCCCATGTGGTGAGCATAACCTCACTTTTGCTAAACACTACATACCTATGGATTATTTATTTTTTGATGCAATAATTTTCGATCAAATTGCAACCCTAGCCTACTAGCTTTCTATCAATCCTACTCTCATATCAATCCTACTCTCAGAGTCTCAGGTGCCCGTTTGGGCTTGGGTTCACATTCAGGCTTCAGCTTAAAAACTCCCATCTCAATTGGGCCTGACGCATAAGACTGAAAGGCCCATAGATACAAATGGGGCCCACCTAATCCACAAACCCACCACAAACAAAACCAACTCAATCCGAATTCCAACGCTCTCCTGATCATAAACTCAACTAATTAAACCGCCATGTCCGCCGCATCCGCTGCCGCAACGTCGCTCCTGCCACCTTCCTCCGCCGTCTATCTCCGGACACTTTCAAATCCTCATTCCCACCTCCTACCTTTTCGATTTTCCCACTCAACTCTGACCAGACCAATCACAAAGCTCCGCGTCAGCTCACCAACCAACAAACCAATCACCACCACGACAACCACCGCACCAACCAAAGAAACAATCTACTTCGACGGCGGCGCACACTACGGCGACCTCTTAGCCAACCTCATTTTCGGCTTCACACTCTTCTGGCTCCCACTAACCCTCGCCGCTGTTTCACGTGCCTTCTTCCTTCGCTACAGATTCACCAACCTCCGTGTGACGGTGATCTCCGGTTTCACTGGCGAAGACCGGTCAGACTTCGGTTACAATGTGATTAAAGAGGTACAAGTTGTACCGAGGCTGGTGGGGGAATGGGGTGATGTTATCATTACTTTGAAAGATGGGACGAAGGTGGATTTGAGAAGCGTCCCCAAGTTTAGAGAGATTGCTAAGTATTGTACGGATATGGCGGAGGGACCGTCGTCTGCGGCGGAGGATGTGGGGCCCAAGGGGTTTTGATTTTTTGTTTTGTTTTTGTGAAGATAATGTGTTTGTGGTGAATTTGATGTTGAGTTTTACTGGATATTCTCTTTCGCACCCCTAAGTTTTTATTTGTATAAATCTGAGGAGGAGAGTTTCAAATGTGTATGGTAGTATTTCACGGTTCTTATAAGGAAAATAAGTTATCCGTTACAACTTACAAATGACTAATTTTAAGCATCAACCCTCAAGGAGATGAAAATGTGGTATATGCTACTCTGATGTTGGAATGGTATAACACAGTTTAGGTGGATTTTCTTTTCTTTTGTGTTCTCTGCAGCTTCTTCCATTTGAGGTATATCTGGTAGGACAGTCCAGAGAAGACCATCACGACGCTACCCCACTGCTTACTTGACAGTGGATTTCCGCTCAGCACAGATGAAACCACTATGCTGACAAACTTGCGAGTGGTGGTGATGGTTGTGTTGGCTAAGGAACCAAAACGGCTGATTGTTAGGAATATAAAATTCTGACCCACAGCACCACATAGGCAGAACAGTAAAATGTCCCATGCTGCCTCGGGATGTTGCTTACAGAACTCTACTGCTTGATATCCGGGGGCTTGTGGCCAGGCAAACATGTAGATCATGTTGTATATGGTTCCCCACAAATTCATTCCAAGCATTATGTCCCATGCAGTTGTCTTGGGATACCTAAAAATATTGAAAAGAAGGATAATATTGATTAAATTAGCAGTCAAGGGTTTCACATTACCCAAAAAGGAAGGATATTTGCCAGCTTTGCACATGAAAATAATTTTTGTAAATGACTAGATCAGGTCACAGAGGTTACTGAAATTGGGATGTGTTGCACATTCCACAAAATAATTATTCCACATCAATGTACCTTGCCGAAATTGAATCCTGGGTCGCGTTAGTAAATCCATCAAATGCGAGGTTCAAGAAGCACAGTCCATAACCGAGAGGTGCATTGGGATGAGCAAGTTTGCTAATGGTTTTAGCACTTGTCTGCAGATATTTAAAAATGCAGATGATGTCTTATATTCAATATTCAAAATAGATTAACACGAACATCATTATATAAGATTCTTGCTGCAGAAGTATTGTCGGGGTCTTTTTAACACACCTTTGAAAGTGCGAATGCTGATACACCTCCAGCAACCAACAGAGTGCATATATACTCGGGAAGCGAATACCGGATACCATATACTAGAGTTCCCATAAGCATTACTAAAACATTAGAAGAAAAAACGTATTCAATAGTTATCAATGAGAGGGAAAACCTCAGTGCTTTTCGAGGACCTTTTTCTTTTAATAGACCTTATAGCAGCAAATACTGATTTTCTAGACCAACTAATGAGCCTGCCACAATCAATATATAAACATAAAACTAACCTGGAATCATCTTTGAGGACTTTGCTAGGACCTGAAATATATTTTCGAATATAACATCAGTGAAATTACTAAAAAAAGAGGCATGTGATCAACTGCCACACAGAGCGGTCAAAAAATGCTGATAAAAATTTCATCTACTTGCCTGAGCCGGATAACTGATATACTTCAAAGCTTCAATCCCCATGGCAGGACCAATAGTATTAGTAATACCAGCACTCCAATACGTCCACCAAGGAGCTCCACCTGAGCTACCGCTTGACCATATCTTCAACACTGATCAATCCACACACTATCAGAATTCAACTTACCCAAATGCTGCATAATTATATCAACAAACACACTAAAACTTACTGATAAACGACCATACTAAGCACACTACATTCTGCGCCAAATTCAGAAACGCCAAATGCTCAAACCGCTGCTTGTCCGGGACCAAATCTCTTAGTCGACCTGCACACTCAAATGCTCACAATTCAAATGCAAATCTACAGAAACTCATAAGCCCTAAAATCTTCCTTATAAATCAAATCAACAATAAACTCAAACAAATTCCAAAGCTAGAGAAAATCAAATCCAAAACACAACAGCAAAAAAATCATGAAAATCGAGAACCACATTCTTACACAGTCTCCTGGAGAACACCTTGATAAATATACGCAGACCAGATCCCAGCGACGCAGAAGGCCAATACGATCACACGGCCGAATCCTCCGCCGTGACTTTCCATTTCAGGCAGATCGCCTCCCTCACGCGCCGATCGGAAACAGAATGATGAACAGCTCTCCTGTTGATTTTCGCACAGATCGAAATCGAATAGAGAAGAAAAGACTATGAAACCAACAGAACTCGGAAAAAAAGAGCAGCGGGAAGTGAGTCAATATCCACGTGTCAATTTATAATTCGTGGATGACTGACTTGGCAGGTTTTTATTGGCTGCTACGACGTGCGTCGCCTCAGAATTTTCATTAATTATAATAACACCTCGTAGTTATGATTAAATGTGAAAGACAGCCTTCAAGTATATAAAAGTAACAGATTTTCCCTCAATTGCATAAATTCTTACAATTTGAGTCAATTTTCTCAAAGGTTTGCTACTTTGCATGGTGCAAATTTATTTCACCTAGTTGATCTGTACTTATACCATTTAGCCCATAACAAAAAGTGCAAGAAGTTGAAGAAGCTCAACGCACACATAAGCCAGTAGAATCTCTCCAACCTATACTGATTCAAACTTGTCCCCGACAGCCACGGTCGGTTGCCTGAACGTCCGGTAACATTGTTCACTATAGTCACGATGGCCGAGCTTAAATAGTACCCGAATGCCAATGACGCGAATGACAATGAAGTTGCCAATGATCTCATATTGGCCGGTGCTTCGGAGAAGAAGAATTCCATTAGGCCGGCTAAGGTGAAGAGATCAGCTGAACCAAGGAATAAGTACTGGAAGGCAATCCAGAAGAATGTGATGGGCAGAGCGGTATGGGAGTTGAGTGATCCGGTGTCTTTAGCTACTCTCATTCTCTTTGCTTCGACTAAGGCCGCCACGGCCATGGCTATTATGGAAAGGACTAATCCGATCCCTATGCGTTGGAGATGAGATATGCCTGTTTCGGTTTTGGTTAGTTTGCGGGCAAATGGGATTATGATGTGATCGTAAACCGGGGCTAGGAGCATTATGAATATGACCGGGAAAATGGGAAGTGAGGCTGGTGGGACTTTGAAGGAGCCAAGTTTGGTGTTCATTGTGTCGGCTTGCTGGACGGAGAATGTGGAGAGTTGAGCTAGGCAGCAGCTGAGCATTATTGTGCATCCGAAAATCGGAAGGATTTTGATAACAATCTTGACATCTTCCACTTGTTGTACTGTGCATTTTAGTACTGACCAGGTTGGTCTGTTCTGTACCGCTTTGTTGAGAAACTTAAGCCTGTCTGTAACTTTCACCTCATTGATTTCTGCCTCTGGCTTGATTTCAGGCACGCCGGAAGCTGAGGGACTTATCGTCATGCTAGCGATCGCATTGCTAGGACTTTGCGGTATGCAAGGGCTCATTGAGGCTGCAACAATGACCTGCATAACAATGTCACATTTCGTCAAACAAATGATCAAAGACACTAGTGAAATTCAATAGTGTACCTTTCCAATTGTTGTCAACGGGCTTCCGGACGGGATCTTATTCTTATAAAGTCGCGAACCAGCAAGAAAGACAGGTATGGATAAAAATATTGACAATGTGGATATACCGAATCCCCATACCCAACCGAGGTTGTCCTCCACCCAAACGACTAATGTCACGGCGATGAGAGCTCCACCGGCGAGGGAGAACACAAAGTAGTTGAAAAAGGTTGATTTTTGCTTCCTACCATTAGATGTACTTTGATCAAATTGTTCAGCTCCATGAGATGGTAGAGACCCTTTGATACCTCCTACACCTAATGCAATTATATAAAGCCCAATATAGAACAATGCAGCTTGACCACCATGAAGTTCTTTGCATGGGAGGGTGGTGGAAGTTGCCGGATCACACGGCGGAGGCTTCAACGACGCAGACCGAGCTTGTATTGTTAGTATTACTAATCCCTGTTGCATAGGATAGTCAGAAAGACACATTTTAACTACATTGATAATGACCTACAGAAGATTTGAAAGGAAACTACTAAAAGAAAATGGCCTAGAAGCAGACACATACACAAGATAAGCAACTTTTGAATACCTGAAGACAAGGCTAAGTAGGAGTGACTCGTGATGGACACATTAGGTTGACAATAGGGCTATCTTATCTATGTTGTGTAAAAGACAATAAATATTTATGGACCCAAAATTGACGTTGAATGTTTTGCTATATGTATAATTGTATGGTGTTCACTGAAACGTGTTGGTTTGGGAGTGCATACACTCATACATTTACAATATGTATAAATACAAGTAAATGCAAATGTGAAAAAAGAGCAAATGGGACCTCAAACCATCCAATTATTTTCAAATGATGCATTGCATGTGATGGATATTAATGTAACCTAAACTCAAAGACATTATATTTGATATATCATATTTACTGTCTTTTTTTCATTTAACCAAAATATTAGTGTTTTTTAAAGATCATGTCACAAAGTTTGCACTCTAAAAAGCATAAAGTTTCTTTAAAATTGTACACCCAAGTGGTTGTTCATTTTCTATAAAAATATAACAAGAAAAGGAAAAAAACTAGAACATCATGAAACAAACTTTGACTCAATTAATGCTGTCTATTGCTTATTGTTATTGTATTTTATGTTGTCATGCAAGTTGTAATCCTATCAACAATCACAAGGTTGAAGCAACTGCATTCAATATTGGAATGACCTCAAGAAAAGATAATCTAAGAATATCTATATGTTTATATAAAAAATGAAAAAGTAGGTCATGAGTTTCAAGCACTCTGTGATCTGATAAGGACCTTGGTGCAGATGGTTTCAGTTTTTATATGAAAAGGAAGAGAGTAAAGAGATGTAGATGAGTCTTACCAGTAATTCAACAAGAGCACTTATCAGGTAGATGTGAAAAGTTGTGAAGAAAGCATCAGAGAGAAAACCTCCAAGGAGGGCAAGTAGGAAAGCTGTGCCCATGAAATTTGTGACAGTGGTGGCTGATTTTGAGAGTGATAGATGCATGAATTTCACTAGGTAGATTACAAGATTGCTTGCATTTGCTAGATATGCCAGATTCTCTAGCACCTCCACCACTACACATCATCAATCCATTTCAATAAATATAAGTCCATAAAAATGAACTGAATTGAATACTTAATTACCTAACACAAAAGAGGCCGCGAGCATGCCGCCATGGCGGCCCCTCATTGCTGGCTTGCCTCTCCAATCCACATACCCTTCCCATCTCCTGCTGATCTGATTCTCAACCTCCTGAAAACCCAACTCAAAAAAGTACTCAAAAAAGCTTCCAACTTGCAAATTTTGAGGCATGCAGTGATGAAAATAAATAAAAAAGTAGAGAAGCAAGAAATGGATAAAGACCCACCATCTCAATCCCTTGAGAAGAACCTTAGAAGAGAGCAAAGATGAGAACTTGGTCAGAGATACGGAGAGCTTGGAAGGAGACTAGTGTGTGTGAGAATTATCATTAATTTTATATGCAAAGCAGTGGAGGACAAATAAATAATAACATGAGTACAAAACCTTTCTAACCGAATAATTTTTAGGGTCTTGGCTGAATTCAGATCCTACTTTTATTACATGCCTCTTAATTGATTATTAAATTTAATCATAACCACCCATCCATCATTTATTAAAAAATTCTAACTAGATAAACAGTCTTGCGGAAAGATAATCGTCCTCTCTTTGATCTTTTTCCTTATTATTAGTTCTTCTTATGTTCATTTACTCAAAATTTGAATTTAGCTTTTATCTCATGATCATTTACTCAGAATAAGACATGATTATCAGTTCATCTCATATGATATATCCTGATCAAATGGTGTATAGGGAAATAGCAAAAATTAATTATTTACTTATCCATGTGACTCTGAATATTATAACATATGTTGGTGATAATCTTATACTCCATCCGTCCCATAATTTATGTCTCATTTGGTTCTTTGCACGGTTTTTAGGAATGAGAGAAAAAATAATTAAAAAAGATAGTTGTGTGGTAAGGAAAGAGAAAAAAAGTGATTTGATAGATAATAAGTGGTGAAAAAGGAAGAGACAGGAAAAATATGTGGTGGAAAACTAAAGAATACATGTCCATTTATGGTAAGATTTAGAAATAGAAAGATGATTTTGGGACACCTAAAAAGGAAATGAGACATTAATAATGGGACGGAGGGAGTACATTAATAATGTTGAAATTTATGGTGACATGATCACGGAAATATGTTGAGTATACGTCACAAAAGTTATCGATCATAAACATAAATGATTGATTATTACTAGTATTTGCATGGTTTTTTGTGCTAGAGTTAGGTTGCTTAATATTTCGTATTCTCCATCGAATTCTTCGGATGAAATTCTTCTGATGAAATATGGGATATCTTCTGATGACATTTCAACTTGAAATGGAATATTTATGACTTTGGTTCAATTCCCAAATCATCACTTCAATCCTTAATGTTTATATCATGCCTAATTAGATAGGTTACAACATGTTTGTTCAGGTCGAGCAAATTTTAGTTTGATTTTCAGATTAATTTCATATTTGATTCGACAATTCCTATAATGAATATAAATTTATAAAAGTTGACATTTTGCCCATGTTGCCATGTGCATATGGCCAACGCTAGCCGTCAACGTACTGAGTTAATCAATGTAGTATTAATCTTCTCGATCTAAGAATTTTTTCAAAAAGAATTATTGAACTCGAATAATCTATTTTTGAAATAAAAAATCGAGTGACTGATAGAATAGATTATATAATGTATTCAACGTCTCTTATTAAAACTATGCATGTGGTTTTCAGATGTAGTTGTTCAACTTAATTAGCTTTAGAAGTTTCAGGAAAAAGATGTCATTTGATAGTGAAATGTATGTAAAGAAGTAAAGAACACATTCTTTATATTGACCAGAAGAATGGATGCCCGTATGATCATGTTCATCACGTACCATGTGCCTTCACATTCACTCTCCTTTTATCCAAGTTTAACATATAAAACAAAGAACAGTTAATAATATACATAATTAATTAATTACTACTGTATAAGATTTGAGATGCTATAGTTGTAGGTAACCCCTACAAGTATAGGCCATCAGGTTGAATCAATGCTATATGTATGAATGATTGATTAATGAGACGTTAGAATTTGTTTCAAGTTGAGGATAAACCCTAGATGTTCTAGGGTTTCTTTCATCAAGTTGTTTAAATGGATGCTGATTGTACATTTAGGGTGCAAAACTTGAGATTCCAGTTGACAATAAGTAACCCTATTTCCAAAAAGGGAGAAGAAGTCTACGGTAGAATGAGAATATCCTATCTTTTTCGAACATTGATATCAATCTTTCATTGCATCATATAAATGTGACAAAAGCTCGTATTATAGTGATTTACCATTAGACATCACACTATCACAAATTGCCAAAAGAATAAGACTTACAACTTGGACTTGGCAGCTTCTTATTCGAAAGGACCCCTAAAAACAGGATTGCTCTTCGATCAGAATCGATGTATAGGATGGTCTTGTATCGAAAGTTCTACGTGGTTCAACAGATGCGAATGACTTTCTAGTAGAGTGTCCCGACATGGCGTGATGATTGTTACGTATATGCTTACTTTTAAAAGATATCGAATTAACGAGACGACCAAGAGGCCATTTGTTGCATGCTATGCATGTAGTGTTACTTTTCTTTCTTTTACTTTAGGAAAGTTCTCGCATTTTGCGAGCTAGTGGCTAGCCGCCCTGTATCGGTATATTCTCAACTTGGAAGCTTTATTTTCGGGTTCCGGAGGACGAGAGTTGCAGGCCAAAAGTATACATCTATGGATGAATTATTGATGCCAGTAAAATGACTTGTACATGTTTTTATCAATGGGATGATTCAACATGGTTATACACATTCACAGTTGAATTTATTGATTTTAAGTGGCAATCCTTTCTAGACAGATCGCTTTTAACGTTGTCTTTAAATCAATGACAACAGTTGTCTATTTGCAGAACAGCATGCAACATACATCGAAACAGAGCATCTAAAGCAGAACATTAAAATCACTGTGGACATACCATCCTCAGAGGCAAGTATTAAGTTATCAACTCACTTTCTATTTATTTGATTGTAGATACATATGATTCTGATACAAGTACAACTGCATTTACATCGTGGCATTCGTGTAACATTGTACGTCAACTGTGTAAATTACAAGCTCAAGGTTGCTACAAGTTGGGTGGATTAAAAGGATGTTCAAGTGTAAAGAGAGTCCTAGTTGAAATGCCACAACTCAAGAGCTTGAGCTCTCTGTGCTGCCTTTGCCGCCTCCGGCTTCCCTGCCATAGAATAACCTTGGGCCTGTATGGAAGAGTGGTGGGAGAATGAGTAAAATTCACACATGATTAAATCTCAAAAATACTCAAGGTTGAGGTGAGAGTTAACCAGTAGGCGCCATAAAAAGGGCAGAGCTTCCCTGGTCTTTAGTCTCTTCTTCAGCACATCAATTGCTGTCGGTTTCAGTTGAATCATCAAAAACCAATTAATGTTATGAAAGGAACTAGTGGTGTAAAGCTAAACAATGAGAGCTGCAGTTACCATCATCTGCTTTTCCGGTCCTCAGAAGTAACAAGTAATAGACTTCGTTGAACACGTCCAATTGCTCATCTGATGCTCCAATGAACTAAGGGGAAACCAACACATCGAATCATCACTGAAACCATTTATTTATCCAAACAGCTGTACGCTCAGATCTTAAACAAAGCCTTTACCTTGAAGTGTATAGCGTCAAACTCTGGACCAAACAGTTCTAAACTTTGTATGTAATTACCTCTGCCAAACTCATACATAGCCTCTGCAAGCTGAAATGACATGGCAATCAGTGCATCGGAACAACACACAGAAATTAATAACATACTCTGTAGGTATGGTAAAGATAATACTACAATGCAATTCAGACCTTCAGAGCACCTTGCATTTGTTTCTGTTTCTTTATTGCCATCCTGGATAGTCTGGCATACAAGAAGTAATGAATTCAGCCCATGACCCGACTACATGCCTCTATTTTCTTAGTCAGTACAATAATTATCTTCACCTCAATTTTAAGCCCTCAAAGAACTCCTCAACCTTGGTGTATTGTCTTGTTATTGCTAATGCCCATATGATCAGCAAATCGAGATGCCACTCGATATACCAGACTCCCTGTTATGATTTAAGTTTAAACTTAAATTTATCACATCACAGTGCAACGAAATCAGTTAGAATACATGTCCCGGACAAATAAAACAATTAGCTTACCGTATCTTTCACGCAATCGGATAGGATTTGAAGACGATCTTGAAATACATAAATTTCACCACGTACATATACTCGTAACAACAAGCCCAGAGCACCTAGATAGACCTACAGGTCAGAAACATCGGTGTCATTGTGAGAAAAGTGTGGAAGATGCAGAATACTGATTACGAGATACCTCTGCAGGAGAAGCATCTGATTTCTCCAACTCCTTCCAAATGTGCTCATCATAAACTTTTAACACTTTACTGATGGGAGCTGCACCTTCTAAGTAGCAAAGTGCAACATGCCACCAATTGTGTGTATACCTGAAAATTGAGTTCCATACTTCCATCTCAGTACAAAAATCTTTCAGTCATCAAAACTAAGGGTGAATCACAATGTATACAGCTCTTACATAAATGTTAAACAGGAATTCCATGTTGGTGAGAAGTCTTCCATAAAATCTATTGCTTCTTTAAATCGGCATTCAAACTGTAGAACATGGCACAACTGCATACCAAAGATTCTAAGGCGTGTTATGAAACAGAAGTTCTGAAATACAAATAGGCTTCGCAGAAATAGTTATTGGCTAACCGCATGCTGTGACCAAACATCTAGCTTGTTAATCTGAAAGCCTTTTCGAGCAGCTTCTTCAGCTTCTTTCATTTGGCCTAGCTCCAGCAATGCAAAAGCAAGCATGCCGTATATGTAGTTCTCATTTGTTTACTGGCAACACCTGTTACTCCATCAGCATATGCTATATTATATTCGATTACAGAAAGACTGTCAACGACTTGAATCACATTCCATAGCTGAAAGCACGAATAAAAAAACAAACCTTTTCAACTAGTTTCAATGACATTTCCACCTCGCCCATGTAGAAACATATAAGCTGTGCTCTCTTCAAACTCAGCAAATCTTTCGGAAAGTCATTAAGCAACTGAGAAACACATTAGAAACAGTAACACCACAGGTAGAAATTTCTACATTAGATTCAAATCTCAAAAATTGCTTCCCAGAGTCCAAACTTACTTTGGAATGCAACTCCACAGCAACATCATTGTCTCTATCCTCTGAAGCTAAATAACTGACACAGTCAAACACTGCTCTCTCATAGCTAGTAGCTTCTTCCTAAACCACAACACATCAACATATAAGCAAACAAAATCACTAAACAATCAATCAACAAAATACAAACATTTCAATTCTGACCAATCGAGTCTTAGCAGCATTCAAATAAGTCAAAGCACGAGACTTATTAGCATCAGATGAAGCCAGAAAATGAGCAGCCAACACATTCGCCAACACACAATCCACGTCATGCTCCGGCGCTTCAAGAATCACCGACCTTCTCCTCCCGTAACTCAAAACCTAAACAAAATCAAAACCTAAAAACGCATAATTTCGAAAAGCATGGATGAAAGAGAGGGAGAGGAGGCGTACCTGGTGGTAGAAGGCGTTGATTGCTGCTATGCAGTGATCGGAGGTGGTGTTGACCTCGTAGCCCCATAAATCTCGTTTCGATCGTTCCATCGATTTCCGCAATTCTGGAGTCGGAGATTTTTTGAGTTTTCGATGAAAAGTGTATTTATTTTGGTTTTATGAAAACTCATTGGAATATGAATTTTTATATATATATACTCTCTCCGTCCCATAATTTATGTCTCATTGGTTCTTTACACGGGTTTTTAAGGAATGAAAGAAAAAAATAAGTAAAATAAATAGTTGTGTGGTGATGAAAGAGGAAAAAGTGATTTGATAGATAATACTCCCTCCGTCCCGCTTTGTTTGTCCAAAAGCACAAAATGCACGGTAATTAAAGTAGAAAGAGGGTATAAAATGTGTGGTTGAGAATAAATGATTAATAAGTAAATGAGTAAAAAGTATAATGTGTGGTTGAGAATAAAGGAAAGTGGACAAACTTAAGGGGACACCCAAAATAGAAAGTGGACAAACATTATGGGACAGAGGGTGTAAATGATAAAAAGTAAGAGAGAAGAGAAATATGTGGTGGAAAACTAAAGATGATATGTCCATTTATGGTAAGATTTAGAAATAGGAAGATAATTTTGGAACACCCAAAAAGGAAATGGGACATTAATAATGGGACGGAGGGAGTAGTTTGTACGGAGTAATAATTTGGATCGTTGAATGATAAATGTATAAAAATGGTAATTTAATTGAGAATTTATTAATTAATAATTATAGTTTGTAATAATTCAACAAGTAATTAATTTTAAAAATCATCAAAATCAACTCCACATTTTTTGTAAATCTTTTAACCAAAATGTGCAAAATGGATACGTGTGATGGTGTGGCGATTTGAGTAAGAGGAGAAGATATTGTTATTGCCACGTTTTGGTCAAGATATTTTAATGATGATGTCTGTCTCTGTCATCGACATGTTAGGTTTAGGGAACAAAAATATCTCCTTGTAATTGTGAGGCATTGACATTTGGTCTAAGGCTTAAAAAAGCCTTAGGCCGGTCCGAAGCCCACGGAAGCCCGGCCCGATCAAAGCCCACCGAAAGTCCATCGGAAGCCCAGCCTTATGATGCATCGAGTGGGCTTGGGCTTCGTTTCGAGGCCCGGCCCACCGGTCCGGCCCGTTTAAGCCCATCCGAAGCCCAACATTAATTGCAGATATATTTCACTATATTTAGTATTTAGATCATATTTTTCTATCTACATAGGGTATTTTTCATATATATCTAATTATTTTAAATTATACACTATACTTCTCATTATATTTTTTAATTTCATTACGACATTCTATCTAGTTTATAGAAAAGGAAATTTTAAAACAAGCAAATTTTTTTATTTTTTTATTTTTATTTTTAAACTATTAAAAAATAATATTTTAATTAAAAAAACGATTTTTTAAAATTTTAATTGAAATTAGTATGGGCTTGTGGGCCGGGCTCAGACTTCAAGAATTTGATCAAGCCCAGCCCAGTCCGCCCCGAAGAATAGTAATGGGCCGGGCTCGGGCTTCGATTTTTGGACCGGACCGGGCCGAATGTCAATGCTAAATTGTGATCTTTATCATCAAAACCATAAAACTAGTGCTGAATGATTCACCTCAGATTATACATTACAATAGTCCACTAATGATGATAAAGTTGTCTATATATATTCATGATGATGATATACTGTGAAATGTGTTGAAAGCTCGACCGACAGAAGACACCAAACATGTCTCATTGTCTCAAGGCATATCCATCAGCTTTATTCGAATCAACTCACACATCTACTAAATGAGACATTCAAGGAAGGGACTAAGAGCTTTCAGCTTATTGCATTCAACACTCAAGCAGCGGGCTTCATTTTACCAAAGATGAGTTTATCAACTCGACCAACTTCTGCGTTTCGGGCATAACGTCCTTCACAGCCTCATCAGCCACAAACTTCTCTGCCCATTTCACCAAATTGGGTGTCTTATCCTCGTCCAAAACCTTGATCTTGTTCATTGTTTCTGTCACTCTGATCCATCCTAAGAAGCTTCCTAAGGCAATGTCTAGGTACCCGATTTTGTCCCCTCCGAAAAATGCCTTTCCTTTGCTGCATTTCTCAAAGGCACCTTCGAGTAGTGCTAGGCCATCATGCACTTGAGCAAGTGCTTCTTTCTTCGCTTCCTCACCTTGCGCCTTGGCAATGCCAGTCATTGACGGAAAGAACTGCATTTTAACAATTAAAAAACCTTACTAGAACTAAAAAGAAATGCACTTTTGTCACGTTTTATGTTCGACATAAATTTGCAAAAATATCATTTAACATTTCGTATAGTCTTTCTTATTCCTATTCAGCACTGCATTAAGTATACCAAGTACCTGCATATCACCTGACATAAAATTGTCTATAAAACTAGCAAGTATGATTGAATTTTATCACATGATTAAGGATTACGTACGAAGGGTATATCATATATGTGTCATTTGGCAAGGATTACCTTGTCATCGATGTAAGCAGCCCAAAAGCGAGCGGTGGCACGGTCATACGGATCATTTGGAAGAATGGCCGGACCAGAGGACCAAGCCTCATCAACATACTGAACAATGATCAAAGATTCACAGATGGGTTTGTCTTGATGGATCAGAACAGGAATCTTTTTGTACACAGGGTTGGATTTCAACAGCAACTCACTCTTCACTCCAAACTTCTCTTCTAAAAATTCATATCCTACTGATTTGATGTTAAGAGCAATCCTCGGACGCAAAACGTATGGACTAGCCCATGCGCCGATCAGCTTCACGTCACTAGTGGCCATTTGTGTGTTGGTTGGTTTGAGATCTGTGGGATTTGGAGGCTTTGTTTGAGGGGCGAGATTGAGGATGTGAAGTGTGGTGTGGTTGTTTTATATGGATGAGAATTTATGGTCGACAGGGATGATGGATGTGTACGTAGAGTCCACTTCGTGTGTGACCCATGTAGTTTTTTGAACCAACCAATGTAGTTTTTGAACCAATTGTATTTTGTCACAGAAGTATATATATGCAATGACAGATAAAATATGCACAAAACGATAAAGGCATTTCTGTATTAAACGATAAAAATTATACAGTTCAGTTTTTGAACCATTGGATTAAAACGACCAACGATTGATAAGTGGGTCTCAAAGTTCATATATATAAATGTGAGTCTCAATTGATCCTAACTCTGTGTACGTAAGCAATTATGTAAGGTGAGACGTGGTCGGGTGACGTGGCGGACGGTGATAGGGTATTCGGTAGGGATCATCATTTGACCCTAGGGTCAGAAAGCCCTAAGGGCGGCCCTGACCCTATCCGGTCCTGAGCCCTGCCCGGCCCTCAAGCTGACCCTATTTCGGCCCTGCCCTTAAGCCTTAGGGCAGGGTAAGGGTTGAGATAAAAAAAACCCGACCCGGCCCTCGAACCCGGCCCTGACCCTGCCCTGACTCAACCTTAATATTATCACTAAATTTATCTATAATAATCTTTTATATGTAGAAAAATAGTCAAAATTTAATATATTTAACAAATTTTACGTAATACAAGTTACAAATTATTAATACATTAAATTTATTAATAAAATAATTGATTTATTTCAAGATTATACACCCTAATATGAAGGGTCGACCCTACCCGGCCCGATCAACCCTTTCTTTACCCTGCCCTAGAGCGGCCCTAAGGGTCTCCAAAAAAGCGACGACCCGACCCTGCCCGGCCCTAAGGCTTCCATAGGGCGAGCAAAAACCCTGAAAAGCCCACTCTGTCCTGTCCTTATTAGGGTCGGGCCGGCCCGGCCCTGCCCATTGCCGACCCCTAAGGGTGTAGTGTAGTTGAGATTTGTGACTGTGAAAGGTGTGTAGGGCTGCAAACGAGGCGAGTAGTGACGAGTATTGCAGAACTCGAACTCATTTACATATATCAGCTCGAACTCGACTCGATACTCGTCGAGTATTAAATTTTCAAGCTCGAACTCGACTCGAATATTAATATCATACTCGAACTCGACTGGAAAATTCGTTTATATTTTTTATTTATATACATAAAATCATTAAAATAATCGTATTTATAATAATATAATAAGCGTGATATAAGTATTAATAAAGTTGTTAATAGAGTATTAATCGAGTTTTAATCAAGTATTAATCGAGTTTTTATCGAGTTTTTATCGAGTTTTAATCGAACACATATTCGAGTTGTTCACGAACATAAACGAGTCGAGTATAACATTGTTCAAGCTCGGCTCGTTTATTAAACTAGTTTCATAATTTTGTATTATCGAACGAGTATTGATCGAGTTTTTATCGAATCGATTATCGAGTAATTATCGAGTGTATTGAGTGTATTGGTCAAAATATTATAATGATGAAATTTGTCGTTATCAAATGTTAGGTTAGGAAAGAAAATATCTACTTGGGGTTGTGATCTTTATGTTGGGCCTATTTACAAAATGGGTCTGCAGGTTTTGGTTGGATGGGCTGGGAAAATGGGTTGGATTGTTCCTCTACCTGCATACTTACTCTTCAAAGTGGTGTCTTTTTCTCCTTGCTGTTAATTTCTCTAGAGCTGAGCTTGACATCATGTTTGCTCTCTCGGTGGTTGGTGCCTTTTAGGTCTGTGCTTCAGTTGCTTATGTACTTGATATGAACAATCGATGTGTAATCTCGATGTATCTTGTGCAAGTTGTAATTCCACCATAAAAAAGGGATTGTGATCTTTATCATCAATATGACAATACTTGTGCTAAATGATTCAACCCCAGTTTTACACTACAATAGTCCATTAGTGAATAGTGATGACTGATGATAAAGTTGTCTTTATATTCACGATGATGATATACTGTGAAATGTGTTGAAATTTTGACAAGTTTATGCTAAAGGAGATTTTGATCATAAAAACTGACAAATATTCATTGATAGGAACCTCGACAGAAGACACTAAACATGTCTCAAGGCATATCCATCAGCTTTATTTGTGATTCAACTCCACAACAACTAAAAGAGACATAAAAGGAAGGGACTAAGAGCTTTCAGCTTATTGCATTCAACAATCAAGCAGCAGGCTTCATTTTACCAAAATGACTTTAGCAAACTCGACCAACTTCTGCGTTTCAGGCATCATCCTTCACTGCCTCATCAGCCACGAACTTCTCTGCCCATTTCACCAAATTGGGTGTCTTCTCCTCGTCCAAAACCTTGATCTTGTTCATTGTCTCTGTCACTCTGATCCATCCTAAGAAGCTTCCTAAAGCAATGTCTAGGTACCCGATTTTGTCCCCTCCGAAAAATGCCTTTCCATTGCTGCATTTCTCAAAGGCGCCTTCCAGTAGTGCCAGGACATCATGCACTTGAGCTATTGCTTCCTTCTTCGCTTCCTCACCTTGCGCCTTGGCAATGCCAGTCATTGACGGAAAGAACTGCATTTTAACAATTAAAAAAACCTTACTAAAACTAAAAAGAAATGCACTTTCGTCACGTTCTCAGTTCGACATAAAATTGCCAAAATATCATTTCATACAATCTTAGTTCTATTCAGCATTACATTAAGTATTTCAAGTACCTGCATCTGACATCACCTGACATACTAAACCAAAATATGTTTGATATATTTGTCTATAAAATTAGCTTCCATCACATGATTAAGGATTATGTACAAAAGGGTATATATTTCATTTTGCAAAGATTACCTTGTCATCGATGTAAGCAGCCAAGAAGCGAGCAGTGGCACGGTCATAGGGATCATTTGGAAGAATGGCCGGACCAGAGGACCAAGCCTCATCAACATACTGAACAATGATCAAAGATTCACAGATGGGTTTGTCTTGATGGATCAGAACAGGAATCTTTTTGTACACAGGGTTGGATTTCAACAGCAACTCACTCTTCGCTCCAAACTTCTCTTCTAAAAATTCATATCCTACTGATTTGATGTTAAGAGCAATCCTCGGACGCATAACATATGGACTAGCCCATGCGCCGATCAGCTTCACGTCACTAGTGGCCATTTGGGTGTTGGTTGGTTTGAGATCTGTGGGATTTGGAGGCGCTTTGTTTATGGGGTGAGATTGAGGTTGTGAAGTGTGGTGTTGTTGGTTTATATGGGTGAGAATTTATGGTTGACATGGATGATGGATGTGTACGTAAGCGATTGTGTATGGTGAGACGTGGTCGAGTGACGTGGAGGATGGTGATTGGGTATTCGGAGGGTGTAGTGTAGTTGAGATTTGTGGCTGTGAGTAGGTTTATATTGGGTGTTTTATTTAGAGATTGGTATGAAATGAATTTTGACAAGTTCCGCGCGTAGCGTATCAGTTTCCACTTTCCAAAAGTAGCTGAATGTCGGTTTTGGACATTGAAAGGATCCGAGAAGTAAAACATGGTTGAAACAATTGGATCAAAATATGTCGGCCAATATAACAAGATAGGGCCAACAGAGATGCTTCTAGGCTGGAGCCCAACCAACATATGTTTCAGCCCAGCAGCACTAATGCTAGCTAACTAACTCTAGACGATTTCAATGGTGCTGAGCTGATACCCAAAATCAAAACTAAAGCATCGAGTGTCTGTCTACTAATTATTCTTTGTTATATTTGATAATAGAGATCAGATTTACTCTCATCAAACAGAATAATGAACGGAAACAGAGGAACATCAACTTTGATGCCACTGACATGATTATTAAATAGAAATCTTATCACTGACTGTGCTTTCAGATGCAATCTCTTCACTCGTCCCCAGTTGATGTAATTAACAAAATCAAGTCCCTTTAAACTTACACAACACAGCACCTGCTCCGGCAGTTCCTCAGCCTTGTTTCCCTGTGTTTGTCAATGCCGTGAAAAATAAGACCTCAAATCACAATCACAAATTGTTGTGGCTACAGAATGCCTCAAATCAGAACTTGAATTGAAAAAACTTGCCTGAATAGTGAGGCCAACATCCAGAATGCAAAACTTTAATCTGTCTTGGAATGTACTGAATCCTTTCCTAGGTAAGTATTTGAATCTGTGAATATCCACATCTATCTCAAAGTAATTTTTCCCCTGCATCCAAATCAATCCAAGTTAAGTGACTTGGAAGTTGACCTTATCAGTGAGCTGTGAGCACGCACAAATATGTCATGTAATGTTGAAGAACTTACAGAGTAGAATTCATGTTGAGGGCGAGATAGAACAGGCTTTTCATTGTAGGCATTCAACAGTGTTCTTTCAGTGGCACTGAGCTGAAGATCATCAACATTTGCCACTCGGCCGAGTATCTTTAGTCGTTCCCTGAATGGAGCAAAACTGTCCAACGCAAAACCTTTAACCTTCTCTACGTCATCATTTAGTAGCCTCTGTCAAAACAAAGCAATATCTTATACTACATGTAACAAAGGGTTATTAAGGTCTTTTCAGCTGACGTAACGTAACAACTTCCACAAAAGCAAAACTTAAAATCATGAACAAGCTTTTGAAAATGCCGGTACCTGGATACTTTCCTGAAAATGCAATGGTAGCTTTTCGGAATAACTATCAGAAAGCTTAAAGTACAAAACAACGCTCATCCCCTCTCCATCAGCTTCACCTTGGAAAATGGCAGCTGGGTACAAAGGCACCTACATGAGAAAACATATAGTTGACGTTTTGAATGAAAAAAAGGTCGCCTTGCAAATCAACTACTTTATAAGTGACCTTAGTTATTCCATAACTTGCAGAAAAGAAGCACGAATACCTGAACATTCACGATAAGAATGGGTGGAAGCGCTCCAGAAGAACTAGCGGCAGGGAGTTCAACAAAACGAGCAATGTGGTCAATCTTGCGCTGAGACAAGAATACATCGACGCCAAATGGATAGTAAGCAGCATGATTGGATGCAAATTCTTTCTTTTTATCCCTGCAAGATGAGTTAGGATGCTCAACTATGAGAACTGAGATTATCTTAATTGACATGATTTCATTAGCTACAACAGTCTCAATAAGAAGATGAATTATGGATGCAGTAAATCACTACTGCATTATTATCTTCAACCCCTATCCTGCTACTCACCTAACCCCATCTTGCCAGGGCATGATATAAATTCAAAGAAGCATTAATTGTACAACTTGTACCTGAAATAATTGGGTCCACGCACCCTGAAAGTCCCTGGATCGACTGGCGACCAACAATCGAACATTTTCTTCCCGGCAGGGCAAAACGGAACCTGACGACCTGCCACTGGCCTTTGCAAAAGCATCTTGGAAGAAGCTGTAATATAAAGAAGTTTGTAAATATTATGGTCACCTTTAACAATATTTAACAGTGGCATAACTTAGGGATTGGTTAACTACATGAATGTGCAGGACACAAACCATAAATATGTGGCACCACCATATATCAACTCAGGTATGGACATTCATTGCACTCATAGAAACGTACTACTTGCAAGAAATCAGAAACAGAAACTTACCAATGGGAGTATGTCCTTCCTTCGATTTATAGGAAACTTTTGAAACAGTTTTTTTCAGAAAGCTTTGTGAGCTCGAGCACTGGGGTCTCTTTTTATCATCGAAGGAAGCAAGAGATGCAAGGCAAGGTAAACAGTTATGGGGTAGAATTCCACAGTTGTCTAACAGACCATCTTCTTTATCAGGTCTTTCATGTAATGCAGACAAGACATCACTAGACTGTTTTCCGTCAAATGAACTCTTTGACTGGAATTCTACATCATCAGAATGTGAAACTCGGGCAGTGGGACTTTTGAGACTCTCAAAAAACAGGTTATATCCATTATTCGCGGTAGGTGTACTATCCCCCTGCCTTGGCGTCTGTCCAGTGAAAGATGAACGCGGCGTGCTGAACTTCACCTCTTGGATAGATGAAATGCTCGATACAGATACACGTCCTCCTTTAAGTCCATTCAAAAATAGTAAATATAGAATCAGAAATTCAAATTTCAACAAACTTATATACCAAAAAAGCTGATTCACATCTATTAATCCTAAAAATTAAATGCCTAATTCTCAGAATCAAACCATACCTTCAGGCACACCTTTAAATTCCTCATCCCACTCATTATCCAATATGACCGAGCTATCAAACCATGCCTCCTCATTGCTTCCTATAAATAACAATCACATTGTTAGGAGCTCAACAGTTTAGAAACATAAACAAACAAATCAAGTAAAAAGGAGCAAAATTAAGCAAGTCTTATGATCCAGTATAAATCCCAAAATCTCAATTATTCAATCTAATAAGAAAGCACAGCTGCACAGATTCAATCTCAACTCAACCAACTCAAAACCAATCAATCACAAAAGAAGCCTTTCAAACCATCTCAATCCATCACAATCCAATCCATAAAAAATAAACCTGGAGCCCTAGCAGAATCAGCAACCGACGCCGAATAACAATCAACTCTCTCCGATGACCTCTCCGACAATCTCGACGATCCGACGCTCTTCCCTTCCGACTTCCTCCCCTTCTTCCTCCTCACCATCCTCATTCTCTTCCGACTCGTTCCATCAGAAGACCTCGGCTTCATTCCAACGCACGCGTGCGGCGACGACACGCAAGCGCCCATCGTCGCAACCGCTTGGCGCTTAAACCGGCTCGATTTCAAATTTTCAACAAAACAAAAATTAATTAAAAAATCAAATAATTAAAATCTCATCAATCGCCGATGTGAATGATCGGAAATGGATGATCGATGATCGGCGTGGCCGCGTGGGGAGGTGGTTGTTGTATGAAATCGTGAATCACGATGATGAGAGAGAAATTCAGCACTACTCAAAAAAATGAAGATGAGAGAGAAAATGTGACGCAGCGAGAGATTTCTCTTCAAGCTTTGTTTAGATATTTATATGTACAGTTCCGTGCTGTAAAATTACTATTTTGCCCTCTGCTGTTACTGGAAGTACATGCACGACTGCAATGATATATTTTTTACTAATTTTATTTCTAAAATAAGTAAAATTATATCAACTAATTAACTAACTGTATCATTCGATAAACGTCGAACATAACAACACGGCAACACAGCGGAATAGCGACACGGCAACACACTTTAATCTCCGTCCGGACGGTTTCAAGTCCTCCTCAACGCATCTCCATCTAAGTCTGGAATCTGAGTCTGGAATCTGATTCTGGGATCAATCTTAAACGATATAAAAAAATTTAAAAAAAACAACACAACAACACACTTTTATTAAAATATTAAGAATTAAAAAAATTCAGTCCATATCAATTTCCAGCACACTACATGGCAATTATTGGACTATTGAATTCGTTCGATTTCAATTTAGTTGGGCACAATAACTTTTGGATCACCATTTGGCTTACTTTAATGGAGAGCCACCATTAATAAACAGGCCAAGATAATGACACGAGACATCAAGTCAACATTTAGTGACTGAGATTTATGGCTTATTGAAAAAAATATCTTCTTTTTTTAAAACATAACCAAATAATTGACATTGGCTTGTCGACAAAAAATCCAAACATATTCCAACCCGTGTGTTTGTTGGTAAATGACTATCAATTTTAGTTATTTATGGTTTATCTTTAGCTTCACGAAATATAATTTATAATTAATCAGTTCTTGAAATGTCACTTGTTTTAGATTCGTTTATTTACTTTTCTTGCAAGTTTTATTAATGTTGGGTTGATAATTTTACTTAAATTAACAAGGCTAGATAGATATGTGACCAATTGAATACTTATTACATATCGAAATTCAAGATAACATGATTATGAATTTAATGATGATTTAATGAACCAGCTTCCTCTGCAGTAACATTGTTTAGATGTTCGATGTTGTGTAAATATTTGTTCATTAATCCCAAAGACAAAAATTAGTTGATCCAAGATATCCATTGGTCAACTTCCTAACTAAACTTCAACCCATGCATATTGGGCCTTTACTGACCCGGCCCATTATTGAATTCATGCAGCAGACAGACGGCCCAGTGATTCCTCACCCTGTTTTACTGGCCCAACAAGTCATCACTATTTATGCATTGGTATTAAAATTATGAGTTGTGCTACAATCACCTACGGTCGGGTTCAATTTCTGATGGGGCAGAATACAATCGAGGAGAATAATATAACTGATTTAAGAATAAAAAATATCCATTCTTCGACCATTTAAAAAAAAACCTACGGTCTGTGTCTACTGAAGGATATTTTGACAAAATTTTCCTTATGTGAAAGGTAAGAGGCATTTGTGATTCGAAATAATTCCATAATTTTTCTTTAAAAAAATTCAAGTTATCAAAATACTTTCGAATTTAGTGGAATCTAAAAATGGGGAGGCTTTTGAGAGTATTATGGTAAAAAATTATCCATAGTGCATATTTACTATCCATAACTTTGATCTGAATTGAAATGCAACGTACTCTTTGATATTATAGTCTCATTCGTCTTGCAAACATGTCACTATATCGGCCGTCGAAACTGAATGGCCGACTATATTAGTTGGAGACTAAATACATCGTACAAACAATTATAGACTGTAGACCATGCTAGCAATCAAATGCGAATCATTTCAGGCTTTCATTTTCATTGGTAGGGTTTTAGATAAAGCTAATCTACATCAGTAGGGTTGATCCTCCACCATGAATGGAGGCTAGAGCTCAACTCAATCATCTTGCTCAACAGGTCCACTCCATTGTGTTATTTCCACATCCTATTCAAATTTGTCCTCGTAGGTAAAAGTAAAACAAACTCACACGTACTAAGTTAATAATTTACTGTGTCACATGTTAGATAGCTAAAAAACGTATACATCTCAATTCTCATGTGACAGTTTAAAACTGGCTCCATTTGACAGTAATAATATCCGTGACGCGACATAAAGCGGATCGTCTGATCGGATCAAATGATTTCCCAGTGCACGAACCCTACAATGTGAATAATTCCATTCAAAACATTTTCAACCATGCAAAACCTATCCTTAGAAAATCGTATTATAAGCCGTAGACGTCACACTGTTATTGTTCCATAACTCATGTTTCCTAAAACAGCAAAATAACGTGACAAGTTTGATTCTACACGTATCACATTTCCATATTTAGCAACCTACACGAGACGTGTCTCCTAATCGAATTATACGACACATGGCCACATCATAAAAGTGGATCACGTTCCAGTTGTCGTCTGGACTTTTGAATGGATTGGATTACACAGGGCCAGAGAATTGTGGCTAGGCTAGTTGCTTTCATCGACACGTTTTTGGTATGTAATTAATCACGTGAGGTTTAAAATTAAAGATGGTGGAAAAAACAGTTCTGATCGGATTATATTTACTTGGCCTAGGTTTAGCCATATCGAATTCTATGTTGAGAAAGTTTGGTATCACCTTTCCTTTCATAAGAGTGCTTGCTTGTCTTTCAATACAATTCGTACGCCAAGACTCCATCGAATCACAATTTTTTACCCGATAAAAATGATAGTGTAATTCACTCTCTTCATGACATACTAAAGTTTTCAATAGCATGACAGATCGAATATATATTTTTAAAAAGAAAAAACTCCTTGACTGCGCACTGAATAAACATACTAAAAAAGAAAAAATACGCTTGAGTTTCTACAGCGGATCTCAACGTAAGCACATGTTAGTTAGTATAATTAAGAGCCATGCAACTTTTGATACGCATTTAGAAACGTGTATATGATGTGTAAACCATGTTATGTAAAACTATACAAACATCATTGGATGGTGTCCTCTACTGGCATTACTACTTATTTAGCGAAACAAACAATTTATTAGTTCAACAATGAGGGTAGGGTTATCCTTAAAATGTAGGGTTTCACATCTCATTTCATGCAACTTCTAATGTTGATTTCTTAGACGATGACGTTAGAGGATCGAGTTTTCAACATAAAGGAAACCCTAATTATATCTCTTCAGCAACTCATCTTTTAATGTATGAAGTATAGTAACTTTGTAGCCAGCTGGTGTTGGTTAGGAACATTGTCCGATTGATGCTGTTGTGATAATGACCGATTGGGACATTAGCGTACCACATTTTATCATAGAATTTGTCATTACAACCCTACTTAACACTATTACATTGTGCCATATTATTTCAGAATCAAATCTAATGATGCTTATAACAAAATAAAGCGAGTTGAAATCTGTAAATTGAATTATTCTTTCTTACTAAAATTTATGTTTGAAATTACTAATATTTTCGTAAAATGATGTCATTTTGATCCGCTGCAACTTAATAGCATAACAATTTCAATCCTATAACTTGAAATTTGTGATTTCCACATCATTTCTATTTTAGTACTAAATAAAGTGAAAATACTAAGGCAATTATTTCCATAATCATCAAAATATCAATGATTAGTGTCACCTAAACCTTCCTTAAATTAGTACTAAATCACCTTTTTATCCACCTAATCACCTCTTAATATCTCTCAATCCCCAACTGTACTTAACCTTCTTCTCTACATCACACTCCACAATACAACACAAACTATGTCGTTTCATGCCAAACAAGTCTACAAATCTCATCCGTTCATCTTCAGGTATCGAAAATTGAACGAACAGGATATGATGGTGCATTGTAGGAAAATGCACCTTCGGTTAGGGAAGCATTTCTTGAATTGGTACGATGGACCCTCCGAGAAAACCTCAGTCGAAGTCACTTACTTTTCAACTCCCGAGGTTTCTGTCTCTAAATACCGAGTCCATGGACACTACAATGCGCCAGTCGGTACAGTGCGCACCAACTCACTCCATCCTCCATGGAGATCGAGCTTCTCTCTTTCAATGCTCCAATTGAGTTTTCAACAACGCTTAATTTGATTCCGCGCCTTTCTGAATAGTAGATTTCTTCGATATTTGAATTGCATTTGTCTTGATTTCAACTGGGTTTTTCTCATTTTCGTCATTGTGTGTGTCAATTGATAGCTTCATAGCTGCGCGGAAGGTGTTTGTTAAATTGCCTGAATGAAAGATTTGCCTTAATGTTACTGGGTGTTTGAATTTGGAGTGTTGTAGACTGTAGTGAATTTGTTGGTTCTTGTCAGTGTGTGATGGATCCACCAACGATGATGAACCAGGGGTCTCATAGCAACATGACGGAGATCTGGCCGTTTCCGATTAATGGTGGGGATGACCCTGCTAGTGGGAGTGAGTATGAGATGAGGCGAGCTCATTATGGGCAAGGGTTAGGACAGTTTGTTGGTAGCCATCCTATTAGTGATGTTTCAGGTGATGAGTCAATGGTTTATGAGCAGAGATGGAGCAGGCATAATAACAGTGGTAAGAAGCGGTATGATGCTGTGTCAGGGGATGAGTCTACCAAGGTTGTGTCCTCCAGTGCAGTCAGTGGCATGGTATTACTATTGTTGTACTTCATTTTTTGTTTTAGTAATTGCGTTAAGATGTTATTTTTAGTAGTTTTGCTAATTGGGGGTTTGTAGAGTTTGAGTTGGTTGATGGAAAACTAACTAGGAATTATCAAGTTTGGGAATTGTTGACATGCTCAAAGATGAAAATTGATGTGAGTCACTGTTTGATTAAAATCTTAGTGATTCTCGACATGGAACATGGGACAAATTTTATTTATCGATAAATAGGTCTAGAGATTTTGATTCGAATATCCTGTTTTGATTTGTTTAAGTGTATAAATTTTGTAGAATGATGGGCATGGGAGGCAGAACAAGCTGTTGAGGTCAAGCAGTGATAATGGAAAAGGAGAAGTTGAAGCAGAGGGAACATCAGGCCACGCTGCAGCTGAAAGTAATGCTAAGCCAGCTGAGCCACCCAAGCCAGATTACATTCACGTACGAGCTAGAAGAGGGCAGGCTACTGACAGCCACAGCCTCGCTGAGCGGGTAATGTGACTAATCATCTTTGAGCATGAGTGTTGTATGGTTAAATGTGCCTGACTCTTGTTCCTGGAAAGCCAATGATTTCTTTTTCAGTTTATTTTTGTTATTAAAAAGCACACGGGTTGTTATGAGGTATTTTGAATGTATATTTTATGGAAGAGTTCTTTGTCATAGGAATGATGAGAGGGAAAGGATATGTACGGAATTCAGTTAGTATGCCACATGAATTCCAGTACAACAATATGCTAATCATTACAATTTGAATAGTCAAGTTTGGACTGAACACATGGAATTCTGAAACTTTTATGTTTCTGTTCAGGCGAGGAGAGAAAAGATAAGTGAAAGGATGAAAATTCTCCAAGACCTGGTTCCTGGTTGTAACAAGGTGTGTGTTACAGCAGCGGCATCTGTCATGCTTTTACGTTACTTAGTGAGCACAGACTGAGGTTGTGCTATTGCTGAGTGCTTATTCAGTAAAAAGTTTATTGTTAATTCTTTCTGGCTACAGGTGATTGGCAAAGCTTTAGTCCTCGATGAAATTATCAACTACATCCAGTCACTTCAGCGCCAAGTAGAGGTACCATAAATCCATTTCAAACTGTTCTCCATTACTTCTTACCAATGAGTACCAAAATGGATCATAATCATGCCTTTTGCAGTTCTTGTCAATGAAACTTGAAGCTATTAATTCTAGGCTTCCTCCTGGTTTTGAAATATTCCCTGCGAAAGATGTAAGTTTAAATAATTCTAAACTTCTTACATCATCGTATCAATTCATTTGCTCTTACATTACCAACCCTGTATGTTAGAAGAAGAATATTGCAATGTAGGGTAGTTTGTGAGGTTTACTATCACGTCGTTTCTCATCCATTTGCATGTACTTTCACAATCTCTTCCAATAAGCAGCATTATATATTTCCATATCTAACTCTTAGTTGATTGATTCTTGCTAAACATGATCCTCTCGCGCACATTCTTCACATGAAATGATTTCCATCATTTTAGATAATGAATATTTTGTTCGGTCAGCTTAATTGTACCAAATTCTAACTTGTTTTTTAATGTTCAGCACGCATTCGACTCAGCAGGCTTGGCATACCCTCCCCAACCTCCACGAGACTACGGCCGCCCTTCCTCCCCAGACTGGCTGCACATGCAAGTTGGTGGTGGCTTCGACAGATCCACATGAATCCCAACACAAACATCATCAATCAGCTCCTCTCAATAAAGATCCCAAGTCTCCGCTTACACTCCATCACCTTCCAGAATAATAATCATCTTATACAGCTTATAAGCATCATCAGTCTAGTCTTCTGATATCTACTGTATGCTCTCTGCACTGTTGTTGTAAGTTGAACCAATTATTAATTTTATATTAATTTAATAAATAATAATTAAATCTCATAGTCTTTATTTTCATAAGTAACACAAAATCTCACCCACTACCTGGGCCAATAAGTCTCGGGTTCGAGTCATGGGGTAGGAGTGAATTCCGATAATCCTTTTAAAAAAAAAAACACAAAATCTCACCAACCTTAACAACAAATAATAAATCAATCAATAAATTCACGTTACCAAAATCACACCGTGCCCCACAGAATAAAACGTCCTCAAGACGACGGCGTTTATAACATCGCGTCGCTACCGCTCCACTATCAAGCCACATTCCTATTGGTCAATTCAAGTGGGTCCCTATAAATAAACCAATAATATTCGTTGATTCTTCCACGTCAGAAATACCGATACGAAGAAACCCTTGAACGTGGTTTCAAATGACAAATTAGAAGAAAGCGAAAACTCGAATCGATGAAGATGAAGCGACGGATGATCGTCGAATGAAATCGATCGGTCGTGTGCGAAATCGACGTGGTTAGATTCTGCGATTTGTTAGGAATTTGATTGGTCGGTGTTGGTGGGAAATTGAGGGTTTGTTGTTGTTATTTTTTTACGAGTTTTGGGGTTTGATCGGAGATGAGCGGCGGATGGGGAGGGTCTTCTCGGTCGTCTGGATCGAGGGAGAGTGAGAGAATGCCTTCGTCGAGGACGGTGAGGCTTGGACGAGTTGAGCCGCAGGCGCCTGGTTATAGGACTATTCACTGTAACGATAGAGAAGCGAATGAGATTGTTCGGTTTAAGGTTTGTTTGTTTGATTTCTTTCTATCTTTTTTGATTTATTTGAAGATTTTTACGGATTGTTGAAGAGGTTTGCATGTTGTTTGAACTTGCGAATTTCTGCAGGATTTGATTAATATTGAATGCAAGAGTCTTGGCGGGTTTACTAGTAGTAGTTAGAGGTTCTTAAAGAATGGCGGCAATAATGATGTGTGATTAGTTTGTAGGAAAATCAGAGTGGAATTGCTTCTTTGGCCAACATTTGGTAAACAGCGAAAATATTTGAAGTAAGGGTTTAGTGATAAGGCATAGAGTTTAGGATCCAAGAATGAGATCTTGCAACTGTAATTTCTTTAGAGATGATTACATAGTTGATAATTGCCTTCGTGATCCATGTTGCCTTTTCAGGCTGCATTGGAGTCTTATTCATTTGTGATATTATTCTTAGTGTAATTTAAGGCGTTTCCTGTTTGTTTTAAATCTTGATTTGATTATTGTTGGGCTGGTTTCAGGGGAACTCTGTCTCCACAACCAAGTACAATGTTCTCACTTTCTTGCCCAAAGGTCTTTATGAACAGGTAATTTATGTGTTTTCACGAATTTTTTAACACATTTATATACACCAGCATCGTTTCAGCTCTGCTGGTTAGCTTTCCATGTTTTTCTTTCTAACCTTTCCTTAATCTTTGCCTCTTTTGCACTGACAGTTCAGACGGGTAGCAAACTTGTACTTCCTTTTTATCTCAATTCTGTCTACGACGCCAATCAGGTACCCTTGTAGCTGTCTTATATGTAGAATGTTCATCTTTTTTGACAACGAAGATCCAATACCACAATATGATCTACGTTTTCATTGAATAATGAACAAAAATGTTTGTGATTCCCTATCCTCTTATACATTTTCTTGAATTGTGCACTGAACAACTGTTCTTTTTTCTTTTTGCAGTCCAGTGAGCCCTATAACAAATGTAGTTCCGTTGTCATTAGTACTTCTTCTTTCTCTTATTAAGGAGGCGTACGAAGATTGGGTAAGATTCATGACTAGTCCTTTATGAAAGAAATTTGTTTATGTTAGATGCGGTTCTTACCTTGTGGATGTCCAAGAATTGCGACTAACTCCCAGTTCTGCATTACAGAAACGCTTTCAAAATGATATGTCGATAAATAACTCCTTAGTAGAAGTTCTGCAAGGCCGTCTATGGGTGCAAATTCCATGGAAAAAGCTGCAGGTTGGCGATATTGTTAGAGTAAGTGTATAAAAATATCCTGAATGTAAACAGGTGTTTTTGAGACGTTAGGTGGATAAACAAGGCAATTTAAACATTTACTAATCATCTGACTTGTGAATTAATCTTATGCTCGTGTCAAAAATTAACGGTGAATGCTGTGCAGATCAAGAAAAATGGATACTTTCCAGCTGACATTTTATTCCTTGCAAGTACCAATCCCGATGGTGTTTGCTACGTTGAGGTTCCTTCATCTCACATCATGGACACATTTTTATTTCTAATTAAATGCAGCAAACATCTTTTGACTTCATTTTGTGATCATCATGGGGTGTAGACTGCAAATCTAGATGGTGAAACTAATTTGAAGATCAGAAAGGCATTGGAGAAGACTTGGGATTTCTTGAGTGATGAAAATGCCTCTGCATTCAAAGGTCTGTTTTCAAATATTTAGGTTTGTTAGTTAATATTTTAACATGTGCTGTGGGAAAATAAAATAATTTTGATATGGCATATAATATCTTTCTCAATCTTGATGGGCGCCAGTGTTTACTAGTGCAGTTAGTAGTGTTTTAGAGAAGGTTTAAGTTCAATATTGTGTGCAACAATGCTCTCCTATTTTTAATTTTTAAGGGGGTTTTCTTATCTAACTTTCTTTGCTAATATGAATAGTTTGATGTACTTTTCGACTGTAGGAGTGGTTCAGTGCGAGCAACCAAATAATTCATTATACACTTTCACTGGAAATCTTATCATTCAGAAGCAAACATTGCCACTGACTCCAAACCAACTTCTATTGCGGGTATGACATAAAGCTCATATGTTTTCCTTTTTCTTGTATATTATCTTTGCTCTGTATCAGTTTTCCTGAAACGGATTTGTACTGGAAGTCAACTACTAACAGTGTTCACTCAATGCAGGGTTGCAGTCTCAAAAACACTGATTACATTGTTGGGGCTGTTATTTTCACTGGACATGAAACAAAGGTGCTTGTTGACTGCAGTTAATTGAACTAGAATCTTTATTTCTGCCACACAGAACTGGAATTATTGAGAAATTATATGGATATAGAAAGACATGCTAGTATCAGTTAATGGTGCTGGAAACAGTAACAGTTGCAACTGTTAAACATTAAAATCATTCTATTTTCTGTTCTTAATTCTCGTGAATAGGCATTACATTTGTGTTTTTTCATATGCTTAAGAGAGATGTACAAATCAAATTATGAATATCCAAGATCTCGATTATAGGGTAGTTTTCTCAAATGGCTCAATCGTGAGGGTGATTTTTGTTCATCCTTTCTGTAGGTTATGATGAATGCAATGAATGTACCTTCAAAAAGAAGTACACTGGAGAGGAAACTAGACAAACTTATTCTTGCTATATTTTGCGCTCTCTTTTTCATGTGTTTCATTGGAGCAATGGGCAGGTACTTCGCATAACAATGTCTTTTCTATTAATTTTTTTCATATCTCCAGGATAATGCAAATCCCATTTCTTTGTTGGGTTGTGCAGTGCCATATTTATCAACAGGAAATATTATTACCTGGGACTTACCGAACGTGTCCATACTCAGTTCAACCCAAGTAATAGATTTGGGGTACCTCTCTTGATTCAATTGACAACTCTTAACTTAATTTAAATAACAACAACCCACAAAAATTATCCTTTCATCCCAATTTATATATATATATATATTTATATATATATATATTTAGACCATCTTTCTGTCATGCAGGTTTTCTTTATGATCTTTTTCACATTGATTACATTGTATTCAACGATCATCCCAATATCTTTATATGTCTCCATTGAGGTACGTCATTATTTCATTGCTTCGTGAAATCATAAACTCTGCACATCACTGATTAATGTGTATTAATATTCAGATGATCAAGTTCATTCAATCAAACCAGTTTATAAACAATGATATTCATATGTATCATAGTGAGACAAATACTCCAGCGTTAGCACGAACATCTAATCTCAATGAGGAACTTGGGCAGGTGAAGTTATGTCTACTTAATTATCGTAAGAAACTTATGTTGCTGCAAAATGTCAACCTATGCTGTTTGCAGAGATTTTTTGTGGTTGGTGTTAATATTCATGCATGGATTGGCCCTATGGGAGTATGCGCCTGTCAAAGGCCTTTTAGCTTTTTCATCGGTAATGTATCGTATCAATAAAAATGGCTGATGTAAGGGTGGCATTGTCTTCAGGTGGAATACATATTTTCTGATAAAACTGGAACACTTACAAGGAATCTCATGGAATTCTTCAAGTGTTCTATTGGTGGGGAAGTTTATGGAAATGGTATCACAGAGATTGAGCGGGGTATAGCGGAGCGTAATGGCTTAAAAATTGATGAGGTTCGTTCCGATCCCTAATATTTTTCTTCCTACTTTGGTATGTTTTCTTGTGCTTAAGTGAAAAGCATAAGTATTGAAGTTTGGGTTTTTTTGTTTGGTTCTATTCAGATGGATAAATCTGCAGACGCAATTCATGAGCAGGGATTTAATTTTGATGATTCTAGACTCATGCATGGTTCTTGGAGGAACCAAGCCAATTCTGATCTATGCAAGGTAATAGCTGATTGGTATTTGCTAATCTAATTTGATCGCAACTATGTGAAGTTTGAAGTTATAACTCTAACTCTAGAAACAGTAAGATGCTTTATCCACGATCCTGCTTTCTGGGTCATTTTTATAATTACGCTGTCATTGCTAATCCAGGAATTCTTTCGATGCCTCGCCATTTGTCACACCGTGCTTCCTGAAGGTGATGAGTCCCCAGATAAAATAGTATATCAAGCGGCCTCTCCAGACGAGGCCGCCTTAGTTGCTGCTGCAAAGAACTTCGGTTTTTTCTTTTACAGGTATTATTACGTCTTCACATCTGAAGTTTTGGCCGCTAAATTGTCTGATTTTCCAAGACAATATAAAAAAGTTATATGTGATATTCCAAAGTGAATTCATTTTATATACAAGGGGTAGCGTTACACTGTAGAATAAATTAATATTTCTGTAGACAGTAAAATCACCATGCTTCAGTGAGTAAAACCCCTAAAGCAATATTGTGAGTGTCAGATTAGTGACATTTCATTTGACAAATAGCTGTTGTCACTGCAGGCGCACACCAACAATGATATTTGTTCGGGAATCTCATGTTGATAAGATGGGAAGCGTTCAAGATGCATCATACGAGATTCTTAATGTCCTTGAGTTTAACAGGTATGCAGTTTTCATTTTATTAGTTATCTCCTGTGGCAATGTTCTCTTATTAATGCAATGTGTGGATCTTAAATAGTACAAGAAAGCGTCAGTCTGTTGTGTGCCGATATCAAGATGGGAGGCTTGTTCTGTATTGTAAGGTATTGGTTATCATACTCAACTCCTACATTTGGTGTCTTTCTTTGCGGGAAAATGAGGATTCAGTCTCATGCAGGGTGCTGATACAGTAATATATGAAAGATTAGCTGGTGGAGATGATAATATAAAGAAGACAACAAGGGAACATCTTGAACAATTTGGATCTTCTGGGTTAAGAACTCTTTGTTTAGCTTACAAAGACTTGAATGCCGATGCTTATGAAAACTGGAACGAAAAGTTTATCCAGGCAAAGTCTGCTCTAAGAGATCGCGAGAAAAAATTGGTTGAAGTATGCCATTTTGCGAACTTTTTTAAATGAAGGAGATCTTTCTTTGTTTTTGTAATAATCTCACATTCCATTTGTCCTTGGCAAACATGCATCTAGATTGAACCTTTATACGTAATGTGACTGATTAAGGCGGGAGTTCAATTTATCGCAGATAGCTGAGCTAATAGAGACAAATCTTACGTTGATTGGGGCCACTGCGATAGAAGACAAGCTTCAGGAAGGAGTACCTTCTTGCATAGAGACTCTCTCCAGAGCTGGGATAAAGATTTGGGTTCTGACAGGGGACAAAATTGAAACGGCAATAAATATTGCTTATGGTCAGTCTTTGTAAAAATGTATCTAAGCTAATGAAATGTGATTGAACTTTACATTCAGTTTTCTTTAATCTTGCTGCAGCTTGCAACCTGATCAATAATGACATGAAACAATTTATCATAAGCTCAGAAACCGATGAGGTTAGAGAAGTTGAAGAGAGGGTAAGTATTAACTTTGTGATAGTTTCGACGTGTTTGAGTTTCTTTGTTTTATTGGGTGCTTAAAGACCTCTCAATCTCTCATTAACCTTGATCACAGGGTGATGCAGTTGAACTTGCACGGTTTATGAAGGATATGTTAAAAAATGAATTGAAAAAATGTGTGGAAGATGCACAGCGTCATTTAAATGATGTACCTGGGACTAAATTGGCACTTGTAATAGATGGCAAGTGCTTGATGTACGCATTGGACCCTAGTGTACGAGGGATGCTGCTCGAATTGAGCTTGAACTGCAGCTCAGTGGTGTGTTGTCGAGTTTCTCCTTTGCAGAAAGCACAGGTAAACCTTTGTATAGTTTTTTAAAGTGTAAGCTTCCTAAAGATTTTTCACTTTACATGGAGTCTGGACCGTCCAATTGTTTTTATCGACTAAGACGTTGAATAATAAAGCAATTTAGCGAGTTATTTTTAAATTGCTTTTGCAAGTCGATCTAAACTTCAATTGATTCTTTAGGTTACAAGCCTTGTGAAAAAAGGAGCCAAAAAGATAACACTTAGTATTGGAGATGGTGCTAATGATGTTAGCATGATTCAAGCTGCTCATGTTGGTGTGGGAATTAGTGGACTAGAGGGAATGCAAGCTGTGATGGCAAGTGACTTTGCAATTGCCCAGTTCCGTTTCCTTGCTGACCTGCTTCTTGTGCACGGGAGGTGGTCATACGTTAGAATCTGCAAGGTGTTTAGCATTTCATTTAACATCTGATGTAGTCTTTGTCTGTTTTGATTTTACTGGAAATAATTAAAGATTTTACTATTTCTTAGGTTGTTTCGTACTTCTTTTACAAGAATCTTGCCTTTACTTTGACCCAATTTTGGTTCACCTTCAAAACTGGGTTCTCCGGTCAGAGATTTTATGATGACTGGTATCAGTCATTGTATAATGTAATATTCACAACTTTACCCGTCATTATGGTTGGTCTTTTCGACAAGGTATCGTTCATTTGCTATCTGAGTTCTGTGCTCTCTTGACTTTCCACTGATCTTCTAAGTTTTTTATCTCTTCTTTTCCAGGATGTCAGTGCTTCACTTTCCAAGATGTATCCCGAGTTATATAAAGAGGGCATTCGCAATTCGTTTTTCAGATGGAGAGTCTTGGCTGTTTGGGCACTATCTGCCTTTTACCAATCTCTAATCTTCTATCATTTCACCATGAACTCCAGCTTCACGGGTCAGAATTCATCTGGGAAAATGCTTGGCCTTTGGGACGTCAGTACGATGGCTTTCACTTGTGTTGTGGTGACTGTTAACCTACGTCTTCTGATGCTTTGTAATAACATCACAAGGTGGCATTACATCAGTGTTGGGGGCAGTATCCTGGCCTGGTTTGTATTTATATTCATGTACTCAAGTTTTCCGTCGCCCACAAAAGATAGGCAGGTGAGTCTGTTTCCCATATTATGTTGGCAATTATTTTGTTTTTAGCCTCCTTGTGTCTAAACTTTGAACTTTTCTTGATTAACTCATGGGTGCGCTTGACAAATGCAGGACAATATTTATCTTGTGATCTATGTGTTACTTGGTACATTTTGTTTCTACTTTACTCTACTTCTCGTGCCAATTGCCGCGCTGTTCGGGGACTTTGTATATTCAGGGTAAGATCCCTTTGCAGGTCGACAGGCTATTGTGATGTCTGGGAAACTAGTTCATCCTAATGTAGTTTGTAGAAAATGTAGGCATGACTCTAAATACTCATATTATGATATTCACCTGTTGATAAAGAAAAGAAAAAGGAGTGCTCTTGCTTGCAACACTAACTTGTTATGTTTTCTGATTGCAACCAGGATTCAAAGATGGTATTTCCCATATGATTACCAAGTCATTCAAGAGTTGCATTGGCATACACCGGAGGAATCAAGCAGTGAGCTGCTATTGGAGATTGGGAATAAACTCACTCCTGATGAGGAAAGAAGGGTCGCCTTATCTCGATTGCCTAGAGAAAAATCAAAACACACAGGATTTGCTTTCGACTCTCCAGGCTATGAGTCATTCTTCGCCTCTCAGTTTGGTGTATATGCTCCGCAGAAGGCATGGGATGTTGTTAGAAGAGCTAGTGCAAAATCTTCAAGGTCCAAGTCAATCAAGAAATCAACTTAGAAATATAGATATGTACATAATCCTCAGCTCGTGTGGCTTCTCCATCTCCCAAACCGTACATTTAGTTCTCGGGTATGTTACTCATCAGTTATCAGTATCAACAGGAAGAGCTGCAAAACATCTATTGTTTTGAGAACTGAGACAACCACTTGGTGTGTGAAATGGTGAGAGCCTCACATTCAAATTTATATACACGTGCTTCTTGCGGTAGTAGACTTGGCTTTAGAATATTGGGAAGTGCTTATCAGTTAAAAATAGCTCTCATTTGAATTTTTCTTTAGCACTCTCAATCTACTTAGCAAGATAACACAGGCAATTCACCTATTTATATGCCCATTTGAAAAACCATATTTCCAGTCTTCTTTCATCTTCACACCTCATTTCCTGCAAGTGATCCAAATTACTATTTCCCATGGGATGTCATCATGTAATCTGTTGTAGTTACAAATCCTTACTGCGGATCATGTAATCTGCTTGTATTCTAAATTAGTATTCACCGTCGAAGAACAGTGTGAAGCCGCAGCCATTGCCACCGGTCAGTATAGTCGTCGTACAGCCCAACCGATGCCAAAGTTAATAATGTTGATATCAGTTACATGAGTAAAAGACGAGTTCCTAATGGAGCTGATCCCCATTCATAACAAGTTAGTTTCCATCTCGTTTTCCTCAACTAAATCTTCTTCTCTTTATCAAAAAATTTGAATGATGACAATTCTATGTTTTACTGTTGATGTTATGGGAACGTCCCAGTACTTCTGACCTGGCTTTTGATGTTCTTATCTTACGCCGTTCTCCTTTAATTTTAAGGAGTGGGAAAGTCTCGACAGCCACCGACCAGAGCATAAGGTGTTCTAGAGCTTGATATTGGACAATGACAAGCTCGACCAACTTGCTGTAATAGCGTACCATTACAGTCAGAAGAAAGTTTATACATGCTCTAGAAGATTACAACAGTAACAATCTTCTGGACCTGCTTTTATTTTACAAGGTTAACCAAAGACCCTGGTCTAAAGTTTGGGCAATTTTTACTTTTCTCAGAAACGTGCACATACAAAAACATATTAGTCATGTATGTACGCAGAAGATTGCTTTAAGTAAATGGAAAACTACAATTGTTTCAAGGGATACAGATTTTGAAATGGTCACAAAATAAGTATGCATTGTATAACTGCATAAGTGGACTAGCAACTATGACTTTAGTATTCACATAGATCAAATATTGTTGATAACAAATGACTGACAGAAAAATCATGTATGATTGAGTTAACTGAATTAGAACCTTGAGCTGGTTGGGATTCTGATTGCTCCTGAGGCAGACATTGCAGCACTTCTTTTCTTTCTGTAGTAGATAAATGAGCCGCTTATAGCCAGCATACCCAACATAAGCCCCTATTGAAATATATAAATGTTAGATTAGTGTCACTAATATAGATATACATATACATACATTTATTATCAGGTAATTGCAAAACATGAGATTTTAGGGTACTGAATTTAGGTACCTCAAAACCAAGAACTGATAACTTGTCTTCGCTTACTGCTGGTATACAACTTCTATATGTAATGTATGCCTGTGAACATTCAACATATAACATCAGCAAATAAATTTAACAGGAGCAATGGCAATTGCATGTATTACAAGAGAAGGGGTTGCCTCAGTGTCTGCAGGAGTCGACTGGTTATTTTTAGGATTCTTGGCGTCCATTTCTTTCTTATTATCTTTCATTAGTGCACATTTGAGAGGTATGCGATACCCAGTCTCACTGCAGCGAAATTTAGGAGAATTCTGCATGGTATACGTACGTAAGACTTTTATTTTGAACTCCACTCGTGATAGAACTTATGATAACTATAACTGTTCTTCCATGAGAAAAATTATGATATGCCATCTACATTCTGATCTTGTAAGGTCATATGTCAACCCCTACAGCCATGCCACATAACAATTTCAATAAAGGGCTCAAACAAGGTGACTACAACAGCATCAACATTCCCACTAGCCTATTCAATGTTCAACTACATGTATCACAAAGAGTCCATGACAAAGGAAACATAGTTCTGTAGTCCTTCCCAAAATCATATATACGTAATCATATCTACTACTTCAGTCTATAAATGATACTGAAAGGAAATGACTACTCTAATCTTCAATAAGTTCTTATCACAACTAATATGCATCTAATGTTCAAGACTCATAATCCAAACTTCAATCTATCGAAATTCACATCAATTTCAAGGCATAAATCCACCAATCTCATAAAAAATTGTACTTTGTAAGCATTTCACAATCACAACATACATCATTTAACTACATGCCTACACCTCCAGCCTATATAAACCTTCACAAAAAAAAACGATAAAAGCCAAAAGCTAGGAGGTTAAAAAAGATACCTTTTCCTGAGTAAAGGCATGAGACGCAAGGTCCATTAGGCGTACAATCAAAAGTATTATTCGAACCAGATGGCGTTTCCTTGAATCTCAACAGCTCACGACGCCCTACTCCAATTTCACTACATAAAAACGATCACGTAAAGTAAATAAAACATCAACAATCGATCAAATCAACAACAATTCAACAACAACAACACTTACGACGCATGCCCTAGAGCCGAATCTACAAACGATACGGAAATCAACGAGAACAGAAGAAGAGCTGCCGGAAGAAGAATCTTATCAGATCGTCGTAACGTCATTCGTCGTCGACCAGTTCTTTCGATTTGGTCGTCGTTTATCGATCGGCTTTCGTCATTTTTGATCGGATTCAAGCTACTGCAGTTCTGGAAATATTTACAAAATGACCCCCAAAGTATTATACTATACCTATGGATGACTCATGTTTTGAAATATTAACATATACCCCTTTTTGTTTGTAATAGTCTTGATAACTGTTCTGTATGAATGAATAATGGTTAATGCTCCAACATGGGCCGGCCCAATGAAAAAAAGCAGATTGGCCCAATCGTAACCCTCTTTCCAAATTCTATAAAACCCTAATTTTAAATTTCCAGATCTTATCCGAAACCGAATAAAATGGCGCTCTGGAGTTCTCAAGTTCTCATCTTTAACCCTTCAATAATCACCAACTCGTCTGATTCGATAAGATTCTTGAATCCAGTAAAACGCTTCGTCAGCCTCTGTCGTCGATCTTTGGACACATCCAAACATCTGTCAGTTCGGATTTCAAGTGTTGGCAGAGCTGCCACAATCAAGGAGGAGTACGTGTATCCTGATCCGGACCCGAAGTTCGCTGAAGCGGTGAGGGAATATTTTAAAGGCGAAATGGGTTTGTGAATTTATTGGATTTTGATGATTTGGGCGTTTTTAATTTTGTAGGAAGTTGCGAAGTTTAGAGGTGAGATTTTGAAGAAGCTGGCTAAGGAGAAGGAAGAGTATGGAGATAGCTTAAATGCAGTGGTGAATGTATGCGAGCAGGTAATTTCTTTTTTTGATGATGGGGAATTGTACGTTGTGTGTTTTGGCAGTTTAAGGACTAGTGATGGAGTTGAGCAGTAGGTGTTTGAGTAAATGCCTGAACTACTCCTATGGTAGTTATCCTTGCTTGGTAATTTTACTAATGGGGTTCATTATTTGAAATTCTCTATGGATGCAAGTGTTTGAGCAAGTGGATATGGCAAGTGTGATGTGTGTAATAATGCGAAACATTTGCGAGCGAATATGATGAATCTCATACTGGGTTGAGTTACTTTAAGCCAATGTTTTAGCGGTTTTAGGTGATTTGATATGGATTCATTGAATTCACATGTATTTAAGATTGATTCTAAATATATGCAATCCTTTGGTTTTGGCACTTAGGTTTTTATCATTCCATAGTGGCCAAATCTAGCATGCTTTGTCATTTCAGTTTCTGAATGATTTTTTATTAAACGAATACGGAGGTCCAGGAACATTTGTAGTGGAGCCTTTTACTTATATTCTGGTCTCTCTGAAAGAAAAAAAGTTACCAGGAGCTCCTCTCGCAGCACGGACATCTCTTTTATGGGCTCAGAAACATTTAGATGAAGATTGGAAAGCTTGGATTTATTATCATAATATATAGAAGATATAGTACATTACTCATTTTTTACTATGAAGATCAAGTTTTCCTAATTTTTTTGTTCATTACTCATTAATCGTGCCCTGTGTTGCAGGATTCTGAGATCCAAATATTTAACTGGATGCATTGATTTACTGGTCATTTTGACAAAACATGGACTGATTTAGAGGGCAAACCTTGAAAGCATGCTCACAGATTTCATATCCACACGAAACACTCAAATGCAAAAAGTTTTGTTCACAGAAAAAAGTGGTCACGCGTTAGGCCATATATGATATTCATAGATGATATGCATGGTAACCTTTGTGCATATCATTGGCTTGGTGTTTCATCAATGGTATTTAGTGATGGCCTCCAAGATTTGGTCCTCAGTAAGGGCTTCTTTGGTAGAGGTCTTGAACGTTTCCCAATAGCCTGGTTATATTCTAAATAAATTAGAACAGATGTCCGATAATCAATTTTTCAGATGGACTAACTTTATCGTGGAGACAGCGGGGTCTTGGAGTTACCTTGAATATGTCTTTAATGGCTGTGTTTTCAGCTACTCTTTCAACATAGTTGGAGTTCTGGTCGTCCATATCATTCTCTGATAATACAGCAGGGCTAACTTGTCTCTTATTCACCTTGTTAGATTTTTTAGCTCTCAGCACATTCTGCACCTCTACAGGCAAATTCGAACAATGTAATTGTAAGTTCTCTTTTCATTATATATCTGGGTTTATCACTATAAAGCTGCATTAGATAACGTACTGTTGCAATATTTCAGAAAACTAACCTTTGGAAGGAACAAGACGATAAGCGCTACCAAGGTAAAGAGTATCAGAGGGTTTAAGGAGCTTCAAACGGTTGGACTTCAGTGCTTCAGGCTTGGCCTTCTTTTCTTCATCAGATTCAGGTAATGGTATAATTAAACTAACATAGTGATCAGGATTTTTTCTCATCACCTCGCTCGCATTGACTGACCAATACATCTCTTCGAGCTTTCCATCGGGATGCTGTATGACTAAAACTGCTGCATCAACTGCCTGGCAGTTGCCCATCTGAAAACCTGACAAAATCTGGATTATTAAGTATTCTCTGTTTCTTTTAATTTCTCTGCTAATGTATGAACTTTGGCCTTTTATCTCCCAAAATCGTCCCTTTCATCCTCACCCCAGCTAATTCTTGTCTGACGTATGCCAAATTTCTCAACTTGGTATTAGAATATGATCGTGTAGACCTGGAAATACAGCAGGCAGCACCCAGAGTTTAGTTTGGACTCGGGAGTTTGAATGGATTTGGTCAAACAATTTTGAATAGGTCAATATAGTAGACTTCACTAACTTGTTCTTGACATCAAATCTTATGTCTTAGTCATGAATCATGATATTAATCTGTCGACCTTAGATTTAATTGGATAAGTCTCTCTTCAAAACGTGTTATTAACTTCTTGCAATTGTTTTATCTTTGCTGCTCTGTCATCTGACTTTTTGTGAACATTTGGTTCTCAGTTTTCTTCTTCTGAACTGCTAGTCATTGCCTTTATTATAATTGTTACTATAATTAGAGTATGCGTTCTTTCTGAAGCACCATACTTTTGCTCTTTGGTATTATTAGAAATGCCCAAAATTATTTGACACTTCTTAGGTTTATTGTCTGTTGCTTTTTTCTGTTCTTTTCATTTTGGATTAGTAATCTTTAAATATATTTTACAAGGACTTGACATATTTACTTGAAGTTTTGTTGTTGGACATTGTTGTTTCAGATAATATATTCCACTAGAAAGTAATACTATTTCAAACTCATAATGAATTGTTCATGTTGTTAGTTAATAGTTGTCTCCCTTAGGTAGTGGAGGAACTAAACCAAATCATTAGCGTGATTGCCATTTTTAGTATAAATGATTAGGGTGATTATTTATATAAGTTGTGGGTAGCCACTCAAGTTATTTGATTTTTATATGATTACATCGCTGATTTTTATATGATAACATTGCTAGAAAAGGCCATTGTGCAGAAGAGGCATATTTAGCTCTAATGAAAATTTCTAACATTTTGTGCTTCAAGGGTTTGAAGAGTCGGTTTTATACATGAATAACTTCTGTTAAACAATGGGTTCACGTCATAAAGGTATAGTTGCTTAAGCAATCTCATAAGTCGAAATCTTATGGTTGAGATCATGTTTTATTTGTTTATCAATGAATGTCACTGATGCTTTCTTGTGTTTACTGAATACGGACAGCTTGAGCTTAGATGCCTGTGATGCAGCTGAACTGTTGGTTACTGGTGAATTGTGACCATTGCATCATCCGGATAAGGTAAAACTGGACGCAAAATGCTCGAATTCTGGCTTATTAACTGCTGCAGGGTCCCAAATAGTCAGCTTACAGCTTATATAAAACACAAACTTGTGCATTAGGCTCTCTCATCCTGTTTAAGAAGATACTATGGCCTGGTTGACAGCCATTAGAAATTGAAGTTAATTACTTGAAATTCAATATTATCTAGTTTGGTTCAACAATTTTATTCACATGTCCAATGTGCTAAAGACAACATTTTTTCAGACTTGATTCTCATGTAAATCAAACAAACAGTTAGCTGGTGACATTTTCTAATAGGTTGTGGCAGTGGTAGTTGTAATTTTCTATCATTCTCACTTATTTTCTGAATAATTATTAGGCAAAGAAGTCATGGCGACTAGTGAAGTTTAGGCAGCACTGTATGCCATGAATTTATGCTGCAATTAATGAGTGCAATTTTTCAACATTTTATTAGCTGCTGTTTCAGTTCAACTGAAAATAAAAATATCATCTCCTGTTTAACAATTTGTTACTACTTTTTAGGTACATGTTTGAATTCAATTTCAAAGTGTTATATTGTGGCAAGGTTTCACATGATGTTGTGTTGCAGCTATCCGTCACCTTTCTCTGCCAAATGTCAACTACAAGACAACAATGTCAAAGACAAAATGGACAATTCTGAAAAAGAGCTAATGAAGAGGAAGAACAAAGCAGGAATTATCTAAACAGCGGAAGATAAAGGAGTGTTATAGTTGTTCTCAGTGAAGACTCTTACAGAGCAGCAGCCTTGCCAATTCAAATCTTCATCAGAAGGATCCTTCCTATTGGCGCTCGGTGTCTTCCTTTCAATTGATTTTTTCACATGCACTTCTACCACATCACTGAGCCTCAGTCTCCAAAACATAACTTACCCCCAGCTCATAAATCAAGGTAAATTTTTAATATTTAGATGAGATTTGACTAAACAGATCTCACTTCTCGGTTGCTGATGTGTATGTTAATATTATTAGTGATTTAATGCAGATGCAAATGAGGATGGTGAGATCAGGTGTGATTACTCGTTAGGAAATAGGTCCATTCAACATTCTGTCTGGCTGTACAACATAACAAGTTGTGGAACAATCAAGGAAGGCCAAAACTCAAAACTGCCAGACTCATGGAAGGACTAATGTTGAGTACTTCTATTGCAAATGGAAGCCTGGTCATTATGATCTTTCAACATTTGATCATCATGGACAATCACATGCAGAGGTTGGAGATACTTGCTGCGACCGGGTTAGCATTTTTGAGGCCTGATATTATTCACCCTGGGCAGTATACAAACTCTTTTCCTTGAGTGCGTCTGTGTGCACTGGTGTGGTGCCTTTCAGGTCTTATATGACACTGGAATGAGATTGTGATTCTGTTGGATGTTTTGAAGAAACGATACGAGCATATTTCAGTTCACCAAGCTTTCCATTACGGCACCGTTTGCCTGACTGGTGACACTGAGTACAGTCGTTTTGTTCTTTGAAACATCTAAACAAAACCAACTGCTTAAAGATTCATCTGTTGAATACAATCGAAGAAGCTTTCCAATGGCCACAGTGCTCCGTCCTTCACTCTGCTTCAGCCCCCAATTCCATAACAACCGTCACCAAAGCTCCAACCTTCCGTTCAATTTCCGACACCCACTTCCTCAGACCTTATCCTCCAACAAACCCCATCTCGCCACTCTCCGCCAATCGGACCGCTACTCCCTCCCCTGCTCCCAATCCCAGACCTCCACGTCCTCCTACGTCGACGACTCACAGATTAATCCAGGCCGCTTTCTCACTGGAGAAGAGCTCGAGAAGCTCAAAATCATCCAGAATTTCAGCTATTATCATGAATTAGAAGGAGGGTCGATGTGGGTTAGGGTCATGAAGTTAGAGGAGATGAATGTCATATCCGGCCTTCTGGCTGAGTCATTTATTGATTCAATGATGCTTCCCGCGACGTACGTGAGCTTGTTGAGGTTTCTAGTGAAGCAATATTTGAGTGAGAGAGTTGGGTTGATTCCCCACACGGCTACACTTATAGGGTTTTATAAAGAGAATGGGGAGGAGAATGGGGAATTGGCCGGACAGTAGAGGTTTCGTTTGATGAGAGAGGCGCTAATACTTCTCCTCCCACTCCTCCTGCTCCTAAGGATTCACCATACATTTGTAATATGACTGTGAAGAAGCTGATGAGAAGGTTCGGTTTTAAATCATGGTTTCTTTGTCGAATTTTTATGTGCTTAGTTGAAGATATTAATTAGATTGTTTGAGAATGAAGAATTTGGTAAAATCTAAGAGTTAATGTCTTGTTCATTTGACTCTGAAAGAATTTTTGCAATCAAGTGCTAAAATTTCAGTATGAGGTAGAGGTTCTATTGTCTATCGTCTTTGTTGAGTTTCGTTTGAGTGGGATTCGGTAGTTTCTGTAAAATTTTAATCAAAAGCAACCATGAGTGTGTTGAATTCGGAGTATTTCAAGGTTTCAGGAATATTGTCTATGGAGAAGTTAGTAGATGAAATCTCTGTAATTAGTCTCTTTTTTATAATATAATATTAATTCTTGTTATCATTTGAGTTTTGAGGTGCGATTTTGAGTTTAGTGGATTTCCTAAATTTGAATTTGTGGTCCTTTTTGGTGTGTCAGGAAGGGAATTGGTTGGCATCTGTTGAAGGCTAGTGAGGAACTGATTTCTAGAATGAGTACCTCAAGAGAAGTATACCTGCATTGCAGAATGATAGATGAAGCTCCATTTAAGATGTACACCAAAGCTTGTTACAACGTTGTGAAAACAGACAGCATGCTGGTCTTGCTTATGTTGCAACGACGAAAGTATTTGATGTGCAAGAAACTTCCAGATTTGGAAATTTCTAACGCCACTGAGGATGAATTAAGTCCTGATGAGAAAGTCTTTTCAGTTGAGGAGACTCAAGCGTCCTTACCCTTGTAGTGATTACAAGTAACCCCTCACACGTCTGTTTCATATTGGTAAGTGTAATATTGTTGGTTCTTCCCACCCTATTTTCGTTGTGTAAAACTGTTAATAAATGGCATGTAAAGAACTTGCAACCGCAGCAGAACCTGAGTTATTAATGTAATTGGTAGACTTCACCATTTTTATTTACTATTCTTCCGCAAATTGATTGAATTGTATACTTGACATGCTCAGCAGACTGCTCACTTTCTTAATCATTCTTTGTATTTATAACTTGGATCTTTTGCAGTGATAATGTGTGTATTTTGCAAATGTGGGCAATGATCCGTTAGGTTCTCCCTGCTATGCAATATTAATAATGATCAAGTTGGGTTCCCAACTGCTGATTTACTTACATTCTTATGTTTTTACTCTGCCTTTTTTATATTCAGAGAAGCTGTTAGATTTAGGGCTAAATCATAAGGTTGTGTTCTTTTTTCAGTCTATACATATATCCCTGGAACGTAGTTTGTCTAAGTTACAGAATCATGTTTTCTGTAGGATCATTCAGGGTTCGGGCTCCTTTTCATCAAAGGTTCTCTTATGCTGCTAGGTTTGAAGTCATAGCTTGACCTCTGATTAAACCTTTCTTTATGCAAAATCATCACTCCAGGTAATTTTAGTTTTTAATCTCATAAAGATTACCATGTCAACAAGTTCGAAAGGAACTATGCTGTCTACTGATTACATTACAGCAAATTTGTAGTCCAGATCCTGACATTTTGATGATCCTCATGGCTTGTATCTTCAGAACTATTTTCCACTTTTCAGAATTGGGCTTCTGGGCTTGTCCAAATCCCATTTGGCCATTCATGTGTTCAAGGTTGGATCTATAAACCACTCATTATGAAACTAAAGGAGATTTATGGTGAAGAAGCTGCAATGAGATATTAGCAGACAGCCAAACAATGAGTGGACCCTGAGCAGTAGATGATGGGTCAAGGCCCAGTTGGAGGTATGGGCCCTCCAACAATCCTTACAGCTCGAAGCATCTAGATAAGCTGGAAGGAGTACTAGACACAACATGTACCCTCTGTACCATTCATCATATCCACAACAATCCTCTAAACACCGAAAGCTTTCATTTTTTCAATTATGGAAGTGTTAAGTATCTGCAAAGCAAAATAACAATGAATGGTTGGTAGATAATGACCACAGTATTACTCCTTATGTTGTATCATGGACAACTGTAAAATGTGTACAAGAAAGACTATGCATGATGATGATGATACTGATGGAATCTATCAACACCATCATCATGTGGCTTCCTATTTCCTCAACCTTCTATGCAGATATAATCACACGACACCATCAAAAATGACTATAGGTTTATGGTGATGTGAGAAGACATGTGCATAATTGAGACATCAGATCAGTTTGTTAGGGAAAGTATCATGGGGTCCTCTCAATTTGGTGGATTCGTGGATCCCTTCTTGCACCCGTTGATTACATTTTTTGGATGCACCAGATTGTGCCAACGTATTAATGAAAAATGTGACTTGCACGTGTGCATTTGTCATGTGCACACGTGATGTGCACATGACAAATGAACATACGTGGCGTAATCTGGTGCGTCCAAAAATACAATCAACGGATGCAAGAGGAGATCCACGAGTCCACCAAATTAAATGGATCCATAGGATACAACCTCCAATTTGTTATGTCCAGTGTCAATGTATCAATGTACTTCAAGCTAATTATATGGAGAGATCATATTATAATCCAACTAGTTTTAGTTTCAATATGAAAAGATACGCTAGGGTTAGATTTGGGCAAAAAGTGGATTAGGGCACAACTAATTGGTGACTTTTAAGGAGTTAACATACAGATGGCTCTTTTAAGTGGACGATACTAGGATTGCCCAAAACGGAACGGCTTGAGGGCACTAATGTGTGGTTTGATATATGGATGTGCCAACTTTTTGGGGTAGGGGTTGTGGGGTGTAAAGATCGGATTGATGCATCCAATGTCACTATCTCAAAGTGTTAGCCCCACAAACATCTCAGTCACACTGTCTTCAACTCTCAGAGGGGCTGGCCTGACTAGCTTTTTTAGATGCCAATTCCATCTCTTCTATGATTTTTAACTAGTCTCTTTCCATAACGCTATTTCATAAAGTTTATACCATCATCAAACCCTAGCAGATAGATGCCCATTCGATCACCCTTATACTACAAGTGTTATGCCCTAAACACTGCACCACTACAGTTACGCATATAACAGTAATTAACGGATTAGATTAGGTTTTCTTGAAAAGAAAGGGTTAAGGTTAGCTAGTTGCCACCTGCATGATTGTGGCCAAAAGAGAGGAATATCCCTGAACAATAACGGATCATGGAAAAGTTAGATTTATTGGTTATTAATGGTGTTTCTTAATCAAATTGCCATAAGTGTACACATGCATGGGACCTTAGTCATAGCTGTGCATTGTCCATTGCATTGACTAACACTCTCTAGTGGGGGATCTATACGAGTTTGATCGATCACTATCCCCTCAACTATTAAGTCCCTCTGTATTTCAACCAAATATGAAAACCATAGAGACAGCTAATAAATGAATCATGTTGAGGGGGTGCTAACATTTGCTGTTAATAGTAATTTCAATTTGATGAGACAATTCTAGATATGTATACGTTTCAATCTCTATGAATGAGGTTTGGTTAGCAAGGAAAGTGGGTGTGTTGGATGAGAAAAAAGGTAGATAACATATTTGCCATATTTTCACCATTCTTGAATATGAGTGAAACACATTATGCAAGCTCTCTGAAACTTTCTTTTTTTCTCTTTAGGACATAGATTGAGACGCCCAATGCCGCCTTCACGTGATGATTCATTTGGAGTTTACCTAAGTGGTGCGCTCATATAGTCCCAAAGTTGGAAGAACATATCCTTCATCTTTGATGGTTACTTCAACCAAACCTACAACATTATCATTCATTTTCAACATATCCTTCATCTTTGAGCTAATTAATGATTTTGGTGCCTCTAATGTGGAACTTCCAGAATGCTTAGAAAGTTATTTAGTCAAGTGGACAAGTCTTGTCTACTATACAATGCATACTAATTTCATGTTTCAGGTGTGTTTTCTGTACTAATCATACTAAGAATTTCAAAGTGCTTAAAATAATAGAGTTGGTTAGAAAGTGTATTTGATCAAGATAAGGATATGCAAATGTTAAAGTATTGAGATGAGAACCAATGATCATAATGTACGATTGAATAAGATAGAGATGCTGATAATTATTGAACACAGATGTTTAAATAATTGAAATGGAAGACGGGAAAGAGAGAAGACAGTTGTGGAGTGAATGGATTACTCTTGGTGGAGAGGAATAAGAGTATAAGACACTGAGCCGCAGCCCCAAGAATTAGATCACTGAATTTTAGATCTTTGGACACAGACAGACACCACTGAACCAATGATACAACTTTATGGAGTAATTAAATAAACAAAATTTCCTCATACTTGTATTATGGATTGTCGACATTATTGTTTATAGGATTTTTTACCGAAAATCACCCGTCCAATAGGTTAATTTGAGTGAAACTACCCTTCCAATTTTTTTAAAAAATAACCACCATTCAATTCAAATTTCATTTAATTCAGCCACCCCATCACTGTTCCGTTACTATTTCCGTTAAATTTAATTGTTGACTATGTTGACCACACAATTCTAATTATATGTATAATCATGGATTAAGGGATGATCAACATAGTCAACGGTTAAATCTAACGGAAATAATAACGGAACAGTGAAGGGGTGGCTCAACTAAATGAAACTTGAATTGAAGGGTGATTATTTTTAAAAAAAGTAGGAGGGATGGTTTCTTTCAAATTGGCCTATTGAGCGGGTGGTTTTCGACAAAAAATCTTGTTTATATTGATCTCACTTTAGTACTACGAGGCACATAAATAACTCAGACGATCAAAGCATTTTTATGTTACTGCAACAACAAAAGTAAATTAAAGGAGGCATTGTGCATTATAAAATGATTAAGATTTCAGGTAAGGGTTACAAATTACAATATTTATATACATTTAGCCACCAAATGGGAATTCCCCTAATTTAGAAATCAGTCACTTGATTGATAAAACCCTAGTATAGTTTATGATATCCTATTTTTTTTTTCGATACAAAGGGAGGTTATGATATCCTATTTGGATTTTGTTTTATTAAAACCCTAAAATATAGTATCTTCTGAATGAATATTAAGCAATAAGTATTGTATACAATGTTATATGCTCTCTCCAATACCAAGTTTCTTCACTAATATCAATAAAATGAAACAAAACTAGCTGTATTTAATAATTGAGTGATAGATATCCTGCCAATGAGTTTGCACTGGTTTTCCGATGTTAATTTTGTTCTTTTTTCTCCTAAAGTTGTACACGAAACATGTCCCTAAAACTCTGAACAAATGAATTATTGGTTCTTGTTTGAGGCCCCAATATAATAATGGAGGTTAATTTTAAACGATTGTCAGTGTTAACCCCACGTATAAAATGGAAGACATTTGAAGGGTTGGGAGCGGCAGGAATTTCGTAGGTAAATGGGAAGAAAGTGATGGGGTGCAGAGCATAGCATTTATCTACAACACTACAATTCTCTCTGCTATAACTCATGTTATCTTGACCAAAGACTGCATGGGATATGTCCCTTTTCTTACTACCATTTTCTCTCTCTCCCATAACACTTCTAATTATCTCCAGCATTATGAATGGATATTGCTAGGCGCATAGGAATGCAAGTTAACAACGATATTTGACAATGAGACTGCTATTACCTTTATTAACACTCATCAAGGATGATAAATAATGCAAATTACTCCGTAAACCCTAATTTTAGCATCGAAACCTTGCCAAAAACTAGCTAGCTAGCAATGTGTTTTACACCATACCAGCACTCAACTCTTATTTCAGGGGCTGCTTAAAAAGAGGAATGCACTTATTGCCCCATGAAATTATAAAAACAAAAACATCATTTACTGCTAAAGTATATCATGCCCAACTAGCAAATGCTTTTGCTTACATCAGCTAGGCACATCAGACTTTGTCCACCAATACACACATTATCGTTAATCTTGCTATATTCGTGACCCAAATCAACTCAACGCCAACAATCATCACGTTCACCCATAGCAAATCCAAAGTTCAATCATCAAGTGATTGACACTTCAAAATTCAAATCCGTTAGAGCCTTCGCGAAGGGGGCTGATAAATCATGATGTATGGTGAATAAAAAAACTTTGCTGTGATACATTTGTATGCATTGTTCATGATGTGAGATGTCTATGGTGAACGGGATTCTTAGGGTATATAGGAGCAACTTCCCTGACGCACTGTGGTCAATGTGGGAAGAACGGGATGCATGGCGTCAAATCTAGCTTCCTTAATTGCGAGTCAGGCTGTGTGGGATATGAAATGAAAGCACTCAAACATTTTACATAGTAAAGTTCATGTGATGCAGGGAAAATAAAGTATTGAAACCCAAATAATTGTAGCAATGATAATGATATCATACTCCCTCCGTCCCATAATTTATGTCTCATTTGGTTCTTTGCACGGTTTTTAAGGAATGAAAGAAAAAATAATTAAAAAAGATAGTTGTGTGGTAAGGAAAGAGAAAAAAAAGTGATTTGATAGATAATAAGTGGTGAAAAAGGAGGAGAGAGGAGAAATATGTGGTGGAAAACTAAAGAAGACATGTTCATTTATGGTAAGTTTTAGAAATGGGAAGATGATTTTGGGACACCCAAAAAGGAAATGAGACATTAATAATGGGGACGGAGGGAGTAGTTGAAAGAGACCATTTGATTATTTCCCAAAACCTTAGCTGTGAGTTTCAAACTAATTAATTAAAACTTTGAAGTTTTAGGCTAATTATAAAGAGGACACTGATGGACCAGAACTGGTACAAACTTCACAAACCCTTATATAAGACCAATAGTTGCTTTCAGCGATTCAGCAAGCAAATTTAGACAAGTCAATGTGTACTACTTTGACCCCCAAAACAAAGAGACAATATATGCATGTGGGAAATTGCTTGTTAACAGTAATGTATGTGAAGCATCTATGTCTACATATCATATAATTGATTGATCATCTATATATAAATACGTACAAGTGTGAAAAGGAAAGCTAAGTGTCTGCAGTTGAATTGAACAATGTTAGTACAGAATTGTGGTGCCAACAAAAATGGTACGAAGGGTCTCTGGTTGAGTTAGTGTAGAAAGATTTGTAGTGGGATATGAAAACCAAAAGGACACATACCATTGAAAGCGCCTACTCATTTGTGATTGATTCTTTGGTTAACAGCAATAGTTGCACTTTTCTCTTATCACACTACAACACAGTGGATATGTACTGCTGTTAGAGTGAGAACAAAGCTTCAATATGTTTGTGGTACTGCACTATTTGATCAATTTAAGATGGATGCCCATGTGTTGCTTACATGAGATCAAATTATGACATGTGATTAAAATAACATCAGGGTAGTATGTTTATGTTCAACCGATTCTGAGAGGTAAAACATCGTTTCTAGGACTAGAAGACGTGTCGGTAACACAAAGTAACAGTGTGAAATATGCACCATGTATATCACGAAGTAGTGGTAGAAAGTGGGTTATATAAAGGAGTGGGATCGGATGCTTAGTGAGGCCTAATTCATGCTTTGAAAAGTTGTGTAGTAGAGAGAGATGGAAAGCAAGTAAGCATAAAGCCTATATCTTCTTTCTTTGCTAGCTAACAATTCATATATCAGTGGTGACACTACTGTCAAAAAGCCTAGTGGGTTGTGTTCATGGAGGAACATATTAGTCCTATGGCAATAACTCATCTTCTCCAACACACTCTGAGAAGCCTCTGCATTCGTGACAACTCTCAATGGGTTTATGCTGTGTTTTGGAGGATCTTGCCTAGAAACTATCCCCCACCCAAGTAAGCTCTCTATGCCCTTTCAGTTCTCTTATCTTCAAAGATCCCTCCACGAACTAAAACACTTCTCAATCTGCTTGTTCTATCATCGTCTCTCAAATTAACCATTTGTTTCTATGTTCCGCGATTTACGTACTTAGATGGGATATTCATGGTGGAGCTTATGATAGATCGAGAGGCAATAGAAGAAATTGGTAACTTTATTAACCTCTCTATTATCTCTCAACAAGTCCATATCCCAAGACTAATCATGCATAGAATGATAAAACTGACAACCTTGTTAATTATATATTTTGTATTTTTATGAATAATCTATCATTCAAAGGATATTGGTCTGGGAAGATGGGTTTTGCAACTTTGCATCCTCAGCTGCAGCAGCTCCAGAACTCAGCTCTGCAGACTGCCCCACCACTCCTGCAGCCCCATACGGCCATAGCAACTGCGAGTTTCAACAATTTCAAGGACTTCAACCTGAACTCTTCTTTAAGATGTCACATGAAATCTACAACTATGGAGAAGGGTACATACATGCAACTGATCTAATTTTAGCATCTATATCATGATATATGTTACTATCAAAATCGTGAAATATATACACTCATCTCAGTGTTAAGTAAAAGGTCCCTTATAATATGAGATATTTTGTTACTTATGAGGCATCAGATTGATTGGGAAAGTAGCTGCTGATCATAGTCATAAATGGGTGTACAAAGAACCAAATGATCAATCTGAAATCAACTTCTTATCGGCATGGCACAATTCGGCAGACCAGGTGAGCTTCATGTTCTTCAAAAGCATCCAAACTACTCTCACCATACAGTCTCATTTAGGTCATTATTTCATATATGCTGAGTATCCCCTTTTGTGCATCCTCAGCATCCTAGAACATGGGAAGCTCAGTTTCAATCCGGTATTAAGGTATACATTAATCAACATGTATGACAAATTTATCACTAAATATTGACTATAATAGATGAGATCTGCACTGATACTTGCTATCTTTTTGTGTTTTGAAGACCATAGCTTTGATTGCAGTAAGAGAAGGTGTTGTTCAACTTGGAGCCGTCAACAAGGTTTTGATCATATCTATCTCATGTCTTATTTCAATCAGTTTGTTAATCATAATGGTTAATGAAACATATTATGTGACATATATGCCTGTGTAATTCTTGCTTACATAGGTTGCGGAGGATTTGAACTACGTTGTGACGCTAAGTAAGAAATTAAGCTACATAGAAAGCATCCCAGGAGTGCTTCTTCCCCATCCATCATCCTCAGCTTTTCCCTACACCACTCCAGAAGCTGCGGCAGCAGCAGCGTGGCATTTTCAGCAACCACAATCTCAAGATTACTACAGTACTGACAACCATCACGAACACTTCACAACCACTAATAATTCAAGCTTTTATCAGCCTTCACACATGAAGATCACCCCCTCAATGAGCAGCCTTGAGGCCTTGCTATCCAAACTTCCACCAGTAGTTCCACCACCATCATTTCACTCATCATCACCCTCACCTTATGACCACTACTCATCTTCTCCTCAGCTGCACTCACAGCAATTCATCACCAGTAGACCACCGCCTTACTCGATGGATCAGAAGATCATGTTGAAGGAAGAAATCACTGAAGATCACATGGACTACGAAGGCAGTGCAGCAACGTACACTCACCAACAACAACCTCACTACTTCCAGCACTAATTAATGGAAATAATCCAAATCAAGACATGGAGAATATCACCATTATCATCAAGTTTAGGGTTTTATATATATAATGCTGCCTGACTTGTGTCCAATTCAATGTAATTGAACTGTCTTTAGCGTTACGTATAGCTAGTATTTAATGTGCTTCGAATAAGTTGTTAGCTGTATGAATGATCTAAAAGAGAGAGATGTCAAGAATATGGAATTATGGATAGCATGCATTATTTGCATTATGTGTTGATGATGATTTGTCTATTGCAGATTGTAGAATGATACCTTAATAAGTAGTTACATAACTGCCTGAGATTGCAGATTTCAGTGTCGATCAGATACTGAGTTGTTGAACCAATGAAGTGAATATATATGTTCAGAAAAGCTTGCGCAAAGAAAAGTGTCAAAAGTGATAAAGGAAGATCCAGACATCAAGTAGTGTAGTACTACCACAGTATTGTTGCTATGCTAGGAGTGAGGGGCTAGATGCTAGAGAGTGTATAAACAATCAAGCTAGTTGCTGGTCCGTACTTGTATGTACTGACCTAGGGATGTCCATCGGGCCCGAAAGCCCTAAAGCCCTAAAAAAGCCTTAAGGCCCGGCCCGGTCCAAGCCCGGCCCGGCCCGCACCCAAGGCCGAAAAAAGCCCGAGCCCGAAAGCTCCGGGCCGGGCTAGGGCTTGAATTCCGAAGCCCGAAAAGGCCCGAAAAGCCCGGCCCGGTCCAAGGCCCGAAAAAAGCCCGATCAAAAAAAATAATATTTAAATAAATATATTATTTTCAATTTAAAGTATATGATATTTATATCAATTTATAAACATCACAAGAACTTACAACAATATACAAACATTTTTATATCTGATTCTAAACGCAATATAATATTGTTTAAGTTCGTTATATTACAAGTAAATTCAAAATATAGACTATTCGTTGAACACATTATTTAAAACTATTGTATAAAAATATTTATTACTAAAATTGGTTTTAAAATATGTGTATTTCAATTAATTAAAATTTAAAAACGAATTAAAATTGAAATTGGGTTCGGTCAAATCCGGTCAAAGCCCGGTCAAAGCCCGGTCAAACCCTAAAGTCAAAGGGCCTAGAAAAGCCCGTGGGCCTTACGATTTTAATGAGGCCCGGCCCAGCCCGGCCCGAAATTTTTAAAAAGGCCCGAATATTTAGGGTCGGGCCGGGCTCGGGCCTTACGATTTAGGGCTAGGGCCGGCCCGGCCCATTGGACATCCCTATGCTGACCTATCTTCAGAAAAAGCACCATTTACTAGTAGGCCTTTAGGGTTAGGTCTTGGATTATGATCAGTAGTGTATTCCCTCCCATTCCTGATGTGCTGTTACTAGCTTTTCAAAATTAGGAATATTATTTGATTTTTGTTAATTAGGAGTACTACTGTACTAGTTTAACAGGTTATTAGAATAGTAAAAGATGTTTGACAATAAATAAATATAAAGAAACAAAAACTGAGTTGAATTTTCTAAAAGTATGTAATTGTTTTCACCTTCAGAGTCACCACTTCAAATCAAAGTATGTATTTTATAGAAACTAACATTTTCTCCAGAATTAGATTCATGGCTGCCAATTCTAAATTGCAGTTATCTAAAATTATACGGTTCCCAAATTTATGCTTACAAATTTTTAGTACTAATCATTTGTCGTTTTTGGATGAACTAATATACACTGTCAGATTTCATGAGAGGACGGCATGAGATAGCTGAGGCATAACCAAGGAAGTTGAGCAAGTCACATAGCATGAGCAGTGTAGGTTTCAATCAGATGCAAAAGACATCACCTGGTTTAGAAATTGACATGACCGACAATACATATTTCATCAGCACAGCGACAACATCTGAACTAATCCGCCTCGCGATCTCTGAAACATTGAACAAGAAGAGGGTACAGAAAATAAGGACAATGTGACAGATAAGTCTATATGAGCTATTCTGAGAAAAAGCATGAAACCTTACTTGCAGCTGGCCGGATAGTGGCAAGACGAAATTCATGACACTTGAGTTATGACCAGCATATGGGAGAAAACCATAATAAAAATCCCTCGGCCCATTTGAGGACATAAAATTGTATGCCTCCAGCATTCAGTCAGAAAACAACGAAGCAATGATGTAGAGGATATATCTGCATTGAGCTGTCGACTGCAGGAGAGTGAAGAGCAAGACAGCAGAAGCAGGAGCAATAGCAAAGGAGTGAGTATTGAGAAATTATAGCTGGATTGTGGTGTGGAATTTGGTCAATCGTATATATTTATGTACACACAGGACCGGTCAATGTCCTCACTCTCACAAAAGCCTGAATATTTATAGATGTTCAGGTGTATCTTTCAAAGGAAACCTGGGAATGGACTACATGAAGGGGATTCGGACTCGAAGCAGTAGCTAGGCCTTGGAGTAGTTTCACCACGTCAGATGTATCATCTAGGTAATACTTGGCACGGCTGGGTTTCTGGCCTACAGTGCAAGCAAAGATCTCCGGGACTGCAGGGAGAGACGGACAAGAGACAGTACTCAGTATGCTTTCAAACATGTCCTCATCAGACCTGTCGTCTCCAATGCACATCACAAAATCAGGAGCTTCTCCTATGCTGATGAGTTCGGCCAAAACTTTCTCTGCGGCCAATCCTTTGCTCAAACCCTGCATGATCAAGAACAAGCAAATGTAACAAGAGACTAATAGAACACACTTCTAAATCGTATCTCCAACAAACTATCCATATGCAAAACATCAATCATGCAACCTACACACAACTTATAAACGAAGAGTCAGGGTCATACCTGTGGCTTAACTTCCACTATATGATGACCTCTCTTAACAACTGCAGGTTCATTTGCCAAAACATTCTCCAGATGATCTAACAATTCCAGAGCTTGGCAGGTGCCGAAGTCTGGGTCAGCGTCTTGATGGTGCCACACAATGGCACTTTCTTTTGTCTCTATAAAAGATCCATCAGTGGCTTCTGTATATGATCTCATCACTGGTTCCACAATCGTTTTCCAGTCAAGATCAGCCGCTGGAGCAGTTGTTTGCCAGTCAGTTGACTTGTTCCACCTGCATTAGACGTTCAAAAGAACCCAGTTGACTACGCATCATTAAGAATTAGGAGTAGTTGTTACAGGATAAAGATAAAATAACACATAAATAACTAACCTTATAAAATACCCATGTTCAGCTGCAACTCCTAGTGCCGTGCATGGGGCAAGCCACTCATTTAAAGAATCACGGCCCCTTCCGCTTACAATGAACACAGTGTTCTTGGGATCACCACACAACATATTCAAGGCAGAAATGACTTCTGGACTGGGACGCTTAATGATGGAAGCTTGTGGAATTACAGTTCCATCATAATCCAGAAATATAGCCCTTCTATTTGTTCGCTTATATGCCGAAATGATGTGGTTTGTAGACAGCTTCCTGAAGCTTGGAGAAAGCGAAACCACTCTGAACCCCAAGCCTAATCCTATTCCCCAACACCGCTTGCTATAATGATATTGACAGGCTCTTTCAAGATCATGCACAAAGCTGCGAGCCCAATAGGCCACATCATGGGACTTGACGTATCGATAGTGTTTTTCATGCCTTAATTGTTTCTCTGATTCTGGGACAGTGATAGCTTGATACATAGCATCAGCAACCGCTTCAATGTCCCAGGGATTAATTCTTATGGCTCCGCTTAAAGAAGGAGAACAGCCTATGAACTCAGATACTACAAGCATGCTGGTGCAGGGACCTTCTGAACGAACTCCTAATGATTCATTAATAGCAGACAGTCCCTGCCGGCAAACAATGTATTTATATGGCACCAAGTTCATCCCATCCCTAACACAGTTAACTACACAGCATTCTGCTACAGCATAATATGCTGATTTTTCATCACGAGCAACTGGCCGGTCAATTAAAACCACAGGATCATAACCAGGAGACCCATAAGCATCATTGATTCTTCTGGCTGTAAAATAAGTCTCATTCTTAGTTTCAATGACGTCTTTCCCTGAGCTCCTTGCAGGATTGACGATTTGTACAAGCACTATTTTGCCATGCAAATCCTTATGCTGTCGCAACAGGTTCTCAAAAGCCAGCATTTTCAAACTTATCCCCTTGAATATGTCCATGTCGTCCACACTAACAATCACGTGTTTACCATGGAACTGCTTCTGAATCTCTTTCACTTTCATAGCAGTAGATGGAAGACTCAGAACAGATTCAAGTCTTCCGAAATGAATGCCTACCGGCAGTATTTTAATGTAAACTACGCGGCCAAAGTAGTCAAGTCCAATATATCCCCGCTTGGATTCATAGTTTAGTCCTAACATTCTGCTGCAACAAGAAAGGAAGTGACGAGCATAGTCAAATGTGTGGAAGCCAACTAGATCACAGTTGAGCAAGCCTTTCAAGATCTCATCTCTAACTGGCAGAGTTCGATATATCTCTGATGAAGGGAATGGGCTGTGAAGGAAGAAACCAATCTTCACCCGATTGTACTGCTTCCTTAAAAATGTAGGCATTATCATCAAGTGATAATCATGAATCCAAACGAGGTCATCTTCGGGGTTTATAATCTCAATAACCTTATCCGCAAATAGTTTGTTAGCCGACACATACGCTTGCCACAACCCTCTATCAAAACGAGCACCGTGCTCCGGGCACATAGGTAACATGTCATGAAAAAGAGGCCACAAATGCTGTTTACAGAACCTTTTATAAAACTTTTCATGAATATCACGAGGAAGAAATGTAGGAACACAATTAAACTCATCCAGCAATATCTGAGAAACTTCCTCTTGCTCACTGTATTCAACCTCGTCTTTAAGAGATCCAACATAAAACACTTCACTTTCAGGAGAAAACCCATCTTTCACTTGTAAATAAAGCGAATCTTCATCCCACGAGAAGCTCCATTTACCCGTTTCAGGATCCCTATGCGACTGCACTGGTAATCTATTACTCACTAATATCTTCCGCTCACGCGCAGAAGAAGAAACCTCCGAACCTTCATTACTAGCATATCCATCAGCATCTGCCATAACTCCAGGCATATTCAAAACTCGTGTAACTGGTCCAGGTGTATAAGGCAGTCCCAATAAGTCTCCGTACGCCACATCCATAAAATTCGCACACGATTTTGACGACATAACATTCAAAATCAACTACAAATCAACTGATCAACACAACAACCTACAAAATTACAAAAACATAACATTCATATACTTAATTTCCTCTCAAAAAATAATAACTAATTCATCATCAACATCAGCAAAATCCGTAGAGTAAAATTAGGTAAAAAACACGCATATATCTACACCGCCAAAACGGAAAGCCATTCCTAAACCCTAACAACTAAAATCTTAACAAATAAAACGCAAAAAAACACATACTTGAAGAACGGAGGCGTCCAGCGGAGAAGAGAGGCCGGAATGAAGCGGCGGAAAGTGAAAACGGCGGAAGTGAGAATCGGAATTTGGAGGATCGGAAGAAGGAAATCGAAAGACGAGGAGAGAGAAAATTGTAGAAAACTGACTCTGACTGTGTGTATTTTTGTAAACAGAGAAAGTTTGGATAAGAGTCTACGACTTATCACGTTTTCTCTACAAATTAAATACTTTATTTACATTTCCGTCCCCGCCCTTTCGTTTACTTACCCTTTCGCCCCGTACTAGAAGTTTTCTGTTTTAATGTCTGATTTAGCAATGTTCAAAATGGTCTTGATATGCTCAGAATAATAGTATATACTTTGTAAACATCCATGTTCAATTATATTTTTAATTTGTCCGGAATTAATCAGATTTACTTCTGAAAATGAGATTCAGTGTTGCAACAACAAGTTACGGTCATTCAAAACTACATAATTTTGATAAAGAATCATCAAATACTACGTAGGATATATCAAAATGATCACGTTTCGATACTTACAATAAATAGCTGCGTTGCACGAGATTCAGATCCTGACGTCAAAAAATATCAAAATAACTTCATTTAACAACTTTAATTACCGTATTAAGTAGAATATTGGTTTAAGGGGGGAGGGGGTTTGGATCATGTTGACAGATCATGGAAGGCCTAACAAGACAACCTAACAATGGGTTAAAAGGGCAGTATCGCATAATTAATTAAGACTAATATATAATCATAAGTTAGGTATTCTAAATGTGTTGGAAACTACTTCATTAATGTCGCTATTAAGCATGATAATTTCTAGGGTCAATGTAGATTTTGGATAAGAATTGTCTATTTCAAACATGACATCATTATTTCTGTTTGTTTTCAGACAAGTATAAATGTCTTAAACTATTTGACAAGAATATTATTTCAAAATTCCAAAATCACTAATCAATAAAAATTAATAATTACCAATTGATAGACTATTAATCTCAAATAAAAATTAAAGGTAAAATATGCATTTAATAGATTTTACATGCATCTTTCTTATCTAAGTGGATCCTATCTAGGGCTCCACAAAGATACTGAGCAATTATATCATCCATTCTTTTTTGAAAAATATGTTGTAGAAATTTTACTTAAATTGTTGCAAGGCACGGCAGCCTCTCAGTGCTTTCCACGTGTCGATATAAGTTTTAATGACCAATGGGAACGAAGCACCAAAATATTGACTTTCCACCAAGATTGCCACGTCAGCGCACTCCTAACGTGGTCGTAGGAAGCTGAGACACGCGGGAGTCACGTGACGTGACGAATTGTAAGAGATAGTCTGGTAAAGTGGGCCCGATCTTATCCACTGAGTCCCATTTTGCGGAGTTTACTATGGATAACGTGGACGACATGTAGTGGGGACCACCCGAGTAAATTAATAGTACTCCGTATGTCGGTGTTAGATTTCAGTGGGCCTGTAGATAATAAGCCCATTTTTTTAACAGGCTAGCCCATTACGTTGCATTTTACTCGAAACGACCGGCTTCATGGGCCGGCCCATGGTGACTAATGAACCTTCTTGAACAGATTTGATGCATGTATGCTGGTCAACGGATTGACTCAGAACATCCTCTGTTCTGCCGGGATTCACGCAATCAATCAAACCATAGGATTCGACTGGAAACATCAGGGCTTTAGATCACACGTCTCCACCCAAGTTGTCCCTCAACAACCTCAAAAAAACGCGCTTCACTTCATCCCATGTGATATTGTCTCAAGCAAAAACCTTTTTTATTCTCAAAAAGGAATATATAAAACCAATATCAATCTTTGTCTGCTCTTCAAATCTACACCAACTTCTCCTTTTACAACAATCTCACACTTTTACTATACTCAAAACAATCATTTCTACACTATTTTGAGATCAGATACTCAAAAAACAATCAATTTATACCGACAATTGTTAAATATCAATAACTACTTTGTACCGCATTCGGCCGGCATGACCTTGAACCTCCTTAGATCCTTACAATATGAGTAAAACATGAGTTTCTGTCTAGCCCAGTTCATAGCTGAACTTTGCTGCTCAGACAGCTTAGCAAACTCCTGGCCTCCAACCGGGTCTAATTCCGAAACACTCCTTTTAGAACATGATTGTGAAGTCATGTTCTTAGGATCATGTTTGCACCCATCCATCACCATGTCACCAAATGAAGCTACAAATGGTGCATACTTGTAATCAACCGGGTACTTACCACCGCTCGTTGCCCATTCTGATCCGTCCCATATTGTTGCGTATAGCGACATTGGCTTTGATGGATACACTGCTGCAAATTTAGGACTGTAGGCTGCTTCTCGTACTGGTATGTCATCCACTAGGAACCTGAAATTAGTACATTTGGCCATGTTACAAATTTTGAAATGATCAAAACTTTAAAGGGTTGCCAAAGATAAGACTTTGAATTTTACACTATGTGATGGCTGTTCCAAATGATGCTATAGTGATGATACTCCAAAGATGGATCAAACCATAGATAGAACTTTTCTTCTCTACCAGTGCTGACACTTCCATTACCATAGATGTTCGTCTGCAGAGCCCAACGACGGCCGTTTTCATGTCCCAGCAACTCAAAATCAATCTCATCATGATTGTGAGGGTATACATCTGAATTAGACAACTGCAAGTTCCAACATTTTCCCAAGTCAGCTACTAAAAAAGTCATAACATAATATAAATTTAACATAAGATCCTAGTAGAGTGGTGCTTACATAGAATGCTACAACAACTCCAGAAGTGTAACCAGCAGGCATTTTCATTGCAGCACTGAAGAATCCATAGTAGAATTTGTCATCTGAAGCAAGTCCAGCTCCTACAAAATCAATAAAAGTCCAAACTTAAAAAAATGATGACACTTAGATGACTTATTTGACGGTTGAATTCGTGCGTCTAAAAACTCACCAGTAGTCTTATTAAGTGCCAAAAGTAACATAAGACCCGTTTCGAATTCAAATGTATATTTGACTCTCCATAGTATTTACCAAACCCGTGATTGTAAGACATTGCGCCAAATCGCTTAGCCAACTGAGGGACAATAGGAAGAAGAGGAGGAGAGGGAGGAGGAGGAGCGACGACGCGGGCTGAGGCCGCAATCTGCACCCACATGATGAATAACAAGAATGATACCCATGACACAAAAATGTGAAAAAGTGACATTGTCTTGATAGCTGACATGAAAAATATGAGGATGATTGCATTGGTATTTATTTAAGAAGCAAATGCAATGTAGGTCATGATCTTTGTCACTTTTTTAATATAAGAATATAAATGTTTCTTGGTTGTAATTAGCTGTAGATATCTCATTTTCATCACATGGATGGCTTAGGTAGATTTTGTTGTGGAACTAAACAGGGATGTGTTAGTAACCATGTGGGTATCTTTATTCAATTAATATTGTTAGAGTTAGATGTTTGGCAGAGCAAGTTGTTGCACTTACACCTAGCTCTAGCTAACTTGGTTAACTTCAGTGACATCAACCATGTCACCAAAAAGTAGAATTTGTCAACACAAAAAGAAGGTTTTTTTTCTTTGATGTGGTAGTGAGGGTGTTAGAGATTCTAGATGAGTATGAAATTGTTGTGTTGAGTGTTGAGACATGGTGAGAGTGAAAAGACAAGAGGCTGTTGGAGTAATAGAGAGCAGAAGGTGATTCAATTTTAGGCAGTTAAGTAGATGAAAGAAAATGAATGGGAGTTGGATGGACCAAATAGAAGACATTGATGCCTCCACACTAGTTGACTTGATGTGTACATGAAAATGAACAACATTAAATGTAAAAGACAATGTGTTACCAGCTATTACACTAAGTTTTCAGACAACTGTGATCCTACAAATCAACTTTCATTTCATTGGTTTTTAGTGTTGTTGAGCTATCACCATGTTGGACAGATCGACCCATTGGTTCCATGGCATCTGATTTATCTAAAACGGCGGCTTTTGTTCAAGTATATCATTCTCAAGCAGTTTGATGAATACAATGTCACCTGATAACATTAAAGAGTTTAGTCCTGCTATTCTGTTAAGAACATAAAAGACATGGATCACAAAGGGATCAATAACAGTTTCCCAGGGAATAAAATAACTTCATTCCAATTGTTGAGCAGGGATGGAATATGGATTCAACAGTTTCTGTTGACTCTAGCCATGGAGAGTCGATCACAATTCGTTCAGCTCCAATTGACATGCTGTGCTTACAGCTTTGGTAGATACACCAAGCTGTATATGCAAGTTGCAGATAGACGCCGGGGCTGAAGTGCAAGCACAAATAGAGTCTAGTCCCTGGAAGCCAAATAGTCGGTGTATTAGCGCATATAATAGTATATAAAAGGATGTAAGCTCAACTGATTTCTCATGTGGTAACCAAAGTAATAACATTATAAAGTTAAATTTATATCCAGCTTATATGTAGCATGGATTCTGGGTTGCTGTGGGCAAGCCGGCAAGCATCAGTACAAGTCAAGATATCCAGATGCACTTAGATACACAAGGCTAAACAATCAAAGAAAATTAGAAATAACAAGCCCGCGGACACATTATTTTAATTTCAAACTGTGTTTCCAAAGTAATGCTATTAGCTAGGTAAGTTAAAAACGAATAAGAAAGCAAAGATAAACGGGTAAACATTCCGGAAAATTTCCAACTGCATCAAAAGTTTAATGAAATTTCTTTTAATGAATATATATGCTGCAGTTGTTGGAAATAACATACCAGTATTTGATCAGACCATCCCAGCCACAGGTAGCCACCTTGCTTTGTTCCAAAGGATGCCACTCCACCCCAATGCAGACACCCTCATGACACTTGAGAGTTCTGTGAACTTTGCATGTCTTCCAATCCCAAAACCAGCATCTTCCTTCACCATCTCCAGACATCACATATTTTCCATCAGGTGAAAAATTGACTTGGCAAGCATAACCTGCCACAATGTGGCCAGCAAACCTCTTCTTCTTGTTAAGCTGAAATCTTTCTCTAGTGCTGTAGATGAGTATTTGGTTGTCAAGACTTTGAGCTGCAAGCCAATTTGAGTTGGGATGAAGAGAGATCGCTGGCATGGAATGCATATGTGGTTCACTTATATACTTAATCACAACAGGAATCCCAAATTCCCAAACACGCAGGGATTTATCGTCACTGGACGTAACAAACCTCCTGTTGTTGTCAACAAACGTTATTGTATTGACTGCTCCTAAATGCTGATCATACTCTTGAGTTATCTCTCCAGTGTTGATATCCCATTGAACAATCTTCTTATCACTCATTCCAGCCAACAGAATATTCTGCTTGTCATCATCAGGGTTGAGCTTAACGACATAAGGAATTTTACCTGTCGAAAATGTCGAGATCACCTGTCCAGTTTCTGTATCCCAGTACTTGATTTTCTTGTCATACCCAGCACTCAAAAACTTAGTTCCATCATTAGAGAAAGAAATATCTCTAACAGCCATGGAGTGACCCATATAAGTCCTCATACATTTACCAGTATTAAACACATCCCAAATCTTAACCTTAGTATCCATCCCCGCCGAAAGTATCAAATTCCCATACTTTGGGAAAAACCTAATCGCCGAAACACCCTTTGTATGCCCACTCCACGTATGCACAAGCCTTTTCGGTATATAACACCTATCAGTAGCAGCCTTAGCATCCTTAGGCGGTGCAATCCATGACCTACCCTGATAATCCTTCTCCTCCTTCCCATGAAATGTACTCCTATCCGGAACAGCATCTGCCTTCTCACCTCCCTTCTCCTCAGCCTTCTTCTTAGCATAATCCTCCGCATACTTCTTCTGCTCCTCCGTAAGCTCAGGTTGCGGTCCTTCCTTCCTCCCTGACCACGGACTCTTCTTATTCTTCAGCAACCACGCATCCGTAGCTGGATTCTCCACCTCCTCTGGATCAACATCATCACCAACAGCTTCACCCTCTTCCTCAGCTTTCTTCTTTTTCTCAAGCCTCCGCCTTTTCTGCTCCTGCTGCGGAATATTATAAACTGACAGTGCATCATTCTTCTTCATGGCCTCAACATCCCCAATGTAATTATTTCCAGTAGAAGCCGACGGATCAGCAGCATATCCATATTTATGAAAAGTATTATACTGTTCATCAAACACAAAGGAAGCAATAGAAGCATCTTCCACAAACCCTAATTTATGATTCCGCATACCTTGAGCAATTCCATCCTTAGCATAAGGATGCGCCGGACCTTGAATTGGCGCCCAAAGCTGATCATAAGTCGGATTGTAAGAGACGACGTGTTGTACAGGATCAATTGGTTTGTTTTTTGAGAGATTAGATTTGGCGACGGTGAGTGCGAGCATGGTGTCGTCGACTTTGGGAGCGGAGGATTTGGACGGAAGGAGTCGAATTGGGGATGAATCCGGCGACGAATTAGGGTTTTCGGGATCGGAAGACGCATCGGTGTAGCCCTGAAGGAGATCCATTGTTGAGATTGATTGAGTGGAACTTGGGATTTTGCAGGGGAGAGTGAAACCCTAGTTTTCAACAGAAGATATGAAACGATGCCGTTTTGTTCTTCGTAGTAGATTTATCATTTTTTATTAAAAGGTGAAATAATGAAAAAGAGGCATGAATGAATGCATTCTGATTCTACTTCCTAACTTTCTTGTGAGACACTGTACTGATATCACTGTTTTGAAATTTATACCATTTTCATAGTGCATTGATACTCAAATCTGATGCATTTTGATTGACAATAATAACGATCATAAGTATGAAAAAGCATTCGAAATTCGATTCCTGATGGAAACACAGTAAAATACAGAACAATTAGGAATTTGTTGCATCTTCATTATGTGATTTACTCTTCAGTAGCTTCAGTGACCTACCCACCGCCCTCCGCCGTTGAAATGAGGATTGGCTTCGCCATTCATTGCACCTTTGGTAGGGTGGTAAGGCTTTTGACCTCTCATCATATCTACATTTGGTGCACCTTTGCCACTAGGAAACCGTCTATCGAATCCCATCTCTATGTCACTTCCCTTGGGCTGACGAGACTTTTTATCGAATCCGAATTCAATATCATTTCCTTTAGCTTTCTGATGTGGAGCTGGAACAGGACAGGGCCAGGGCCAACTCTAGCTCCATATCCAAACTCCATATCCATGTCCTTTCGACGACTTTGCTGTGGAGGGAATGTAGGGTGGATTGGATAAGGAGGCCCTCCAGCTTGCCCTTTTTTTGCTTGATTCTTGTCTTGCTTTGGCTCCTTATGTTTCTTCTGTCCTTTTTTGTTACAAAGCCGGCTTAGGATGCAAGCTGCAGCTGAGACTACAATGATCACTGCAAGAACTATAAAGCTCGCTCCAAATGACCCTTTAGAGTGTGCCACTGTCTGTGACTGAGGCTGCACATCGACTCCGGTTGGGTAAACAAACACTGGCTGCTGCTGTTGCGTTGGGTCAGACATAATGACAGCAAACTTGAAAACTTTGAAAACTAATGAATGCAGACTTTAACAATGCTTGATGTTTTGTGCTACAAGCCTTGTTGGGGGATTGTGTTCTTTGATTGCAAGCAAAGGCAGAGTGACGTATGTGGGTAAAGTTTACTGGTTTGAAACTGGCAGAGAGTGTGTGTGAGGAAAGCTGTATAAGAAGTGTTATTGTTGTTTTGGTGAAGGGTTTTGGAATTCAAAAAAGGATGGAATGCCTGGTCCATTGTTGCTTTAATAAAGAGAACAGCTAAAGATATCCTACCAGTCTATTGTCTGCTGAAAATTAGTGACAATTTATATCTAGTCTACTTGATTGCTTTGTTAGTGGAGAAAGTGAGATTTATGGAGCCTTCTGTCTCAACCTTCTTATGCCCATGAAGATATGAACCCTTAAACCTGTTTTTAAGCACTCCCAAGTTTGATTGGAGTTCATTTTCTGATTGCTCGTATTGAGTTATAAGAATAAATATCATTGATGGTTTTTCGATGAGGCTGTTTCAATGTGTATTGTTTTTGAATTGCTAGTTTGGTTTTTGGAGCAAAGACATTCAAATAAGACATATTTGAAACTGGATGTAAAATGTGTAAAAGGCAAGTGCCAAGGAAGGAAGAGTTCATTTTAATAATTGTACTAATATCTTAATTGGGATTTGTGTCCCAAATTTGCATTTACCAATTCCCTATAAAACAGTGGTTAGCTGACTGCTTATGGGGTCATGCTGATAGACTACTACTATTACTAATACCCACTAATTGGTAATGGTATCAATATCATTCTCTTTATTCCCTTGCTTTTGGTAAAGTAGGAATTCTAAAGGCCATTGGAACTGCAAGTAAGAATGAATCGATGAACAGAATGATGAAAGTTCAAAAAAATATACTCAAGGGGATATTCTATAGTCTAAACTTTGAACTTATCTATGATATTTTTTTTTGATTGTAACTTATCTATGATATTGAGGACACTATTGTAGACATCAAACAATCAATGGAATTCAAAATCTAAGCTTGTGCAGCGCCCTCTACTCTCAACTATCATCAGTAGGCCTCTCCATATGGCCTTAGGGCCGAAAAAGCCCGAGTTGGCCCGACCAGTCCGAACCCGACCCAAGTCTGAGTTGCGGCCCTATACGACCCTAACCCGAGTACAATAGGGCAGGGCTAGGGTCTTAATTTTTGAGCCCGACCCTAAAAAATGGCCCGATCCGAATTTTAAAATGAAGGGTCAACCCGGTCCGACTTAGCCCGACCCTAAGAGCTCGTGTTTTCATTTTCATTTTAAATGAAATTTTATTAAGTATAAACAAATTTAAATGAATTTGTGTATTGCATTATTGCATAACACTTAGATGATTCAAGTGTCAAATGGTGACTCATTTATTTATACTAAGTTTTGTTTCATCTTTCATGGATATGGGCGATGTGGGATAATATAGTTTTGACCTATTTGAGGGCAATGATGAATGGTGAATAACAAAGAAATCTCCCACATCGGGGGTAAGGGTCAAGACGCATTTAAAATAGAGTATAAAATGATGCACTCATAATGGAAATAGAAAAAAGTGAGTGATTTGGTTCTCAATTGGTCTTTGTTTATTTATTAAAAATAGTCAATACTAAAATCAAATCATTCCATCCTTGCACCAAATTTCCTCGTTTCAGTTTCACCCTTTTGGTTAAAATAGTTTTTTTAAAATTAGGGCTTTTTTGGCCCTTTAGAATAGGGTTGGCCCGACCCGACTCTTTTTACTAGGGCCATTAATAGCCCTAGGGCTTTGACCTATAAACCCGAACCCGACCCGAAAGTAAACATAGGGCTGCCTATTTTTTCAACTAGCCCGGCCCGACCCGACTCGACTTAGGGTCGGGTTAGTCCGAACCCGACCCATGGAGACCCCCTACATCAGTACAGCAATTATCAGTATGAACGACAGAAAGTAAATACTGGTAAAGAATGAGATAATGAAAACCTGACATTACTTTGGGCCAGTGATAGTACCAGACAATATAGCAAGCTCCCAGCATAAGTTTCTGAAATGTTTTTTATTCCTACAAAAAGAGAAAAACACATAGTAACATGCTCAAATGAATATCCTGATTGTGATGCAGATGGCATAAAAACAGCCATGTATAAGTATAACATAAGACGAGATAGCAGACAGTGGATTATAGATCATCATCTATCAACTCTTAAATTATCATGCATGAAAACACACCAGCTTAGTAAGGGAACCTGCCACCATCAACAAAACTCATATTAACTCTTCTACGCACCAAAACCCTATGAACACTCGGATATTTCCAGAGCCGCTAAAATTAGATCTAACAAGGGAGATAACTGACCTCCGATGTCTATCACCAAGTGCCATATCGAAACTCAGGATTGATTCAACAGTGTGGCATGCGACCAGTTGCCAAAAGTCGAGGACAAATGAATTGAGTTCAAACCCATTTTTGTGATAAGCCATTCAGTAAATATCAATCAATTTATATTATTTTCTAGCTATGATGGGAAAGTGGTTAACAATTACCTTATGCACAAAATCATACTAATACTCGAAGCATAATCTCATTTGGTATGTAATTGGGTTGATAAACTGCAAGTAGGTTAAGAGGAAAGCCAAATGTGTGGTAATTTACATTTCCAGAAGTTGATGCACCAGTTGATACAGAGAAGCAAACTCAAACAGTCAAACATCATCAACATCATTATTTAATTACTACAAACATAACAAAGGTTTAAAAGATACAAACTGTTGACATATCTGGCGTTTTACATATTGAGCATGATCCAGGCTCATGCTTCCGCAGCTTTAGATACCTGAACAGCTTCAGTGCTGGAACTTGATTTGGTTTTGGCTGCCTTAACTCCATAATCTCTAACAGCTGCCTTAATTGCATCTTCGGCAAGCATGCTACAGTGTAGTTTCACACTCAGATTGTGGTGGAAAGGAGGGAGTGGAGGTGTGTTTGGCGATCTCCCTAATTCATTAGGAAAACAACAAGTCAGAAAAACATAACTTGCAAGATCGCACGGTGAGAAATATCCTATAGGACCCACGGCATGGAAAAATTATATTTTTTACCCTTCACAAAAGATCACATTAGCTACAGATAAAAAACAACACCAAAAAGATACATAATTGTCATCGTCAGAATCAGAACAGGTAAAAATTATATAAGAGAGAAGAGTCGCAATCAATCAACACGTGAGTGTCAACCAAAAAATGCACACAAATAGCAGGGCTCCAGTGGATTTCCATGAAAGAATAGCATAAATAAATTCCACATGCATGTTCGTCTATGCAACCCAATAAGGAGTTCTCTATAGTGTAATAACAGGGTATACATGCAGATAGCCATCACCCAAATTCACAAACATTATCCTAGTCCAGCAACAGATCACATGATAAGTATAAAAAGGAATATGCTGCTTAAAGAGTTTGTTGGACTTGATTAATGGAATAGACAGATCTCATGGAAGCAGGTGGCAAAACCAAGGATCACTCAAATTATAAAAATTGTATAGCAGAGATATGAAGTAAGAACTTTACTCTAACGCTTAGAAAGAACGAGAATGAAATTCCAAGTGTATTCAAAATTAAGAGAAGAAATTTCAATGCAAAGGGTTTGAATCACATCAAATAAAATGGTCTCCGACTTCCCGTGACTAACATCTTTTACAAATGATATTTTATATGAGCAACCCTTATTACGAACAAATGTACCTATTAGGCAAGAATAATAAATGAGATGACTTACGTGTTCTTGATGGTCAGAACTTCATCCACAGTCTTTCCTTTGACCCATTCAGTTGCTGAAACATAAATAAAGTCATCAATCAAAATAAAGCTCATCATTTTTTTAACCAATCTAACAAATCTTTCTCACAACTTTTATCAGCATCCATCAAAACTTGCCACTTTCTTCCAAATAAACGATATCAAACATAACATCTTAATAATCCAATTAAACCCTAGAAAGATTCAATTTTACTACCATATCATCAAATATAAAAATAAAATTCAACAAAAATTCAAAACAATTACCAACAGATGAGGAAGCGATGGCGGAGCCACAACCGAACGTCTTAAACCTAGCATCAACAATCTTCCCAGTGGCTTCATCAACCTTAATCTGAAGCTTCATCACATCACCACAAGCCGGTGCACCAACCAAACCCGTACCGACCGTCGGATCATTCTTATCCAACGAACCAACGTTGCGAGGGTTGTTGTAATGGTCGACGACCCGTTCATGGTAAAGCCTAACCAGAGTCCGCGGCTCAAGTCGAGCGGAATTCGTTTGTAACCCTAGCCCTAGAAATCGCTTCACTCCGTTTCTCAACATCTTCAAATTGGAGGATCAATTGTTTCCAGAAGATTGTTCGATTTTGATGAGATTTGCAGAAGACGACAAAACAAGATATTTGTATGGCGGTCAAGCTTTATCAAAAACCTTTGTTGGGCCTTATTGGGCCTCATCTGGCTTTATTGGGCTAAATCGTTCGGCCCACTCAACGGTTTTGCTTCTAACTTCTAAGGCTGTTATTGAGTAAAATATATTTAGTAAATAAATGAAAGGTGACAAATGTCAGCAATCAGCATCCATTTTGGTCTATGCGGTTGTCCCACTGATTGCTGATAAGACACTTGTACATAAAAATAAGGATCACCAACCCCTAAAATGGTGGCCCATGAAACCGACTTGCTGGCCACAATTTGACATTGCGTACCAAATGCCACATTATCCGCTACTTATCAATTTTCCATGTTATGCTTTGCTTTTTGATTCCCCTTAACCATTATTTCCCATCACTAACGCAATCCATTGTTTAAATTAAACAAGAGTGTTCATTTAAGGAACTGATTGAAGATGAAAATTGTGCTTTTCTGAGCTCTCTTTAGCTTCTAGAACTTTGTTTGTGGTGTAAATCGATACGTTTAATCCACTCACCAAACACACCTTATAAAATGAGAAGAATGTACATAGTGTTATAGTGATGATGATGAAGCCTTTCCCTCATCCAACTTGCATTTTGATGAAGTTGTTAGCCTTTCTTGTCTGTTTCATTCTTATCCCATCTCAAATAATACACCCTTTAAACGATTAAATAAATCCAACACTTGCATTACCTATATGCCTTTAATATGTATTCTATATAGACCACAATATCATATGAAGATTACAGTGCATTCAACGTGCATTGACATGAATTAACCCTAAAAAATCCATGCAAAAATATTCACAATTAATGACATACGTATTTAATTTCACTAAACACGTTTTTAGATTAACAAGAATGTAACTTTGAGCTGTTTTGTTGACGAGGCATTATGAAGGCTAACGCTTACGGGTTACCTGTTTTACCTACTGCGGATGACTAATCTGATGACTGACTTTTTGTGCTTAAATTTTTTTCTTAAAAACACACACCAATCCCGACAGCACAACGTTAAACTAATTACAAAGGCTAATTTAACTTTAATCATAGTCTATAATTACGGTAGGTCGTGTTTGGAGACCAAAAACATTCTCTATAAATAACAAGTCTAAATTCTCATTCTTTCACAATCATAAAACTTCAAACCAAACAGACGCCATGAAGTTGATAGACAAAGATGCATCAACGGCCGTGGAGCAGGAATTATACGGCGACGTTTTAGAAGTGCTATTCTCACACGTGCCACTGATTGATCTTGTGCCAGCTAGTCACGTGTCACGCGCGTGGAGACAGAGCGTTTACTCCTCCCTCCGTCATTTCAACCGCCCTAAACCTTGGCTCATCGTCGCCGTCAGACTCGCCGTCCGACGCCGACAACCACCTCATTTCTACGACCCCGTTCAAATCTCTGGCTGCAGCAACTCGATGATCAGCCGAGTACAGGGTCGATGAGATCGTCGCATTCTGGGCTTGTCTACGTGCTTACTCCGGCGAAGCTGTCTTTTTCATTCGATGCTCTGTTTTCAAACTGGGTCCACGTATCTCCGCCGAGAGTTTGGCGGACGGATCCGATTGTAGCTAAGGTGGGGAAAATGATAGTTGTCGCCGGCGGGACATGGGATTTCGAAGACGATCCGTTGTCGGTTGAAATCTACGACACGGAAATCGGAAAGTGGGATTCTTGCGGATCAATGCCGGACATATTAAAAGACTCGGCAGCGTCCACGTGGCTGTCTGTCGCTTCTAATGATCACGAGATGTTCGTGACTGAAAAATCCTCCGGAATCGGCTACTCATTCGACCCGGTTCGTAAAATCTGGACCGGACCATTCAACCTCCGACCCGACCCGATGATGTACTCTTCATCAATCAGCTATTCGGGTTCGGGTCATGAGAAGCTTCTCATGATCGGATTGATCGGAGCCTTCGAATGTGAAAAGTTTGAAGCTTTGGGATGTGAAGCATGATTTGATCGGTGAAATGCCGATTGAGCTTGTGGAGGGATTGAAGGGAAGAGGTGGGGTGTTGACGTCGGTGAGTTTGACGGCGGCGGGTGAGTTGTTGTATGTTTGTAATCCGTCGGAGCCGGAGGAGGTGGTGGTGGGTGAGATTTTAAATGGGGTTTGTAGATGGGGAAGTGTGCGTAACCCGGCGGTGGATGATGGGAGTCGGATGGATAGGTATTCGTTCAGCTGTTGTCAGATCGGGATCGGAGAGTTGCAGGGTCAGAGACTCAGAGGCGTTTCAGAGTCGTTTAGCAAAAAATAAAATTATTTATTTATATTAAGAAAACATTTAACAAAAAATACAAGAGAAAAAACCTGTAAATCAAATTTGGGTGCGTTTAGCAAAACATCATTTGATTCTCAAAAATATAACATTGGCTTTCTTTCTTCCTGAAAACTCTATTTGTATGAAAAGCACCTAATTTCTACATAAGTGTGAATCAGTGAATGCAACTATATATTGTATTTGTATGATCTAAGAGAGTCTGTTGTCTGTATACCACCAGCTGCGATCAGTTGCAAAGCCACTCCGGCCGTCTACTAGTAATTTTCCTGACTGAGCTTCCGAGAGACCTTGAAATACCTTAATGCCTCTTTCACATGTAAATACTTTCTATAGCTTATTGTTGTTTTGTATGGACTTGTAGTAAGTTTTTTTCGCATCTTGTAGTCGCTTCTCGAACATATGCCACTCACTATGGCACCTATCCTTCACCTGTTTCATAGATCGAGTTCATTAAAAGAAAAATATTTAGGTGCATTTTTTAAATATTTTCGGTGTTAAGAAAATGTAGACAAGTTGGGTACATACCCCCTGAAAAGGTTTCCTGCCGTTGATTTGTTCGCCCTGATTACCGAGGGAGGGAAGGCCTTGATGAATGATCCACTGTGCATCGACCACGCCTATCTTTTCATTAGCAGGCTGAGCGAGGAAATATGTTAGTATCATATTTATTTGCATTATGAATAACAACACTTTAAACAGAGCAGAATTAAAGAAAAATGAGAGATTGCCACTGACTTCTACGCATTGTCCCATTGCAAAGTCCAAACCCCATCCGTGTATCAAATCGTTCTGCAATTAGCATACATAAGATATCATCCATTGCTGAAAGCCTACACGAGAAAATATATGTGAAATCTGTACCTGAATCATGTGCCAAACGCAGCGCCATGCTTCTTTGGAAAATACTGGAGCCATGATCTCGACGAATCTATAGAAACCATAAAGTTAAGAACATATTGCACTCATTACTTTATACGACGCAAGACACAGCAGACAAAGGTCATAGTCATACGCTGCACAAGGAGGCACATCAGGGCTCTTGCATTTCCATTTGACCTCGACACTTGATCTGTAAAAGATTCAAAACATCACATTTTCAGTATTAAGACACTCAGAGGTGATTGACGGGACAGTTTCAGTGACTAATTATGCTCCAACTTTTCTTACTTGTGAACTTCAGTGTCATTACGCCTCTGGGTGAGTTTCCATGTTGGTTTTGACCCTCGAAGGGCTTCAACACCAGGTTGTGAAATCTCTAAGCCATGCTTCTTGACTAGCTTTATGTATCTGAAAGTTCCAAATAATAAGATGAGGCAAATTACAAACCAAGATGGATAGAGATTGGAATATATTTATCTGTGCTGGAAGCAACACTCACTCTTCTCCATCAAAGTGCTCGAGGCCCAAATCCTCGTCCCATATAAAGATGTAGTCATATGCAGCCACTATGTCCGGGTGCAGGAATCTCTTTGCATACCACCTAAAGCCACATTATTAGTATTCACAGACAAAAATATAGAAAAAGGAAATTCCATTGAAGATTAAATTTTACCATTTTGATTGTTTCCTAGCGCTGATATGAATGGCACTTTTCGACCATTCAAACTCATCCCATTCAGTGGTTTTACCATCGTAGTGAAAGAGGAGAATCTGAAAGTCATCTGAGAACTGCACATTGAGCTCAGCCATCAGAAATGCAAGCATAAACATAGGGAAAACTCAATGGCCAAAAGTAAAAAATAAACCTTACCTTTTTAACAGCTGCGTCAATATTCTTCTTTTGTGTGTAACCAACGGTGAAGGTCAGAAGGTACTTCGGTTTGATTTTTAAGTCCTGAAGCAATAATTATAATGGTGAGTCTCAGCATTAATTTTTGACAATGAAGTAGGAACTGAGCAACCAACCTCAGAAGGCTTTCCCCACAACCTGCGGGGGTATAAATCTGATTCTGATTCAACGAAAGATGGTGGTAATCTTTCTGCACCTCGAGGATTTGAAGGGACCCAAATCTGATACATAACAAAAAAAATACCACGTATTAATATAGTGATTCGTGCTAAAGGAATTCATGAAGCTGGGTCCAAATGTATACCTTTGATGGATCAGTCAGGTTGTGGACTGAAGTGTTACTATTCGGTTGTGAGCAATTGACAGTTGGTTCTTGTGTAGTGATGATGCAACTCGCATTTACTATATTCGGAAAAATTGTAAAAGGAAGAGTTCCATAACCAAACTTCATCTGAAAAAAAGTAGGACAAATTCATGAGTTTTTTCAGCTTTTAGCAGAAACTAGCTCATTCAGAGTCTAGCACAATGAAGAGAAAAAAGAAGACTCATAAAAACCTCGGTATTAAGCGAGAATCCAATCAAAATTCCGAAGACTACTCCAACGATCATAGTTATAAAAAGCTTTACACCCTCTTCTGGTTTTTGCATAATCAACCTACAGCCTCAGCAGAAAAGATAAGCCATGTTAAATTCCAATTTCTCAAGTCTTGATTTTTCATAAAGTATAAAATGAAAAGCTCTACCTGCGTTTGAGGATCATCATGCTATTTCCTCAACAGTATGATTCTCCAGGCAGGTACAGACTCGTAAAACTCGGATTCAAGTCAGGTCACAACTAGAGAAAGTATACAAATTAGTATACTTATACTCCTAAGCTAAAACCAAAGTTTAAGAGTGGAAATAACCTAATAGGCTAATATGTGTATCATTCTATACCCTTCTTCTATTGAAAAACCATACGCAGCTTCAACGAAGCTGATCATGATAAAATCGAACAATCAAAATGCAGGTTATGGAATGCCAAATATAGCAAAGAACGCAGAGTGGCGAATTGGCAATTTGTTGGATCTTAAAAATTACTGTTCAAAACATCTTTGACAGTCAAAACACAACTTCCAAAATCCAACTTTGACACATCTATGTGATGAATTTACAGTAACTTTTTTCCAAAAACCTAAAGAAAATATCAAAACATTCATCAATAACAAAAACACCTTCTAGTCAATCAGCAGTCAACCCAAGATGCCTTCTAGTCAACTTACTCATTCAATATTCAAACATTAAACAATCCAAGAAACAATACAAAACACATCGTCTGGTCAAAAACACAAGTAATAATCAACGTCAAAAAACCAGCATAACCCCATACATACCCGACCACAGCTTGCTCTAATAATCCCAAACCCCAAAACTAGTTTATTCAACGATGAAGGTGTGTTTCCTTTTCCGGCTCCAGCCGATCAATGATGCGAACAGGTAACGGCAGCTCTTTCGCAGTGATCAGAGATTGATACGAAAAGGGTCGCAGTGATTTTCTTCAGTGATGATAAAGATGGAAGCTTTTTGGGAATTCCGTGAAGGGTTTTGGCGAATGAGGTTGAAGAGAAATTGAGAGAGAAGTTGAGAGAGCAGAACAAGAGATGATATTAAATAAGTTTTCATGTATTTGATTACGAATAGGATTAAGACTTTAATTAATTTATATAAATGCAGTTGGAGATATTATCATTAAAAATCGATTTAATTATGATATTTAATAGGTTTCCTTGAAATCAAAGGTGACTGATTTTTATTGGAAAGAGACTTTAAGCAGTCGATTTCTTTTCTGAAAATTAGGCATAATTGCATGCATTTAATTATTTTTATTATGAAAAGTTTGATATATAAGAAGACTTTTACACTAAAGTAAACATGTAAAACACAAGGAATAGCAGTCTAACAGTCAGTTATTTAGTCGATGAATTTGGAGGAGAGCCGAAAAATAAGGAGTGCAATCTGCAAAATCAATGTCCATTTTTGCTTTGCATCATCAACAAACCATGACTCTATATTCTTAATTAAGATGCTTAGCTGATACAAGCAAAGTCAAACTGGTGTGAGTTAGTGTTTTGTATCATTTAGATAAACATTTTCAATGCTTAACAAAACAGAAGATAAATTTGCATGATTAGAAATTGTGAGTTTGTGTTTTGTTTCTACTATGTAATTTAGTTAGGTAAAAACACAAAATTAAGTCTTTTCACTATGGAATTGAACCTGAATGGTGAGACTAGGTTTCATGGCAGCATCCCAACTTAGACCAACTCGACATATGCCAAACTGCATAAGAGTCAAAGTTCAATATACATTAACACGAGATACTTTCATATTTACGTGACGTAGAATTTACTTTACACAATACGAGATCCTTTAATTTTGGTGTCATGTGCTATATTTTATATATACTGGCATGTAAAGCCTACCGACATGATATTGTATCAACAAATTGATACATTAGATAACAGGCTGAAGAGCGCTTGGATTCAAATTTGAGCTTCGAGTTGTTCCAATTCTTCATGGCGGAAATTAGAAATTTCCCAATCAGATGACGAGAGTAGAACTGGTTTTTAATTTATGAACCCCTGCAGTCAGAAAAACAAAAAGATTAGAAAAGACGTGAAAGTTGAAACTCTAATAGCCAGAAGCTGTCACATTCATCTATTTTCTGAAAGTAGAAGATATTATAAAACAACATGAGTTTACGTAAACAATAACTCTCAAGTGCATGAATCTGTATGCGCGTTAATTATTTTTCACACTTCAAATATGGATTAGATAGGGACGACAAGATTTAAATCTTAGTGTAAAAATGCTCTTTACTTAAAGTGGACCTGACTTGTAGCTGAAGAACATACCAGTTGACTTGGAGAGCTTTTTTATGCACTTTGGGATGGGAGTTCAGACGGGGACGAAAATGACGGGAGCCAGAGTTCTATGCGGGTTCCACCAGCTCCAAGAGCTCCATTTTGGTCACGAGGGGAGATGATTTGTAGAACGCACCCGTAGCTTTCGAGTATCTCGCGGGCTATAGTTAGCCCTGCGACAAAGTTCCATGTCATGTTGTCTGCCAACATGTTTTCAGACAGCAGCTCTGAACCAAAAGGTGTCAAAGAATGCATCTGTGTCTGCATTTGTCGAGAAAACAACAAGACATGTATTAGCTAAATATTTCCATCGGATCAGATTCAGTTTACATAAAATAACCAATTTATAAATTTTAGAAACACAACTTAGTGAAGAGTATAATTTATACTTAGTGCATAACATCCGAATTCACAAGATAGAGAGAAAAATGCTTATATTACCATATAATGCATGTCGGGCCCATCATCGTCAATGAGAACAAGGGCACCGCCAGCAGGAGCAGAAGTGGAGACGATTTCCACTTTTCCTCCAACTTGGGTTCGCAACAAGGCTCCCTCAATCAAGTTACTCAACGCCTGACGTAAGGAGGGCTCTTCTACAGCAACTTCCAATGACAAGGAAAGCTCTCTTAACTCCACTACACGCTGCTGGTCACGAGCAAGTGGTCTAACAGCGCCAACTAAATCCGCCAGAATATCAGAAACATTGCATGGTCTTCCTGACATAGAAAGTACTAAGAAAAATAAGAGGAACAAAGTATTTTTAAATGAATAAGAAATACAATACCAAGAGGAGCACAGTTGGCCGCTTACCTGACACCCTGCTGCCGTAGAGGTGCGAGAGCTTGAGGTGGCATGGGCATCTCTAGATCTTTGACTGAAGACAGTGAAAGAGATTGACCAGAATTTTGCATCCGTTTATTAGAAGGATTCTTGACAGAGTCGTCACTTAATTGAGATATCGATGATTCATGATTTCCATAAGAAGAGCCATGTATTTTCTTGAATGTTTCTTCATTGTATCGGACTATGTTCGACTGAATGCATCAAAATGAGGTTACAGTACAAAGTTAATTAAACAAGGAGCCTTAAGCATGCGCTGTCAAATGAACGTAGATTTAATCTTTACACCTGTGAATCGCGACACGAAAAAATTACCTTCGTCAAGTAAACAGCATCTTGCAGTTGCTGAAGAGTGTCTCTCATGACATCTCCCTGGACAATTATATCTTCAGCAATATCATACGCCACCTAAAAGTATAATCCAGTAAATGGAAGCTATAAAAAACAGAACCTCCAATAGAAATCTACAAAGGGTCAAGTCTCATGCCAGACAAACCTCATTTCTCTTAAGATGAACTGAAAGCATTTTACTTAACGTGCGAATACTCGAAAGTGGTCCACGAATCTACAAGACAGTGATAAAAGCCATCATCCTTCAAGAAGTTCTTAAAAAAAAAATGAGAAAAAAAGTAGAGTGTGGCTTTACTTGCTCAACCAAATTGCTCATCCGCACATTATTTTGCCACGATGATTGCTGGAGTAGCATCGCTTTCTGTAAATAGTAAGGATAGTTACACGGTGAATCTAATACAAATACAAGTCCTATTTTTCAATTAGTCCGCAAGAGATACCTGATCCAAAACATATGCCATTGCTATAGACCGTGTGATGTTGATAGCATTTAATCTCTGCTCAGTCATGATCTTATACGAGCTCAATGGCTCTTCCTCCGTAGTTTGAACATCCCACGACATATTTCCTGAGCTTGGATTTAAAGGTAACACATATGGGGATACACTGCGTATTAAGTCATTCCCTCGGTGTTCTGGAAGCTCGGCAACCAAAAACCCAACGACGAATGGATGCTTCACCATCGGAAAAACAACCGATCTGTACTCGGGTATCACCTCCACCTACAAAACTCACCCACCTAAACTTCTCAACTCATATCCGACAACTCAATAATCACTCGTATACAATTTAGACATACTTGTTGATTAGATAGCGCTGCTTCTGCCATGCGTAAGCCTGAGGGAATGCTAAAATTCCCAATCAAGATCACAATCTCGGTACTCTCCACAGAAGGATAAAAAGCCACGCGCCTCAATTCTAACCTGTCCATTACATAACTTCCTGCCGGCCGTACGTAAACCTAATCAAACACTCATCAGCTTCTTGTCTAAAATTCTAATCCACATAAACCTAATCACCCAAACAAACATTGATACAAATTCTACTGGAAAAAGGAACAATCTTCAAAACGAAAATTACCGAAATGAGAGCATCACAGTCAACAATTCGCCTAAACAAGTCCATCTGCTCAACACAAAGTCTCTGAAAATCAGCACTAGGCAACACCAAGCTACTCTTTTGCTCACTCTCAACTCTCTCCACAAACTCCACAGGCGAAGTCGACGCTCTGCGAATCGCAGCTGCAACTGCCGCAGCGGAAGGTACCATCTTTGCACCATTATCTTCGCTAGAACAAGTTTTCACGTTAGGGTTCGGAAGCGAAGTTTGAGCATTGCTGCCGAGTGATGAATTAGTGAATTTGAGAGGGTTTGGGGAATTGGAGGATTTGGGGGTGGTTAGGGTTTGGGGTTTTTGATGGGACTGACAGTTCGGAAAGATTGGGAAGAGATTTGTGGAGTGGGAATTCGATTGGGGGTGATGAAATGCGGAGAGAAGCATCGCTTGCTTAATGATTGTATTGCGTTCGTCTTCGTACGATGATGAATGTTTCAACTGCCGTTTGTCTTTGTCGACGGTTTGCGATTGAACCGAGTCAGAAACATGGACCGTTCGATTGGCCCGAAATTGGTTGGTTTTTGATCATATGCTTTGCTCTGTTCGGTGCAATTGAAGAGCATTAGGGTTGTGTAGTGTGTACACTCCCTAAGTCATGGGTTCTATACCATAAGGGAGTCTTACGTGCGATGCTGATCTTACGTGCTATATAATAGTGTGTGTATTTATCATTTTCTTTCAAGACTTTAAGTAGTTGATAATATTGTTAAAAGAAGTACAAGAACCATATCAGATATTAGCATGCTGATCTTCCATGCATCCAACCAATATGATGATGAAACCAGCTCCAGTCCACATCAAAGCCCATCTCTGCAATATCTTCCTCAAGGACGACCGACCTTATGTTCATTATGCAATCATCATCAGTTTTAGTGACACACTCGTCCTTGATTCCATTATCTTTTGTTGTGTTCTCTTGCATGAGTGTAGTGGCTGGAGACATGTTCAAGATGGGTGAGTTTGAAGAAGAAACGTCCTTGAGTGGGACTAGGGATGGTTTTTTGGGTGGAACCGACGAAACTTTTTTATTCTTGGAGACACCAGAAAGGGAGCTCCGACGAGTAGGGTGAGGATGGTTATGGTCTGCTGTGTATGTTATGGTGAAAATGCTTGGGTCTGAGCTGCTTTGCTCAACTTGTTTTCTTGCCGCGCATCCCTTTGAACTGCTACATCTGTAGTAGCTCCTGGTTCAATAGTATTTATGTATGAATTGTAAGACATAAACAAATTTATGCTAAAAGTTTTAAAAGTGAAGGCTAATTCCATTCATCATGCATGAAATGATATGTTCTAGCTAGATATATTACCTTGGATAGAAGGAGCCTTTGATTGGTTTTTGGCCATATTTTCTCCAAGCCCATAAATCGGTAGATAACCCATTTGCTGTCACACGTTGTACAATCCTCTGCTGGTTTTTTCTATTAATAGTAGGACCAAGTGCAACAAATATGGTCAAAAATGAAAATATCCTAAAAACATATAGTGCGTGAAAACCAATACCTAGGTATGTAAGCTCACCTCTTGGTTCGATTCGAAACAGCAGCAGCAAAAGCCGTATTGGTACTAGCAGGAAGAAGGCAAGAAGACCCATGGATAAGCTCATATTGCTGATGAACAACACTGTGTTGCATCTCTGCAAATTGTTTCATGTTAGAGCCACAAGCCATTTCTGAAGCGTTAACGCAAAATGGCTTGTATAGATCATCTTGGAGCTCATAGTGATCGAAACTCATGGGTGAAGAAATATCAAAAGGGAGAAGTTGGTCTATATCAAAGAACTCTTCCTCTTTGTCCACGACATTCCATTCTTGTGCTTGTTGTGTGCATCCATGTCCATGGACAACTGCATGAAGACCTCAATTGTACTCGTCCATGATCATGACTTTGGATTTTAAATATCTAAAAAGAGAAGTTGGCCTTCTAGAAATGAAGCAGTGAGAGTGAAATTGAAGCGGATCTCATTTATACTATTGCTTGAAAAGTAGAGAGAGGGTTGTGTTGTATTTTTTTCAATGTAAATTGACCGTTGTGGAATGTCAAACTCAAACCCATAGGGATGCAATAGTACATTATATAACTGCATTCAGATCTTTAATGTACTTATATCTTAAAGATGATTTGTGATTTGTCCAGAAGCGATCGATGTGTGCATTGAAACAGCTGGCTGGCCCTTCAGCCTTCATTTTGTAGCCTTGGGATATCTTGTGAAGTCAATTTCGTTGCCCTTTGTAGAGTAAGAAAAATCGGCCGTCCTCATTTCCATATTGAATGAATATGGGGCTGAAGTACAAAATAAACGTCTAATCGTGTAGGTCATTGCTCATTCATTTTATCATTTGATGAATGACTGAGTCATGTTCGTGTAGGTCATTGCCCATTCATTTTATCATTTTAGCCGAGCAATGTAGCTTAATGTTTCCATCAACTAAAGAGAGGAAGTAAATACTATAGCCTAGGGTTTGTTGTACATAACCTCATGACAACGTCAAATCTGTATGAAAGTAATGTTACATTATGAAAGTGAACTTGAGCTACGGTGAGTTATGGAGCTTGATTCGAGATATTTGCGACGTACTAATCACATAATTACAATTTGCGAAATGAAGAAAATTTTAAGGCATGATGAATTCCAAATATTAATTTGTCAAAAGCAAACGACTTTAAGGCTTGATTCACAGCATGCAATGCCAATGTCACATCTTAGTTCACCATTTGCGCACTGGGGAAGCCATTTGCACGTCCAAATTCCAAACAAGAGAAATAAAATGTATAACGCTTAATCAAAACGGTCGGCAATGGAAATAACAAAAGATATATTAGAAATAAATGATATATCATCAAGACGATCAATATTACGTGACCGATCGGATGGGATACCCTATTGGAAAGAAGATGGTATAATTTGGGACCGGAAAGTGTCACGGTCATTCAATTAATATAGAGGGAAAATGATCATGTAGGATGAAGGAAAAGTTCCATTCCACTGAGTTTAGGTTTTTTGAGTGGTGGGAAGAGGCCTAAAGGATATAGGGAAGGAGAAGTAATTCAATTGTGTAGAAATTGGTGGCAATGCACGCCTATGAATGGCCTAGTGGAAGGAAGTGGAGCTTTTGAGACCAAACTATGGGTTGTTGGGTCTAAATTCTTATTTAGTCGGACTCAGATTTTGTTACTTTTCTTAGAAATGGATCTCAATCTCGCTCTAAAACCCTAAAAGCGATGCAAACGGTGTAAAAGGAAATGAAGACATGAATGTCCATGTCACATGTCTGGTGTGTAATCTGGTGTGTAATAGCAAACAGTGTGCCCTAGTGGAGATGCTTGATTAGTGTTACTTATAATCTGGTGTGTAATTCAATAAATGATGCTGAGTGCTAAATTCTATATCAATAAAAGATAAATACATCAATTAGATACAATTTAAAATCATGAATGTTCAATTATATTTTTAGTAGAAAAAAGTTCTATTCTTTTTTATAAATATTTTGTTTGAAAAAAATAATACGATTTCATTGAATTTGCTTCTTTTAACAAAATTGTAAAATAAATTTATAATAAAATTACAAAAATAATAATAATATAATCGGTAGTAAATTTGTTCTCCTTCCCCACCAACTCTCCTCTGCTTCAATTCATATCAACGGTCAACGCTTCGTTGACTTCAACGGACTCTCCCCTTCTCTGGTAACTCCCAACATCTCACGATGGCCATGGCCTCAACCCTTTACTCCTTCAAAACAATCTCCACTTCCAATGCAATCAATCCCAGTTCATTTCATCCACTTCGTCCCACCCTCTTCAAACCCAAACCCTACGCTTCTACTCTCTCCGCCAATCTCTCACTCCACTCCGAATCGTCTCCTCCCATTTCCGCTACGGCTTATGTCAATGTTGAATCACCGCGGACGTCGTCTTCCGGGTCAAAAATCCTACCTTTTCGAATTGGGCATGGCTTCGATTTGCACAGGTTAGAGCCTGGGTACCCTTTGATCACTGGAGGGATTGATATTCCTCATGATCGTGGATGTGAGGCTCATTCTGATGGTAAAGTTTCGATCTTTGGGTTGTTGGAGTTTTGAAAATTGTATATTGACTTTGTTGTTGTGTGGTGTTTGTTGATTTTGAGTTTTTTTGGTGTAGGGGATGTGCTGCTTCATTGTGTTGTGGATGCCATTTTGGCGGCTTTAGGACTCCCTGATATCGGGCAGATATTTCCTGATAATGATCCTAAGTGGAAAGGTGCCCCGTCTTCGGTTTTCATCAAAGAGGCTGTGAGTTTCCGAGCTATATTATTTTCATGAATTCAGTATTTTTTTAATTTTCAGTACGAATATTATTTTTTAATGGTTTGTATGTAGAATGTCAAATAGATATAGAATGTAGGCTCCAGAGTGATCTCTATGTGATTGTGTAAATTTAAAGAATGATTGCTGCAGACTTTTGGCCTTGTAGTGTTGTAGTTACTAGTTCGAATTGTATATTCCTGATTCGAAGGACAGGCATTCCCCCATTTTGTTTCTCGTTAAGATAATGGGAGTCAGTAAAATGCTAGTAATTGTGAGAGTGATGCTAATTGCTAGTGGAGGTTTAAATCATGCTTGTGGATTTGCTAAATTTATTTGGGGTACATTTTTAAGATTAGTGACTAAAGACCATCTTTATTTATTTATTTATTTATTCATTTATTCATGCCATGGTTTTTGCTATTTAAATTCGATACGTGAATGAAGCCTGAAGGTCGCAATGGAAAAGGTTATAATACGTTTGTGTATGTTAGGAGGAACCTGGAAGTGATGAAAACGGAGTGGTTTTACCATAAGTCCATAAGGTCATATAGTTGAGGAGGAAACGTATCTTGTGGGTAGTGAGTCTCTCTTTTGTAATCTAACCTAGTTTATGCCCTGTCCTAATAGAAAAACAGGGTTTAAGTTAATATGGGAAAGTCCACTAATATTTGATGCATGTACAACTTATATATTCTAGTCAATATGGGAAAGTCCACTAATATTACTTAACACGTTGGCTCATTTGCCACACAAATAAATGTAAAAGACAACTATTCATAAACCATGCCCCCTGTTTGTGAGTTTGCTTATCTTGTCACGGTTGAATTGATTGCCTTTGTAAATTTAATTTTGACCAAGACAAATGCATGGACTTTGTAGGTGAGACTGATGCACGAAGCAGGCTATGAAATTGGCAATTTAGATGCCACCTTGATTCTTCAAAGACCGAAACTAAGCCCACACAAGGAAAACATCAGGTCCAACTTATCCAAATTGCTCGGCGCTGACCCATCTTTTGTGAACTTGAAAGCCAAAACCCATGAAAAGGTTGATAGGTTATATGCTATGTATACTACACTACGGTATCACCGAATTACAGAGTTGTTTTAAATTCGTAAAATTTACCGTTGTGTCCATTTGAGTATCAAACTTCTACCATAATTACAATAAATATTTGTTTCATATGTTAGCGGAAAATGCAAAAAGTCTAAATACAAAAAGTTTGATTTGTGATTTTTGTCGAAATGGGGGCCGGTTTGTCCATCTAACTGGGCTTGGGCTCATCTGCTTTTGGAGGGAGAGTGTGATTTCCGCAGCCTCCGGCCCATCATGAGCCCAAATGCTTTTGAAGTACAAGGCTACTTGAGGTTGAAACGACGGCGTAGTACTTTGCAGCGGTGCAGGCGATAGGAACCCCCGACTCCGTTCCGATCTCAACACCACGGATTTCACTCCAACCACCGACGTCGTTTCTATCAACGGTAATTCACCTCACTGCTAAAGATCCGTATCCGATTTACGCATTTGTCTGTTAGGGTTTAAAGTTTCAATCAGTTGCTTTGCTGATCTATGATTGTTTTGTTTGACATTTTCATGTGTTTTTTGATTGATTTTTCCATGCTGAATGATTGCCTTTTTTTATTACAGATTCAGAATTGGAATTTTGAATTATTGAGATGGATAAGGGAGAGAAATGGAGATTGATATGGCCATTTCTGGCAATATTGGTGGTTCATTTGGTTTCTATATTGTTGTTTACTAGAGGATTTCTACTCACTCGAACTGAGCTTCCGCATTACAGCACTTGTTCTGATGCTGCGTCTAACTCCCCATGCTTTAGTGAGGGTTTTGATACTTCTACTGGATGTTGGACCAAACCTCGTGTCAAACGGGTCCTCATTATTATTATCGATGCACTTAGGTAATCTGGTACTTTTAAGGACAATGCGTTGTTTGAGTTGTTGGCCAATATTTTTGACAAAGCCACTATTTCTAACATATTTACTTGCTTGTTGCAGGTTTGACTTTGTTGCTCCTAGTTCTTGCTTTCAAGGTTGGCATTTTTTAACACCAAGTTAATTTTTGTTACTACCATATTTGCGTTTTTGCTACTTCATTTCCACGTGTGGGTTGATGCAGAGAAAAAACCATGGATGGATCGCCTTAATGTGCTTCAGAACCTGACTCTTATGCACCCCTCTCGTGCAAAGATTTTTAAATCTATTGCGGATCCACCTACTACAACCTTGCAACGCCTCAAGGTGATTTTTTTCTTACTTTATTACCTTGATTGATTATTTTCCCTTCATTTTGTGTCCTTTCACATACAAATCATCTTCTTCTCACTATTCATTATATCAGGGTCTCACAACTGGCGGACTACCAACTTTTATTGACGTAGGAAATAGTTTTGGTGCTCCGGCTATTGTTGAAGATAACTTTCTGCATCAGGTGAATTTTTTTATTTTCTTCATGCTAAGGAGTATTTTAGAGTTTTCACAATGGCTAGATTAATTTAACTCGCTGCCCACCGCGGTCTTTTGCAGCTGGTTCAAAACGGCAGGAAAGTGGTTATGATGGGAGATGACACTTGGATGCAGTTGTTTCCGCACCATTTTGAGAAGTCATACCCCTTCCCTTCTTTCAATGTTAAAGATCTTCACTCAGTAAGTTATCAGCAGCGTTATTTTCCATTCAACTAAAAGACTAGTTGTTTCATTCATCTTATGTACAACAGTAAAAGACGGAAAATAGTTCTTTTGGTAGGTAGACAATGGATGCATTGATCACTTGATTCCATCATTATATCAGGAAGATTGGGATGTTCTAATAGCACATTTCCTTGGAGTGGTAAGTTTATAGTTTCTAGTAGGCCTAAGGCCTGACAAGTGAAGAGTTAATATAATAATAACATTAATGAAATGCAGCTTATTGAACACAGTAATGTTTAGTTAGAACATGATATTTACATTGAGTCGATTTTTACTCAATAATTATAATCGCTATATGCTTTTGTTTTGTTCTTAGGACCATGCTGGGCATATATTTGGAGTTGATTCAGGGCCAATGGTAGAGAAACTGGATCAGTACAACGATGTTTTGGAGGTACGACAAATCTGGAATTACGTATTTATAGCTGAGATATATTGCTGGCCCATTTTAATATCTTAGTTAATGGTTATAATTTAATATCTTAGAGAGTTCCTGAGATTTTAGAGAGTCAATCTGGACCGGGTGGCTTACATGAGAATACACTGCTTCTTGTGATGGGTGACCATGGACCAACCCTAAATGGAGATCATGGTGGAGGTACTCCTGAAGAGGTATAAAGTTTTTACCATACATTGATGAAACACAGCATGAAAAAAGTAAGATTTTTTAACAATGTGCAGGTTGAGACATCAGTATTTGCTATGAATTTTGGAAAGCGCAACTCTGCAGTGAGCTCATTAGAAAACGATCCTTCGTCTTATGAGATTGATTCGGTACTGCATATCCTTATCCAAATGGTCTTATTTTTTCCCACTATCGGTCTCAGATTCCCGTAATCAAGATTTTGTTCGTTTTGGAAAACTATTATGTTGTGAACTCCTTTATTGTGGTTGTTTTGTAATTTCTCATGCCAATTCAGAAAGTTACTACTGGAGAAGAAAATGTATTGTGGAGTGATTTTTATGTTTAATTGTTAGAGATTATTTGTTTATGTCATTTTTGTTCTGCAGTATACTATTTGCTTTCTGCGTTGAATACCTTCTTGGGTACTTGCATAACAATTTTCTCCCTACTCACGTGAGTTTCCTTCTTTGTAGGATATAATGATGTGTCAAAACACTGTTAAGCAGGTCAGTTCCTTTAAGATTTGTTGTGGCTTCTCTTTAGTTTCTTTGCACACTAATCTTACTAGTCAGAAAACCCTTTTTGCAGCTGAATTTTGCTGTAACTGTTTCTGCATTGCTCGGGATTCCGTTTCCTTTTGGAAGGTGCAGTGTAAGCATCATTTGAGATCTGCAGACTAAAACCCTTTCCATTCTCCTCCTCACACGGCCTACATTGTTTTGATTAATATTTTCTTCTTTAATAAAAGCTCTCGTAAAGGTGACTGATATTGTGAATTTGTGCTTCTCTCGCAGCATAGGAATTGTCGAGCCTGAGTTGTATGCTTTGGTTGCTGGGATTGAAGGACAACAGAGCTGCCACTTAGGAAGCTGTGAAAATTCCAACTCTGGAACAGTGGATGAAAAAATATGCCAACGTCCTTTGCATGAACTCCTGGCAGGTTGGTTACCACGCTGCCATTGGTTAATAAGATATGACTGCCAGATATTTTTGAAGCTTCGTCTTGTAACAATATACTGAAGCCTTGAGAACTTCGCTCAGGAACATCTGATGTTATATTCCTTAATGTGCAGGTTAAAAATTATGTTGATGTGTATTCTGCTGCATCTGTTGATGGATTTTCCTCCGAGGATATGAAGCATATTACTGTTGAATATGCTCAAGCTCAACATAGTTGGCAACAAACTATCAAGATTATACAACAACAGGATAACGAGAGCTGTCATACGACACTACCTACATTAAAAAAGCAAATCGAAGCCTATTCTAAATTTCTTGATGATGTTGCTGAGCTAGCACGTTCAAAATGGACTGAGTTTAATATGAACATGATGGGTGTGGGTCTGGGTGCTATGTTTTGCTCACTCATTTTTCATCTTCTGTTCATAAGAAAGATTAGTTTTAACAAAGAATTTTATCTCTCTGGGGATTTCAACATCTCTCTAGCATCAGTGTTTGCTGCGGCAGCAGTAATTATTCGAGGCGGAAGCTTTCTCTCCAATAGTTACATCTGTAAGTTCTATGATGACTTTTATCCTTGTTTTGCATCATGAAGCATGACTTAAAGCTTGCAGCCTTTTATGTCCTATGATCATTTGTGTTTTTGATCTTTTCTTCACTTATCCCAATTTACCTAATCAGTGGAAGAAGGGAAAGTGGCAATATTTCTACTTGCAACTTCTGGCATTCTTCAACTGCACCATTCAGTCAAGAAAAACTTGATGACTTCTGAAGTAGGCACCCTTTCCTAGGTCCAATTTTTCAGTACCTTTGGAGGGCATAATATTTTTATTTGCTATTTTGCTTATTATTAAACATATATTCATTTGCTTTAGTTATATTTTCAATAATGCATTTGCAGGGTGGCTTATTCCTTTTATTGGCATTTGTGCTCAGAGTTTTAATTGAACTTGGGCTATCAAAACAAGCAGTGACCTCTCTCTTTATGAGTTACCAGCCATCGTGGTTTTCATGGTTCACTGGTGTACATCCTCTGTGGACGATACTATCTGCTTATGTGCCAGTTGTAGTCCTGCTATTTGTAGCATATCTGATACACAAGAGTACTATTGGTTGCACTCGCTGGAGGGCAGAAAATTATGTTATCAAGCTGACTATTTTAAGTCATATCTTTTAACAGTTCACTTTGTGCGGAAAACAATTTGATAAGTTTGCCTCCAGCTTGTGAGTATTATGGAAGAGTTGTTATTCCTCGATCAGTGTATGCAATAGGGTTGGGGAACCTGTTGATTTTGGCAGTTAACAGCCTTTGTCATAAAGAGAAAACTTTGGATTGTCGCACGAGCTTGTATTTGAAAACAGTCGTTATGCTTTGCACATGGAGTCCTACTATCATACTACTATCTGGAAGCAACGGATCCTATTTTGCAATGATGTCGATAATTGGTGGTGAGTTGTATTATCTTTCTCAATTTGTTGTTGTCCAGGATTTGCTATCAGTGTTTTCTACAGTGTAATTATCCAGAGTTTATAACCATGCTCTATCACTACAGGAACATGTATAACGAGACTGAACATTATTGAAGAAGATTCTATTGGAGGTTCGGATAGATTGCTAAGTTGTTGTATAATTTCTGTCGTCCAATGGAGTCTTCTAGCTGTGTGCCTATTCTTTGCCACTGGCCACTGGTAATTTTGTGTACTTATTGGTTTACAGTAAAATATATAATATTTGGAATGTTTAGGTATATGTTGTATTTTTTAAGAATCTTGTTTGCTTTCTGACCTTCTTATTCGGGTGTGCTTTTGATGGCCTCAGATACAGAGCAGCATTTATTGGGTAATTGCATGTGTTAGTTGATCAGTGTCTGCACATTACTTTCACATGGTTTCATTTCTTTTACCCAAAATCATTCTATACATCACAATAATACCATAATTGCCCTAACTATGCCTGCAATGACTCTTAATTGCAGTGCTGAATCTGACTTGCTTGACCATAATAAAATCCTATATTCTTTTGATTTCATTTCTCAGCATGACCCTTAATAGCATGTCCCTCAATCACTGCACGTCCTGTTATTAAAGCATCACAACTTTTTCAGGTTTGATGAGTTTGTTTTCATACGTCAAGCCGTCTTTCTAGCCATTGAGACTTTTGGATTTTCTCATATTCTTCCCATTCTTGGACTTCCATTCCTTATTGCTAATGGAAACTCTGCCCAGACTAGCGGCGGAAGCCCATCTCTTCTATCCAAAAAAGTATCACTGGTAAGTTTTAAAACTTCACATGCTTGATAATTCTCAGAAAGGCTGGAGCTCTTTTCATCTAATGCTGATGGTATGAAACCTGTGTAGGTTTATTTGATATATGGAATGATCTCAGCTGTAACAGTCACATTCACTATGCTGTGCGTGTCAATCCACAGGAGACATTTAATGGTAACACGACGTACTTTTGTTTTCACATTTACTCATCAACTTTTAAATGTCTAATAGTTTCTGCTACTGATACCATTCTTGTATTTGGACATGCTTCAGGTCTGGGGATTATTTGCACCCAAATTTGTATTCGACGTAGTTGGACTACTACTAACAGACGTGTTAATATGTGTGGGATCAGTATACTATATTTCAACAATTAACTGATTCAACTTCGCTCGGTTAGAACTCTCGAATCCCACAACTGCCCCAATCTTTTTGTGCCGTGGGCGTGTTGATTTTTGACAGTTGTATGTTTATTAAAAGTTTTGTTCCATACTCCAGTTCCTGCGAAATCAAGCATCTCTGCAAAACAGAGCACTGACAAATTGTGCAAAGGATCTTCTTTTTTTATGTGATATACAAAATTTTTAAATTAATGTATGTATGATGCTACACAATTGGGCTGGTATTGGGCTTCCGACATCATCGAGCCTCATATCAGATTGCATAGCCCAATTGTTTGCCCATCAAGCGCAGCTATGCTTCAAACGCTACCGTTTAGCGAATCGTGGAACTCGGGAGATCTGCTGCATTCAGTTGTTCGTCGTTTCGGTCATTTTCGACGCACGCTTTCTCTCTCCTCGCCGTCAACGAAAATGAGCGGACACGACTCGAAGTACTTCTCCACTACGAAGAAAGGCGAGATCCCGGAGCTTAAAGAGGAGCTCAATTCGCAGTACAAAGTATTGTGATTATCAATTGTAATTTATTCGTCTGATGAGTCCGATTTTGTTTTGATCTGGATCGATCAAGCGACTAATGAGTTGTTAATTTTGAGTTCTCTATTGGATGCAGTGTTTTTGTATCTTAGTGCGTGTTTTTTTGGTGTTGTGCATTTTGTGTGATTGTTGAAATTGAGATGTACTTTGTTATGATCTAGGATGTTTATGAGTGGATCTCAGATTGGGATCTTACTGGAGACATTGTTAGTGTTTTAAAGTGGCATTGCAGCGTAGTTGGTTTCGCAGTTGAGGTCCTTAGTGCGTCTTACCTCATATGTTTACTAGGAATTATAAAGATTTGTGATCTTTTGTTGAGAAAATGGCGATATATGGAGATCAGTAATGGAAATTTTCCTGCATCGCAACTTTACAGTCTTGGTGATAGACCTCAGCTAATTTCATTTTAGTTTTTATTAAATTATTCTTAGTTATGGTATCCATAAATGATGAAAGTTTATTTGTAGAAGATCAACGCTGCTCTTTCGCGGCTCATGTGATTTGTTTGTTGTTTCATGTATGCTATGGTAGGTATTTTTTGAAGAGTGCTTCTGTGTCTTTTCGTTTCCAGATGATGTTATTAAGCGGTGCATTATGTTTTATGATGCGTAGGATAAGAGGAAGGATGCCGTTAAAAAGGTGATTGCTGCGATGACTGTTGGAAAAGATGTTTCATCGCTCTTCACAGATGTTATAAACTGCATGAAAAAGCTTGTGTATTTGTATCTTATCAATTATGCGAAAAGCCAGCCAGACCTGGCAATTCTTGCTGTTAATACATTTGTCAAGGTAAATTGCTTGGTCAAATATCCACATAGATTGTAATCCATTTCTTGATGTTGTTGCTGTATTTAGAATACTGAAGTTTGGCACAGAACATGGACATGCATATCTTGGATTTATATGAATCAAATATGATATATAGTTACTGTTTATGCATCTAGTGAACGATTGTTGTGCGTTGAGCAGGATTCACAAGATCCGAATCCTTTGATTCGTGCATTGGCTATAAGAACTATGGGATGCATTCGTGTTGATAAGATAACTGAGTATTTATGCGACCCTCTCCAGAGATGTCTGAAGGTTATCTATTTATCCATTTTATCGCATCTTCTGTTGTAACTTTTATTACATAGCATGTAATTTGGAGATAATAAGTTAGTGATTAGTGCATCGGGTTGATAGCACAACTTATTATTTGGCAAACTGGTTTTACTGAATACAATTTGGAAAAAAATGCTTGATATGCTTGCCTTTAGGTTATTCAATGAATCTTTGATTGCACAAACTTGAATTGTAGTAATATTCATCTATTTTTTATAGGATGATGATCCATATGTACGTAAAACAGCATCTATATGTGTTGCTAAACTATATGACATCAACGCTGAGTTAGTAGAAGATCGAGGTTTCTTGGATTCTCTGAAGGACTTAATATCTGACAACAACCCCATGGTCGTCGCAAATGCAGTGGCAGCCCTTGCTGAGATTCAAGATAACAGTGGAAAGCCAATTTTTGAGATCACCAGCAATACACTTTCAAAGCTCCTTACCGCCTTAAATGAATGCACTGAGTAAGTATAGATAATGATATTACATACTCCACGTGCAGACTGCATCGAAGTTACGTGTAGTGTTCATTTGGATTCTATTAGTGTTCAAAGTCGCTTTCACGTAATTCAAGTTGCTGCGATTAGTCTTTTTATGTGCTGTCAGAACATATGCCTATCAAGTTTATTCTATTTGATTTGTCTTTTGCTATTCATTGAGTTAAACGTCATGGTTTTAAATTTTGATTTCTATATGCTCAGATGGGGTCAGGTTTTTATATTAGATGCTCTGTCTAAGTACAAGGCAGCAGATGCACGTGAAGCTGAAAATATTGTGGAGCGTGTAACCCCACGTTTACAACATGCAAATTGTGCTGTTGTACTTTCAGCCGTAAAGGTTCTCTCATGTGCTGTAGTTTATGAGCTTAACCACATCATTTGGTTTGGTACATATCTTGTTTTAAATCATGGTTTACTAACTTTTATTATTGTCTACAGATGATTCTTCAACAAATGGAACTAATAACTAGTACAGATGTTGTCAGAAACCTCTGCAAAAAGATGGCACCTCCTCTAGTTACATTGCTCTCTGCCGAGCCTGAAATACAATATGTTGCCCTCCGGAACATTAATCTGATTGTCCAAAGAAGGCCCACAATACTTGCTCATGAAATCAAGGTGTAGCTGATGTATTATGTGTAGCAGTTGTGGTATTTAATCTGTAGTTCTTTTTTGGATTTATACTTGGGCGTAGCTCAAATCCTAAAACATTGGTCTGTTTGCAGGTGTTTTTCTGCAAGTACAACGATCCTATATATGTTAAGATTGAAAAGTTGGAGATCATGATTAAGCTTGCCTCAGACCGAAATATAGACCAGGTAGGGTTTGAATATATTTTGTAGAGCTGCTATTTTATAGTTCATGTACGCTCTTACAATACTCTTCTGTCTTGTGGTGGTGAACACGTTTCAGGTTTTATTAGAGTTCAAGGAATATGCGACTGAGGCTGATGTGGACTTTGTCAGGAAGGCTGTACGAGCTATTGGGCGTTGTGCTATCAAACTAGAAAGAGCAGCTGAACGATGTATCAGCGTCTTGCTAGAGCTGATCAAGATTAAAGTTAACTATGTGGTCCAGGAAGCTATTATAGTTATCAAAGATATTTTCAGGAGATACCCGAACACGTAAGAGCATTGTGATACAGTGAGAATTCAGTTCTTTTGAAATGGGACGAATTATCATTTAGTTTTTCCTCCATCACACCACTTTGAATATTCTATGTTCAGGTATGAGTCCATTATTGCTACTCTATGCGAAAGCTTAGATACTTTGGATGAGCCAGAAGCGAAGGTACTGGAAAAGATATGTGCATCCTTAATGTCCGAACTAATTTTATAACATGCTGTTGTTAAAAAATAAATTATTAAGCAATTTTTGAGCTTCGCAGGCATCCATGATTTGGATTATTGGTGAATATGCTGAGAGAATAGATAATGCTGATGAGCTTCTCGAGAGCTTTTTGGAAACGTTCCCTGAAGAACCCGCACAAGTGCAATTGCAACTGCTAACAGCTACTGTTAAGCTCTTCCTGAAAAAGCCAACTGAGGGTCCTCAGCAAATGATCCAGGTTTTTAATTGGCCCCTAATTATTGTTGGTGTATTCATTATGGTGCGTAAAATGTATTTTGTTCCCATAAAGATGTCGAATGTGATTTACTTCTTGATTTTAGGTTGTTTTAAACAATGCAACAGTGGAGACTGACAATCCAGATCTTCGAGACCGAGCATACATTTATTGGCGACTACTCTCCACTGATCCAGAGGTATTTTTCAGCCAACAGTATACTTTGAGTTACCATAATTTTCTCAAGAAAACGAAACTATTTCGCTATTAAACATACACTCTATCTATCAAATATATTTGTGTCTATTCTGTATACCTCAATCTGCCAAATACTGTGCTGATCAGAATGACAACCTGACTTTTTAAATTTGCATTCGATTATCTCAGGCAGCTAAGGATGTTGTGCTGGCCGAGAAACCTGTTATCAGTGATGACTCAAACCAGCTTGACTCAACACTGTTGGATGAGCTTCTAGCCAATATTGCTACACTCTCGGCTGTGTATCATAAGCCCACCGAAGCTTTTGTTACTCGTGCAAGGATCACATCTCAGAAAACTGACGATGAGGATTATCCTGATGGGGGTGAGGCTGGTTATTCTGAAACACCATCTTATGCTCCCGAGAGCGGCATGTCGCCAACTAGTTCTGGTGCACCACAGTCTGCTTCACCGCAACAAGCTGTTACTGCTCCAGCAGCCCCTGCGCCAGATTTGCTTGGTGACTTGATTGGCACAGATACTGCTATTGTTCCTGTTGACCAGCCGGTTGCTGAACCTGCAGGGTGAGTACTAAATAATTTATTTAATACAATTGCAATTGTGATTCTCTCCCTCTTTTATGCTTGGTACTAAAATCAAGACAAATTTCAGTTTAAATAACTCGGTTACAGCAAGTAGAGACAATTTATTTTACCCGTGGCCTATTTGTTAAAATCACCCCTAGTCAAAAAAATTACATGCATGTTAGGGTATAAGTCAGTTTTGATTGCATTTAATATGATATTTTGTCAGGCCACCATTGCCAGTCGTGCTACCAGCAGCAACTGGCCAAGGTCTGCAAATCGGTGCTCAGCTTATTCGGCGAGATGGTCAGATATTTTACAGTATGCAATTTGAGAACAACACCCCAGTTCCATTGGATGGATTCATGATACAGTTCAACAAAAACACATTTGGGCTTGCTGGTGCTGCAGGAACTATTCCGGTAATACTTCAGTCATTAACAAACTCATTTAATAGCTGGATGCATCTCTTTGGTGCTTGAATAATGAATATAACATGCTTGCTTTTCTCAGATTTCCGTGTTGCAACCTGGAATGTCAGCTAGTGCTCTTGTCCCAATGGTTATGTTCCAAAATATGCTACCTGGTCCACCTACTACACTTCTTCAGGTGGCAGTGAAGAACAACCAACAGCCAGTATGGTACTTCAATGATAAGATCTCTTTGCTTGTGTTCTTCACTGAAGATGGGACAATGGAGCGAGGAGCTTTCCTTGAGGTATACACTGCTTCTACATCAATTAAGCGACAATTTTGTATGCTGCTCTAATTTGAGCTAGTAATTGCTCATAATCCACAGACATGGAGGTCACTTCCAGAATCCAATGAGGTCTCAAAGAGCATCCCTAGCATTGTCGTAAACAACATCGACGCCACACTCAACCGCCTTGCTTCATCAAACATGTTCTTCATAGCTAAACGCAAGCATGCAAACCAGGACGTTCTATACCTCTCGGCCAAGTTAGTCAGAGGAATCCCATTTCTCATCGAGCTCACAACGACAGTCGGAATCCGTGGACTTAACTGTGCAGTCAAGACTCCCAGTCCTGAAATGGCACCCCTGTTCTTTGAAGGCATTGAAGCTTTACTCTATAGTTAATCCCAGAGTGCAGGCAGCTTGTGCATTTGTCTCCTGTTGTAAATTTCAGTATGATATAACTCCTGCTTACTCCACAGAACGTGGCACAGATAAACCCATTGATTCATATTTGCAAGTTTGTGGTTCGCACATTTGTTATAACAGCCGAGTCGCGATCAGTAATTCGATTAAGGTATGGGTTCATGCTGCTAATGGTGATACATGGGGTCACACGGCCTAGCAGTAGCAGGGTGCGAGTTCAACGTGGAAAAATTCAAACATGCAAGCTCGCCGGACTCCAAACTCCAAATCCATGCCCAGTTCCCAATCAATTGGTCATCGTCATCCTCACTCACTTTTTCAAACTGAAGTTCCTTTGTTTTGATACTACTACAAACCAAAGCAAAACAGGACTAGAGAAGAATTCTCAGGTCATGTCATGGTCAAGTCAGAGATACGATTCCGACAGACACGATCCTTCTTTCACCGACACCTGTCTGTCTCCCCTTTCACATCCCTCCTAGGAATCCAACAAAAAAAACTAATCAAGCCGGTCATCAAACCGGTAAAATCATCTCCTGGGTCGGTCCAATCCAACGGGAATACACGTGAACCGTACGGTAAAGGTGGTTTCAATTCCATGTCAGTTGTCAAGTATTAAATGTGCTTCAACTCCTCCATATTGCTCTGTTTCGCCGGACACCCACGCCGCTCTGCTCCTCCTCATCATTCATGTTCGATACTTGATGGTTTCTCTCCTCCTGACTCCACCCTCCATCTCTCGCCACAGTCTCCTCCCCACTGATCCATTCACATTCACTTCCTCCTGCCCAGTCTCCGCTCTCGGTACGTCAAATCCTCTTCCTTTCCCAGTTACCGTACTGCTCTGCTGTTTAGGTGAAATTGAAATTGATGAGAGTGATTGTCGCTATCCATTTTCTGAATATGTACTTATTATTATTATCAAAATAGCTCGTGACTGCCTTTACTATGATGTTCCGAGCTTTCAATTATTATAATCTGAGCTTGTCTTTAAATGAAGATGTTGCTTATTTTGTGTCTACTTACTGCCCAAGGGTCCGGTTGAAGGTTGGAGTTGCTTTACATGGTATTGTTTACTTCTACCAGGTCTATAATTGAAGCTTGGCCAGCTGGATGCGAGGAATTGTTGATTGCTCGGTGTATATAAAAGATTGGTAAAAACTGGGGTACTGAGCGGAGAAACTTGTGATTAGTCGGGTATTTTTAGCTTTAGGTTAGGGACGTTGGAGTAGAGATAATTTTAGTTTACGATACAAAAGCTATTGGTGTCTGTCACTTTTAAGAATGGAAGTTGCTAGGAGACATGTGGTTGAGAAAATGATGCAGCGTGGGCTTTGTTCATCTAGAGTTTTGACGACTTTTCGTGATAAAAGTGGAGACGAAGAGCTGTCTGTTCTTCCTAGGCATACTAAAGTTATAGTGACGGGGAATAACAGAACAAAGTCTGTTCTGATCGGTCTTCAAGGCGTTGTGAAGAAGGCTGTTGGGCTCGGCGGTTGGCATTGGCTGGTATTCCTTTTGCTCGTCTTTTGATTCTTGAAAATCAATATTTACTTCTTTTCTTTTCGTTATTCCCTTTTGTTGCTTTACACCTGTTGACGAAGATGGATAAGATTGTACTATAAGCTTTTCTTTCCAACAATGATTTTGCTATGTAGCTTTTTTCTTTCAACTAGGTTTTGAAAAATGGTATTGAAGTGAAGCTGCAGCGGAACGCTTTGAGTGTGTTGGAACCTCCGACAGGAGATGAAGAGGACAACAACGGAGAAACTGATAACTCAAGTAGTGATTCTGACATTTGTGGAAATGGAAACTATTTCGGTAAGCTTGCATCTTTCATTAGTTCATTTCTATGAGCTTGTACCTTTAAAGAAGTGATGGAAATTTTAAATGCTTATTACTTCCAATCAGCAGCCACAGGATTCATGATCCAGAAGCATAGCAAACCAAGATTTAGGCGTACAAGGCCATGGGACTGCATTGGCTCTGTCAAAGTGATAAGCGGCAGCTATTACGAAGCTATAGAGTGTAATATTCAAACACAACGATTGGTAGGAATATACTTATCTTTTAATTACTTAGTCTGATTATTGCAAGATTCGTAGCATAAGACAGGCCTAGTGCATTTGTTGTTTTTGGCTACTTCTGAACATTTTGATGCTGGTTTTAAGAAACATCTTATGCATTGTGTTTGTCCAATTTCTCAGAAGGTCAACTTTCGGAAACTGGGGATGAACTCTTTGTGGAGATACTGCAAGTATTTCAACCTTGTGAGTCTTTTATCCATCACTTGAGTCCACTTTCCAGTCTTCCAATATTCGGTAAGTTAATATTCAGTTCAACATGCTCTCATATTTCTCGTGTTCCAGGGTATCATCCACAACCCCACAAAGGAGCAGATGGTCAAGGCAGTGCAACTTCATTTTGCATCTCAGGTCCGGCCACACTAATCTCAACGCAACTTCATATTATTCGTAACAAACAAATCCTTTTTCTAAACCCATTCTTATTTCCATGTCCACAGCAAGTTGATGAGTTCCAAGTGATAATGGAATTTATTAACTCAGCCAAAAGGCTCAAAAAGATGGAGGGCCAGTAGATATCATAACTCCAGACAGTCACAACCTGATGCTGATTCTCACTCATTTAGTCCTAACTCCCTAACCATTAGAATTGACCTCCGCAGACAACTTCTAGCATTCACTGTGTTCCTTTAAGTCACTTAAAGTTAGTACTTTAATACGTGTGACTAAATATTCTTCCTTAAAATCAGATGCTGCTGTTGTGTTCCTCTTTTTATGAAAGATGAAGAACTTGCCCTACGTGTCTATCAATCTCTCTTTTCTTGAACCTTCTTGATTCTTAAACTTCTTCTTAAAAAGCTGATTCAATCAATCTCTGCACAACATATTCTTCCAATACCAATGAGAGCTTCTGAATCAGTATATTCCAAAACGGCTTCGTTTCACTTCTACAAGATAAGATGACGTCATCATTGAGCAAATCAAGAGACAGTTTAAATCTTAATTATCAAAATTCAAAACAAAAACAAATAACGTAAATTTAAATCAGAATATTCATCATCATTATCTTTACTGCCCAAGCCTAAATGTGATTAAATATTTAATTAAATATTTAACTGATTTTTTCTGGCTTGAGCTGTAAGTCGCATTTATAAATCATCATCGTCCTCATCCATTTCGCATCGTCTTAGGTTTTCCATAGTCGAAAATCCCAGCAACCCATCTCCGTTCCAATCCTCCACCACCCAATTCGAGATCCCTGAGGTAAAACAACTCATTAACATTTTAAAGTTTCGATTTTTATGTGTAAAAAGACAAACTTTTTATTTAATTTTGATTTTTTTCTGGACCAAAAGAAATCAAGTTATCCAAATACGTCGTTTATTTAATCGAGAGAGTCAGTGTGGATTAGGGTTTTCTTTTTTTCGTGGTTGTTGGAATCTTTGGATTGATTGTAATTGAACCTGTTGTGGGTGGTAGTTTATATTTAGGATTTTGTATCGTATGGCGCGATTGGTTCTGCCGTACAGAAGCTTCGGATTGTCGAGGACTAATCTTCTTGGACTGATATCTGCCGCTCATGTGATTCTTTGCTCTCATTTTTGCATTGGTTTTGTCTAGCTTTTGTGATGGAATGACCTAGATGATGAATTTGCGTGTGGTTGAATTGAGATGTGTTATTTCTTTGTTTTGTCTTCGTCCTAAGTTGCCCAAAGTTTCAAATATTGTTGCATTGATTGACGATTGTAATCATATTTGGATTGTGGAATTGACCTAAAATGGTTAATGAAACTCAATGCTTTTGACAGGTACACACCTCGACCCTCAGCAGTTTAGTGAGGCGAGATACACTGTTTGGTTCCGGTTTGCCTATTCAGTCAGAGGTTTGACGGTTTTTGATGTTTCCAACTTACTTTTTGATATTCAGGATAGTCATTTGAGGCTGGCTTTCGAAGCTGGAATGACTTGTAATGATATTGTTTTGTGTCTTTATGGTTGTCTAGGTTGTGAGCCGAAGAAGTCAGTGCTTTCCAAATTATTCATTGAATGTAAGTTTCTTGGGAAGTCAGTAAAGAATCTCATTTTCTGTAATTCTTGGTGTATCACATCTGCTATAAGAACCATGAAGTCAGGTTGAACATATTTTAGTTAGCCTTCTGACCTCTGTACTTTCCATTTAGAGGGGAAAACAGTTTGGCAAGCGATTGATTTGTTCAGTTGCTACGGAATCCTTACCTTCGCAAGTTGAAGAATCCAAAATGGAGACTCCGAAGGAAATATTTTTGAAGGACTACAAGCAGCCTGATTACTACTTTGACACGGTAATGTGCAGTTCCATTATATTCATTATGTTTTGTTGTAATGATTAGTGAATCCCTCCTCGTTTGCCGTATATTGACTAAATCTTGCGATTCTACATTTCAGGTGTACTTGAAGTTTGTATTGGGTGAGGAGAACACCATTGTTTCTTCTGAGATTGTTGTTGTCCCAAGAGTTGAAGGTACTCTTTTGTCCTTGCTGTATTGAAAATGACCTTGGAGATTCATAACTCTATGTTCAGAAAACCAAGATGAGTAGTTTCAGAAAAGAAAAAAATGGTATAATAGCTTAGGTAAACAATTAGTGTGATGTACTAAATTCCAATACACTTTGTGTGTTTAAAGTTATGTTCTCTAATTCAAAAGGGTGTATGTGAAAAGGGAAATAGAAATTGGGTGTAGCAATGAATTTACTATTTTGGTTCTTAAGCCTTCCTCTTTGTCCTTCTTGTAGGTTCTTCAGCTCCATTGGTGCTGAATGGAGAGGACATGAAACTGGTCTCCATCAAAGTTGATGGCAAAGAGCTCAAGGTACACATCAGTTTGCTAATTCTTTGTACTGTTGTAGTTCCAAATTCCAATTCCAGTGTGATTCGATGGCATTATTTGAGATTAACGTTTTATGAGCCAATCGTGATCCTAAGTCCACTTACTGGCTTCTTAGGAAGGTGATTTTATCTTGGGCCCCCGCCATTTGACTCTCGTGTCGCCACCAAGTTCAAAATTCACATTGGAAATTGTCACTGACATATGCCCGCAGAAAAATACATCTTTAGAGGTGAGTATTGCCATTTGGAATAGTTTTTCGAGTGTGTGTGGTACCAGATAAGGGTTCCTCAAATACTTTGGTAATATTGCAGGGCTTATACAAGTCATCAGGAAATTTCTGCACCCAGTGTGAAGCTGAGGGCTTCCGCAAAATTACTTATTATCAGGTTGCATGTTCAATTAATTAATTTTCTTTATGTATATAGACTGCTTTAGTTGCATTAATATTGATTTTCTTTAATCAACTCTCAGGACCGACCTGATGTCATGGCAAAGTACACAGTTCGAATTGAAGCTGACAAGTCCCTGTACCCTGTGCTTCTGTCTAATGGAAATCTTCTCGAGGAAGGAGATCTTGAGGTTAATATAATACCAATTTAATCAGGGAAAGGAGCATATGCACTGAAAAATGAACTTGTGGTCTGTCGCAATATAAAGTATTTGATTAATGTTATACTGTCTCGACGTTCAGGGTGGCAAGCATTATGCCTTGTGGGAGGACCCCTTCAAGAAGCCATGCTACTTGTTTGCTCTTGTTGCTGGGCCTCTCGAAAGTAGGGATGACACTTTTGTTACCCGTTCTGGAAGGAAGGTCACCCTCAGGATTTGGACTCCAGCTCAAGATGTGCCTAAAACTGCTCATGCCATGTATTCTTTGAAGGCATCCATGAAGTGGGATGAGGATGTCAGTACTTGCAATTCACATATCCTCTATTTCATGTCATGTCAAATTGACCGGTTCTGAATTCCTCAGTTTTGAAATATTAATATTTCTATGTCTTGTCAGGTTTTTGGTTTGGAGTATGATCTGGATCTCTTCAATATTGTGGCTGTGCCAGATTTTAATATGTAAGCTGCTAGTCATTCACCCATGGTGCTGTATGTAGGTATCCGAATCAGCTATTATAATCTTATATGCTAACCAATGACATAAATTGCAGGGGAGCCATGGAGAACAAGAGTTTGAATGTATGTGACTGTTTTCAGATTGTTTGACATCTAAGTGAATGATTCACTTTTTCTCGTAAACTTAATCTAGTCATGGTGCAGATCTTTAATTCCAGGCTCGTTTTGGCATCGCCCGAAACAGCATCGGATGCGGATTATGCAGCAATATTAGGTGTTATTGGGCACGAGGTATGTAACTTAGCAGGGATCTGTCTTCTTTTTTTGCTTGAATTGTGAAGAAAGAATCTAACCCTGCACACATCTCTTACTATGCAGTATTTCCATAACTGGACCGGAAACAGGTACGCATATGTCAGAGCTTTTCTTAAAAGTGGTTTTCTTTCTTGTTTTGTATATGCTGTTTATGTTTATGAACGTGATCTCATTTTTTTCAGAGTTACATGTCGCGACTGGTTTCAGCTTAGTTTGAAAGAGGGGCTCACTGTTTTCCGTGACCAGGTAGTAGATTGCTGACTGATAACTGATTCTCAAGGTTAGAAACTCGTTTTTCATTGCTATGTCTGATCATATTGTTTCCAGGAATTTTCTTCTGATATGGGTAGCCGTCCAGTCAAGCGTATTGCTGATGTTTGCAGGCTTAGAAGTTCCCAATTCCCTCAGGTATCATTTCAGTCTTCTTTAAGGCATTCACTGCTGAAAATATGTGTAAATTTGCAAAGCTGGTTTTGTTTTATTTTTGAATATTTATTATGAGATGAATGTGATAATATTCCTCAACTTATCAGGATGCTGGTCCAATGGCGCATCCAGTCAGACCACACTCTTACATTAAGGTATAGCCTGCATGCTTTTTGTTTGTTTGTTCCATACATGCTCAGTAATTCCAAGATATGTAGTAAAATTTCTTTGTTTTGCCGCAGATGGACAACTTCTACACAGGCAAGTGTTGCCTATCCACACTTCCAGTGTTCGGTTTCATTTCTATACTTCCATAACAATCTTACTATCCTTTATTGTTTAGCTTATCATTTTATTTTTAATGTGTTCACGTTAATGTTGTGGTGCAACCATATAAATTATGATGCTGATCCGGTGGCTGGTTTTTCAACCTTCAGTGACTGTAAGTTTTTGCAGACTGATCTTGAGCATTTATTTATGCTTATTACACTGAGTTTACAGTAAGTATTAAATGTTTATTTTCAATGTTTCAGGTATACGAAAAGGTTTGAATTTGGACCTCTCTACGTAGTCACTTCTCTATGGCTGTCTTCAATTTGTCTCATGATGCAATTTTCCAGGGAGCTGAAGTTGTTAGGATGTACAAAACTTTGTTGGGACAAGAAGGGTTCAGAAAAGTAAGTGAATGTATGTTATTATTTGATGACCAGCAATGGCTTGTGATAGATGATGCTAATGTTAGTTTTGTACTTTTGTTACCTTTTACTTCAGGGAATGGATCTATACTTTAAGAGGCATGATGGGCAAGCTGTTACCTGCGAAGATTTCTTCGCATCAATGAGAGACGCCAATGTCATTGATTTTGCCAATTTCTTGTTGTGGTATGTTTACTTGACCCCTGAACTCTTCTTTTCTCGTAATTTCATTTGCTGAGGAACATATGTTGCAACTTTACAGGTACTCACAGGCAGGGACACCTACTGTAAAGGTCACTTCTTCCTATGATGCTGAGGCCAAGACATACAGTCTTAAATTCAGGTAAGCTTACCCTTTATTTGTTGTTTCGCCGTTTAAAGCTGCAATGTTGCCGTGGCAGGTTGAAAACTGATTTAATCTTTATTTCAGTCAAGAAGTTCCTCCAACACCCGGTCAACCCACAAAGCAGCCGATGTTCATCCCTATAGCCATGGGCTTGCTGGATTCCAGTGGAAAAGATATGCCTCTCACATCTGTATACCACGATGGAACATTGCAATTTATTGCAAGTAAGAGTGAGCCAGCCTACAGTACAGTTCTCCGAATCACAAAGGTCGGAATCTTATCACATATAGCACATCATAATTTCTACTTTTACACCATCTTATTGCTCGAATATAATGTTGGTCCTTTCTTTAGTATGCATTTATGCAATATGATTCAAGTTTGCTGACAAACTGTCTGTATTTTTTGTATGATAACCAGAAAGAAGAGGAGTTCATTTTCTCCGATGTATCTGAGCGTCCCGTTCCATCATTGCTGAGAGGATATAGTGCTCCAGTCCGTCTGGAGTCTGATTTGACTGACAGTGATCTCTTTTTCCTACTTGCGCATGACACCGATGAGTTCAACAGGTATGTGTATCTATTTCAGCTCTAGTGTTTTCTAACCGTAGTGCTTTACAGCGAGGCAACTGCTATATCCTATTGCTATGAGTTAGGTGGGAAGCCGGACAGATATTGGCTAGGAAATTGATGTTGAGTTTGGTGGCTGATTTCCAAGAAGGAAAGCAGTTGGCTCTGAATCAAAAATTTATCGAAGGTCTGAGAAGCACATTATTGGATTCGAGCCTCGATAAAGTAGGTTCACCAAATTCTCACTGGTGCATGCTTACTTTATAAAAAATGAAATTAACACGCTGACCTAATTTATTTCGTTTCACGTAGGAATTCATTGCAAAAGCAATTACTTTGCCTGGCGAAGGTGAAATTATGGACATGATGAAAGTAGCTGATCCAGATGCGGTTCATGCTGTTAGAAAATTCATAAGGAACCGCCTTGCCACCGAATTGAAACAGGAACTCCTGTCTACAGTAAGCAGTCTTAATGTACCTATCAAATTAGTCAGAACTGAAATTCTCTTTGGAACCGCCGTTTACCTCGCACACCTTTGTTAATCTGAATAGGTTAAGGCCAATCAAAGCTCGGAGCCTTATGTTTTCGATCATGCTAACATGTCAAGACGTGCACTGAAGAATCTTGCTATCGGTACATGTTGATTCATCAAAATTACCCTGTTGTTCTGTGGTCGACCATGAAGAAAATTTACAATGTTTTATGTTTTTAATTCAGGATATCTTGCTTCGCTGGATGATCCTGAAATTTCCGAGCTTGTCCTTAATGAGTATAAGAACGCTACTAACATGACAGACCAGTTTGCAGCTTTGGCAGCCTTATCTCAAAAGGCTGGGCCAGTTCGGGATGAGGTTCTTGCTGACTTCTACAACAAATGGCAGCATGACTACCTGGTAAGAATCATGTACAATCACGCACTGTTCATCATTTTCTAGCTTTCCGTGGTTCATTCTGTTAGGTTCATCGTATTCATGTATTTGCTTCTTCAGGTTGTCATCAAATGGTTTTCCCTACAAGCTGCATCTGATATTCCTGGTAATGTTGAGAACGTCCGTAAGCTCTTGAGTCACCCGGCATTTGACATTCGCAACCCAAACAAGGTCGAATTATTTTAAATGTTCTTTCTGAAATTGAATTCATTTATTTATAAATTGTGTTATGCTTCTACATTTTACTTGGCCCTGCTTTTTATGGATGTTTCTTATTTTCCCAAATCAGGTCTACTCATTGATTGGAGGTTTCTGTGCTTCTCCTGTGAATTTCCACGCCAAGGATGGATCTGGTTACAAGTTTTTGGGAGAGCTTGTTGTCCAGCTTGACAAAATCAACCCTCAGGTAGCCTCTCGAATGGTTTCCGCTTTCTCCAGATGGAAGCGATACGATGAGACCAGGCAAAACCTCTCAAAGGTAAATTCCCTTCCCAAATAATACCTCATGATATGCAATCCTCTTTTCCCAAAGGTCTCTATGATTAATCGTTACTGCTTCTTAATGTTATGCAGGCACAACTGGAGATGATATTATCTGCCAACGGCCTATCCGAGAATGTCTTTGAGATAGCGTCAAAAAGCTTGGCTGCGTAGTTCGCCTCCCGAACTTTAAATGATTGCGGAAAACATCTTTTTAATGCACTAGACACTTCAGTCTACTGCTAAGTCTACAATTTTATGTTTGAAACAAAGGACTTGTTTTGCAGTATGCCATACAAATAAAAGTCTGAACTTTGATATATATCATGTTTGCAACAAAATGTCTTGTTTCAGCTATATGCTTTGTGGACATACTAAGTAACTTTGGAGAGTCAAAACAGGATATATTTAGAATCATAAATGTAAGAGAAGTCTGCATTCATAAGTAGCCAACTGCACATTCACAATACTTAGTAGCAGACGACATTTTAAAAAAGATAACTTTGGCAAAGACTGACTGGTGGTGATGAGAGAATGATTCATGGCTGATGGTGAAGAGATTTCTCTAAGAGTTATGCTTGAAGGGTATGGCTCTGAGGACTAACTGGTGGTAGAGAGCAGCAAGTGCAGCCCCAATAAATGGTCCAACCCAGAAGATCCACTGAAATGAAACACAGAATTAGATACAGTCTAACAAAGTAAGCTTGGGATAACATGAATGAAATGATGAGGGATCTTTACATGGTCATCCCAAGCTGCATCTCGGTTGAAGACTATAGCTGCACCAAGACTCCTGGCTGGATTGATGCCAGTTCCAGTGATTGGGATGGTGGCCAAGTGAACCAAGAACACGGCAAATCCAATTGGAAGTGGAGCCAAAATCTGCGCAAAAAGAGACCTCTAAGTATATACACAACAGTATATAACTTATGAGTATGAACTGAGCTTGTTGAGAAGTGGGATTAGCTTACAGGGACATGAGAGTCTCTAGCATTTCTCTTAGCATCAGTGGCGGAGAAAACAGTGTAAACAAGAACAAAGGTACCAATAATCTCAGCACCAAGTCCATCGCCTTTCGTGTATCCATGGCTAACCATATTAGCTCCACCATTCAACATCTGATACTGAGTTGGTTGAAAGCCTTTTACAACTCCAGCACCACACACAGCTCCAAGACATTGCATGACTATGTAGAACACAGCCCTTGTCAAAGATAGTTTCCTTGCCAAGAACAGGCCAAATGTCACAGCTGGGTTTATGTGTCCACCTGATTGATTTTCACAACACCAAACCCACTCAGTCAAATTACTAACAATCCACAAACTGAGACAGACCCATCAGAGGAAATTGTTTAAAGATCTTATCTTAAAGCTTCCAAGAGAATCCTACCATGACAATTGAACAAATATGAAATCTTTTTACAAAACTAGTCACATACCTATTAAGGAGAAGATCATAAAGATGAAAACTTTAAGCTTATACTGACTGACCTGAAATTCCAGCAGTGCAGTAGACCAAAGCAAAGATCATACCACCAAAAGCCCAAGCAATTCCTTGAATTCCAACAGTGTTACACTTGTTGACAGACCTCCCAACTCCCATCACAGTCAAAACAGTGATGTACAAGAACAAGAAAGTGGCCATGAACTCAGCAATTCCAGCTCTATAAAAGGACCATGATTTAAGCTCACCAGGCTCAAACAAAGGTGCTGGTGGTGGCTCATTGTAGTCCTTGGTTTGAGCTGAGGTTCCTAGTGGCTGCCTCTCAGAGTACTTGTTTGCTCCAAGCTTCACATCCTCTTCCTTCCCCTCCATTTTCTTTGTTTATCACTCTCTAGCACTTTCAGACTAGTAATGTTGCATGTGACCAAGAGCTTGAATATTGTTTTAATATATAGAAAAAAGTCTATATCAATTGTTGCATCAAATGAACAAGCCAAATTGTTTTAACTACTAATTCACCCCTCATTTTTGTATTTTTCAACTTAACTCACACTAAAGTACAAATCTTTGCAATCATTCGCATTAAAAATTGCATCTTTACCTTTAATTTGATCCTAATTACATGAGCCAAACTCAACTCACATAGTAAAATGCCACTGTGTGAGCTTGTATGGTTCTTATGACAATCACATATACTTGAGGGTGAGGAATGAATGAAAATGACATGATAACAACAGAAAAGCACCTAGTTGTTCTTTTGAGACAGGCTAATAAATGTGAATTTTTACTCAAGAAAAAACTCTATGGCTTTATTAAGCTATTGCCTATTGCACAACATAAGTAAAGAAAAAAGGTTTAATGTAAGTGGTGATCAAAGATGAATCATGTAAACAAGTGGAATTGTAAATTGTAATTGGTATGATATGACAAGATGCTAGAAGTGATTGGTGTTTGTTTTATGTTTTGTTCTTCTTATCCACATGTTCAAGATTGTATTTTGTGTATCACATTTGCTTGTGACTAGTGAATGAGCTGTCATTGACCGTTTTCCTCATCTTCATCATCATCGCCAAATATCACAGTAAAATGGAAGTAACTGACCGTTGTGAGTATATTGGTCCCATAACAGTAGACATTTGTTTAGGGTTTGCATTTGGGAAAGTGACCCAACCTGAAACCCTCACATGGGTTGGAACTCAGAAACACCAAAGCAACTGTACAATATGTAAACGTTTCTCCAACTGATGAAATTACATGTTTTACAAAAATTGATAATAAGGATCAACACTCAAATAGTGATGTAAAGTATTATCACTATTTACCCTTTATGGGTTGGTGCATGTTACTTGGTTGGTTCAGACATGCATGTTACTGGCGCAAACCATTCTCACTTTGGAATGCAACAAGACCTGAGGATTTCCCCACAAAATTTAAGGATGATTTTCATTCACTGTAAACACTTTTCTCCATTGCATGAAAAAGTGACATTTGAGTATAAGTCGGGTCACTTTCTGTATCAGCTACGCCCCATTAATTCCTATCTTTTTCTAGAATGTGACAACAAGAACCATACCACAATGGACATATCCAGCCAGTTCCAGTTGATTGAAAACAACATCCAGGACATTATTAGCAAGCTTTGAGATGAGTGTGATTGAATTAACATGATGTTAAGTTCGACCTGGTTTTGTTCTGATTTTTATTACTACTCATGTTATGAAATACATGCATAGTTACATATTTGAAGCTGGAAAGATGAATACAATGGACATCTGCTGAAGGGGCTGAGACTTGAGCTGAGCTCAAATCCTACACAAACAGATTTGATTTAGATTTTGTTTTACACATTACAAGTACTCAGATGGGTATTTTGGTCACACGGGCTTTTGGGCCAAGATCATCTTGTCAAGATGTTGGCATTGATGGTTTTAATTCTGGTGGTCTGCATGTGATTGCTCTTCTAATGGTGGCAGTCGAATGTGCGAGCAGGGTCTTAAGGGTTCTCCTTCTGACCAGAGTGTTCTCAGATCACCTCGCTTTTTACTCAATGCTATAAGAGTTCCTGAATAGGTTTTTTAAAACGTAGGAAAAATACTGAGTTGGATTTTGAGTTATAGTATTCAAGATGTGGTAACATTATCGATATAAATGGAAGTGTTACCTAGAGTAAATGGAACAATGTATAGAAGAGCTGGCTGGCCGTGTCCATCCATCAAGTTCAATGCAATGTAAGTTATCAAAAGACCTGACAAAGTTAATGGAAACAGATGAGAGGATGATTTAACCAAGACACTGAGGCCGGCATTATATTGCACTATTCACTAATACAGTGAACAAATGGAAAAAATAATTGCTCACCCAAACCGTAAGCAAGCATAGCCCACAAGAAGTAACCAGCTCGAAGAGTCTTATTTGCCAACCAATCATACCTGTGGACATAATAAAACAATTTTCTAAGGTTTGACGTAGCTTTGTGTGGAAATATCAAGACGAATACTGAAATAATATAATTATGAAACAAGAAGATGGAGAGATTTTATTAAACCTAAGCGAAAAGCAGACAAGCAGCCCTGGCAAGAGGATGTCACCAAACCCTATAATGCTGTACCCACCCCATGGGTCAAACATGCGAGGGATCTTGAGTAACATAGGAATACCTTCCTCACCACTTCTGTCTCCACGGGCCACCTACACAATTGATACAGGGAACCCATGTCTGAAACTTCATAACAAATGCGACTCAGTCACCGTGCTTGTTGAAAAATGAATATTTATACTTACCACAATCATAACACTCTCATGGAACAACTTCTTAGAGATGAAGACCCAAAATATGTCATAGAGAAATGCACATCCTAGAAGCACTGTTCCAACCTGTCCAACCACCATGCAGCAGCATGTTCAAAATATGAAGAAACTAAAATGCCAGGCGAGAGGTATTGGTGGTACTTGCCTTTAGATTGGGAAGACGGACTATTTGAAGAACTGTTACAATGAGAGCGATTCCCTGGAGAATAAGGGACACGCACCCGGTAAACAAAAAGCTAGGTGTATAGTGAGTTCTCAGTTCAGTGACACATTTCATAATTATAAGTGGAATTCAAAACAAGATAAAACTAGGGAACTCTTACAAGGATATCTTGGCCAATCCAAGCATATGACCAGTTGCGATAAACCGCCCAAACAACAGCAAAGGTTATACAAAATGGAGAAACAGCTAGGGTAAGGTATGAGATGGCACCAAGGATAGGTACTTTAACATATGATTGAGCAGATCGTTTACACCACCTGAAAGAGGACATATAACAGAACAAACTATTTTAAAAAAATAGTCATAATTGCACTATTAGCTACCTTTAATATGGAAATTAAGCATAATTTTTTAACAATAGCAGTACTGCAGTAGCCGCCCCAAGTCATAGGTATTAACAAGTGTATAATAAGTAACTGTTGCCTCAAAGCTTCTTTACAACTAACCAAGCGAAAGGCACTATTAAAGAGGAGAAATACCTTGAGAGAATAGCAACCAGGCAAGTTTGCAACCCCTGAAACATCACAACGCACACAAATCATTTTAAAAGCAAGATGCAAATGCATCGGAAGAATAAGATAAGACACATTTTATACACAGGCAACCACCAAATGGTGCACATTTCCATGCAAATGTATGAATCGTAAATAAAAGTTGGTAGTACAAGATATTGAAAAGAGATCTCAAACCTCAACACCTCCAATGCAGAAAAGTACCACCAGAAGCTCAATGAACCAGGTTGACATGAACTTGTAGAGTAAAATCAGGAAGCCAGAGGCAACAACAATAAACAAAATAGCAGATATGGTGGTGATCTCAACCACACCACCAGTGTGCGTATCTTTGGGATTCAGAACTTCATCTGAATCATCCTGCAACATAGAATGTTCCATACGGAATATAAAATTATCTGAAAGAAGATTTCAGCATTAGAAGTGAATGAAATCAAAGCCATATCGCCAGAAAATAACCTCGAGTAATTTTCCATGTTCGATAGCTGCGTCTCTGGCACTCCAGGCAGACCAGTAAGAAGCACATAAGATGGTTCCGACAGCCATCAGCCATAAGAATACCTCAGCTATGTCGACAACTGGCCGTCGAGGAGAATAGAGCTGCACTGATACTGTATGAAAGGTAAACATTTTAAATATCAAGAAAAAATAGACTTAAATCCTTCATTATTCACCTTGCTCTGAGAAATAAGAGCTGATGAACTAGGTTACTTTGATGTTCATTCATAATTCGATAATTTCATTATTTTCTGAAAAGACTTATTAAACTCTGGCATTGAAAGCTAACCTGACGAGCTTTTATTAGCTAGCATTATATCCAAGCTGATACCCGCATCCCGTGGTAGCATCACGGTTGGTATGTGTATGTCAAGATCCGTTTCACCAGGGTCACATACCATCTTGTACAGTTCTACACAAAAGAAAAAATTAATCATCTAGTGATGAGGACATTCTTCTTAGTGAGAAATCAAACAGAGTCAGTACGCTACTGAGATACGAAATCGAGGTTTAATTAGCAGCACATAAGAAGGAATGAATGTGATAGTAATATAGTCATGCAGAATACATGACAGTAGGAGACAACTATCTCTAAAAAGGCTAAATCATAAGTTCCCCTTAAGTGCATTGGAAAACTATTACCAAGAAAATATGTTCCTGGATAGAGTATTAGCCGATAAAGAATAGTTACCTTTCTCATTATTTATTATAAGTACAGCTGATGCACCAGCAGATTCAGCTATATTTGCCTTTTTGGTGAATGTACACATGCCACGATCAACCATAATAACTTCATTCGTAAGCTGCAAACAAAAAAGGTGAACAAATTGTCACAAACATGATGATCCACACAACACACCCTCAAAATAATCAAAACTTACGTTGTGCTTTAGTGTACTGCAACAGTCCCGGGGATCTGACAGCGTGAGACGAGATTGATTAGCATTTTTCTCCTTCGAAACAATTGCCTTCCCAAATCTAGCTCCGACGCCAACAAACTCCCGGTCTTCTACCCCATCCACCCAAGTTTGAACTTTCACCTGAACAAGTCAATACAAGGATAACCTTCAAAAACATGATAATCACTCAACAAAAGACAATATATAATGAAGCTGAAGGATCTCTATTAAAGTATTTCCGAATTCACATCGAGTCAGATCAGACCATACAAAAACCCACTAAACAATCTCAGCTAACAGTGCCCTCAACAGACCAACACCAAAGATGCAAAATTTAAGCAGAAAATTAAGTAAAAATTACCAAAACGAAGTCATTTTCACAGCCAGGTCTTTTGGGAGCCGAGTCATCATCATGAACTATATCCCCAGCTCGAGCAACACCCAAGCAGCAGATCACTAAACCCACAACACAGATAGCAGAAAAGCACTGAGCTTTTCGCAAATCCATCGGATCTCAGACTGTCAGCTGAATTTAGGAGCCCTAAATTCGATTTAGAACTGTTTTCCACGTAGAAGAAAGAGAAAAGTTAAAGCGGGCAGTAGAAATGAGATAGAGTAGAATCTGTTAAGACTAATTGAGTTTTAGGTTTACTGCTTACGCGGGCATGTGGATGGTTATGGTGTTGGAGTTCGGCTGTTGGTGCTAAGTGCGCAATCAGCAGCAGAGAGAAAGTGGGGGCATCAACAAAGTCTGTCAAACGGCGCCGCTTTGGCTTTTACAGATATTACTACGTTGACACTCGCACAAGTTTTTATGTTAACATGGTCAAGGTTTTCCTTGTAGTTGGCAAGGACTTTACACTGAGTAATTCTATTCTAGCTTCTGAGCTTTGGATTGGACTTCTGGCTTAAACTAGGTGGCAAACAAAACTGGGGAAATTAACTGCCTGGTTGCTTTCTTGGCTGAAGGAGATATGCTTTACATACATTCCGCGGAAGATGAGTCTGCAGTAAGTAGCTTCCGCATAATCTTAGTGGTAAATAAATTGGCAAGCTGCCTTTGGATGTCAATGACTCTCTGGCAGCCTAAATAAAAAGAAACAAAAATGCAGATGTGAGATATCATTAAAACTCATGAGTCGGCTTTCTGATGATGTTGCAAATTAGGAAGAAGGGGGGATAATCAAGCAATGAATTGGCATGCTCTAGTGGTGCTCTATTTTATCAGTTGTGACAGCAGAAACAATTACCTCCATGGAAATTCACTGGTATCAATGCCAGCTTGATGAAGTTCATCAACATACTGCAATGCTTCTCTACACTCTTCGCGATCATCAAAAAACTCTACTTTCTCACCTTCTATGTGATACGTCTCATGGCCTTTCCCCGCAACCACCTATGGAATTAAACTGTAACTTTAAAATGTGCAAAAGGAAATGCAAAGGATAAGAGGATATAGTTATATGTATCAGAGAGACGTGTCATAAAGCTGTAAATGTTTTAGATTAGCAAACATACCACCATATCACCCTCTTCACCCATGGCTACTGCAGCACGAACAGCTACCCGCCTTATGTCATGTAAGAAAAGTCTATGGCCATTTGGGAGAGGAGGATAGTAATCATTCTCTCCATATTTCAGGTAGTCCTGCATTGTCCAACCCACTCCAGCAAGCATGTCATCCAGGATGTCCACTTCAGTTGGCAGAAAATAAGTAAGAAAACTCGTTTAGCACACGAGCAGTAGAAAATAAGAGATGAAAAATATATATATTTTAAGATTCACTTCAAGTACATGGATCTTCCGTTCTTGGGTTGTCAGATGTGAGCATAACTACATCACTCTTTTCTGTGGCGATCTTTGTCATCACGGGTCGTTTACCTCTGTCTTTCTCACCAGGACAGCCAAAAACTTCAGAGAATAATAAACAAGAGTCAACAATCTACTTTTAACATCTGTTGTGCACTAGGTGATATGAATAGCTTACCAGTGATAATCCTCCTTGGTCCAAGCTCTCGCACAGAGTCAAGTAATCTAGACAATCCATTAGGTGTTTGAGCATAATCAACTATAACCCCAAATGCTTGCTCTTCGTCTATCAATTCACACCTACCAGGAACTGCATCAACCTCTTCAATCCCTCTCACTATATCCTCCAAAGGAGCTCCTACTGCAATCCCCACGGCAATTGCTGCAAGGATATTGTAGATGTTATGCCTTCCAAGCAACCCTGATGATATCTCTAGTATGCCCTGGGGTGTACTGACCAGCACCTGCGTCTCAAACAAAGACAATTCGTACTTGAGTGGGTGCACATTAGCAGTCTTATTTTCCATTGCGAAGGTCACTACTGGCACGTCTGGATTCCCCTGCGCGATGAAGAAAGGGGCATTTGGATCGTCAATATTCACAACTTTCCTATGCCGATCAGGGTCTACCATCCTTGAAAACAATTTGGCCTTGGCTTCTTTGTATTCCTCCTCAGTTCCTGAGAACTCCCCATGATCCCTAGTCAAGTTTGTGAAAACTGCAATGTCGAAATCAACTTCATCACATCTCCCTAGATGCAACTGATACGACGATGCCTCCATCACAACTGCTTCAGTACCGTTATGGAGCATCTTCGCCAATACATTCTGAACTAAAACAGCATCCGGTTCCTCATCAGGCAAATCCAACTTATTATCTCCATGCACATAATAACCCACTGTACTCAACAACCCCGTTCTCAACCCCATAGCCTCATACATCCCTTTAATCAAATAAGCTGTTGAAGTCTTCCCATGCGTACCAGTTATCCCAATCACAGACATATTCCTCGACGGATGCTGATAAAACGATGCAGCCAACGCCGCAAGAACAGCACTCGTATCCTCCACAATAACCAAAGCCTTGCATCCCAATGTCTCCTCTATATCAATCTCCTTACTTGCTACAACAGCCACTGCACCTCTCTTATCCGCCTCAGTCAAATGCAAATGCCCATCCGTATTCCTACCAACATAACACACAAACAAATCACCCGAATTCACCAACCTCGAATCACGCTGTATTCCACTAATCTCAACATCCAAATTCCCATACACTGAAATCGGCACCACTTTACTCTCATCCAAAAGCTCAGCTAAACTAATCCTAAACTTCGGCTCAACAATCCTAACCTTCGATTTCCCAAAACTATCCAAATCCATATCAAACGATGAATCATTAGACCATCCATTAACCTTACTCACCTCATCCTCACCTTCACCATCCTCTTCCTCATCCAAATCAGCAGACACAATTCTCAAACCAGTCAACTCATCAATCTCCTCCAAATCAATAACTTCTTCAGGCTCCAACTCCTCCATCCCTTCCAACGCCTCTTCCGGCACAATAACATCCTCCTTCTTCGGATTCGGCTTTAACAGCCCTTGCTTCACAAACTCCTTCCTCTTCATAGATATCGCCTTATCAATATCACCAAACAAATCATCACCTCCATCATCATCCTCCGCTCTCACCACACCACTACTCTCATCCGGCGCATCTTCCACGTCAGCAATCGCTTTTAGAAACACTGACTCGTTGTTTTTGTAATCCTCCTCTTTCACTTTCCTCGCACGCGCTGCTTGTCGATGAATCTGTTCAAATTTCGACACTCCGTGCTGCGTATCCTCCGCTGATTCAGGTGGGTCGTCATCCGACGGGTCTGGATAGAATTTTCCGTCTGGTCCGATTGCTGCCGGTGGTTTTAAAATCTTCCAAGTTGTTGAAAGTGTGAAAATTGGTTTAGATGAGAGAAATAATGGGTTTAAAAGTTTTCTTGGCAACAGGCGTGCCGGAATAATCGCCGGCGGTGAAAAAATGGGGCCGGAGAGTAGCGTCTTCGCCATGGAAGCTGCAGAGAGTGTGAAGTGAAGTCGTCTCTGGTCAACCGTAGATGACCAAGAAGATAGGATGAATATGGGCCTTCATTCACAGGCCTTTTAACTGAACCGAAAATATATCGGCCCACTACAGAGTTTCACTTTGGAACGTCGCCGTTTTAATGCTTTTAAGTTCAGTTGACCGACAATGGTATCTTAGGTTGACGCAATCCACGCCGCTGGATGATGACACGTGTGTTTTATAAAAGATTTGGTGATATTTGTGGGGCCCTTCCCGCCAGTTGCTAAACCCTAAAACCAAAAATCATATAAAGCCCTAGAATCCCAGTTCAGCTACTGAACCGGAATCGATGGAGGCGGAGAAGGTTCAATCGGAGCTTGTTTAATTTTGGACTACGGTTCGCAGTACACACACCTCATCACTCGACGAATTCGGAGTCTATCGATTTTCTCACTTTGCATCTCCGGCACGTCGTCGTTGAAGACGATAACGGATTTGAATCCCAGCGTGATTATCTTGTCAGGTGGTCCACACTCGGTTCACACGCCGGAAGCTCCGAGCTTTCCAGATGGGTTTGTGGAATATGTGGAGAAAAATGGGATTTTTGTGTTGGGGATTTGTTATGGATTGCAATTGATTGTGCAGAAGCTTGGAGGTTTGGTTACGGTTGGGGAGAAGCAGGAGTATGGGAGGATGGAGATTGAGGTTGAGAAAGCTGGGGGATTGTATGGGTTGAAGAAGGCTGGGGATAAGCAGGTTGTGTGGATGAGTCATGGTGATGAGGTTATTAAGTTGCCTAAGGGGTTTGAAGTTGTGGCTAAGAGTAGTCAGAATGTTGTGGCTGCGGTGGAGAGTGTGGAAAGGAGGATTTTTGGGCTTCAGTATCATCCTGAGGTATTAAATGATGAATTTGATCGAAATTCACTCTCTGCATCCTGGACTTCTTTAAATTAACTTATCTGAAATCAATTTTGTGATGTAAGTGATCATTTTATCTGCTACAGGTGACTCACTCTCCAGAAGGGATGGATACCCTGAGACATTTTTTATTTGATATTTGTGGAGTCACGGCTGGTTGGAGAATGGAGGATGTGATGGAACAAGAAATAAGTGCTATTCAAGGGATGGTAGGTCCTGATGAGCATGTAATTTGTGCATTATCAGGAGGCGTTGATTCTACAGTGGCGGCTACACTTGTTCACAGGGCAATTGGAGAAAGACTCCATTGTGTTTTTGTCGATAATGGGTTGTTGAGGTGAATTCTCATTGGGAAGTTTTTGGCTTTTATAGAATTTTCCTTTTCAATTCTTGGTGTTCATTTTTATTTCAATTTAGGTACAATGAACAAGAGAGGGTGACGAAAACTTTCAAGGAAGAACTTCATCTACCAGTGAAATGCATCGATGCTACAAATGAGTTTCTCACAAAACTGAAAGGTGTAGTAGACCCTGAAGCAAAAAGAAAAATTATTGGCAAAGAATTTATTGCTGTATTTGATGAGTTTGCTAAGGATTTGGAGCGTCAATTTGGAAAGAGACCTGCTTACCTTGTTCAGGGAACCTTGTACCCTGATGTTATCGAATCTTGTCCACCACCTGGTAGTGGAAGAAATCACTCTCATACAATTAAGAGTCATCACAATGTTGGGGGGCTTCCTAAAGACATGAAGTTGAAGTTAATCGAGCCACTGAAGCTTCTATTTAAAGATGAGGTATCTTCCGGGTTGGGCATGGAAAGGATCTTTCATGTTTTCATTGATTTGTTTATTCATGCATGACAAATATACTCAGGGTACTTCATTTTAACCTTGACTAATAATATTTTTGCTTCTTGAAGGTCCGTGAATTGGGGAGAATTTTAAATGTTCCAGTGGGTTTTCTTAAACGTCACCCTTTCCCTGGCCCTGGACTTGCGGTACGTGTTTTGGGTGATGTGACTGAGGGGAACGCATTAGAAATCCTTCGTGAGGTAATCTTTATATACATATATGCAGTCAGTGTTACTATCTTCGCCAATCACTCATTATGAACCATAAAATTGTTAAGTATAGGTTGATGAGATATTCATAGAGTCAATCAAGAAAGCAGGCTTGTATGATGAGATCTGGCAAGCTTTTGCAGTTTTCTTACCTATCAAATCAGTTGGCGTTCAAGGTGATCAGAGGACCCATTCGCATGTTGTCGCTCTTAGAGCAGTGACTAGTCAAGATGGAATGACTGCAGACTGGTGAGACTCTCTTGAGTAAATTCGCTTATGAAAAACAATTTTCGCTAACCTACAATTTCAGGACCTAATAAGATTTTAAACAATGTTTCACCAAAACAATCTGCATGCTTTTAGTCTTATATCATATTGTCTCCTGTTTTCTGCTACTCTTCAGGTACAATTTTGAACACAAATTTCTTGATGATGTTTCTCGAGAGATTTGCAACAGAGTTAGAGGCGTCAACCGTGTTGTTCAGGACATAACTTCGAAGCCTCCTTCTACAATTGAGTGGGAATAATCAATATGGCTGTCTTTTGCTCATCAATGATAAGTTATTATTCTATGTTTTAAAGGAAGATTTTTTTTGAATTCTCATACCATTGATGCTATTTATTATTATTATTATTATTATTATTCTATACCCTCTATTAGTCAGTTATTGAAATATGCTTTTCACTGTTTTACTATCGACAAAAACATGATCATTATGTTAAGAACAGACAAGTTAGTGCGGAACCATTCTTTATGAGTCAGGATTAATAGGTCCACGATAGATAGTAGTTATAACACTAAAAATTCGATTTGCTGATGCAATTGTTGATTTTCGATCACTGATTCATCTGCTAAAGTGCAAGTGATAGGCATTTATAAAGTGTTTTCAAGTTTGACCTACTATTTTTGGTGAATGAATTGTGTAATGTAGTGATAACTGTTCCACATAATATACCTTTCCATTCTGTCTGGTTTTACAGTTCTTAAATGACTTGGTGCATTGTAGCTTTTATGTATGTACACTTAAGTGTGATAGCTTTACAGGTGACTGTTATCAGTTAGCAGATATCTTTAACTTCATTTTCGCTCCAGATAACATCAATCATTGATATTATATTTGTTCCATATTGTAAAAGCATTTACTTTATACTTAAAAGCTTTACTATTTTCTAGAAGTGTGATATAGATGTGCACCTCTTCAGCATACCCCGCCATTGTCTTTGCTTTAGTGTTCTACCTTTTTGTATCTATAGATAGCTACTAGAAGGGCTATGAGTCTGGTAACCTACGGAGTATTTTAGGACTTGAGCATTGTCAAATAATGTCTGAAACTCGAGTCTCTACGCTAATCCCTGTCATTGATTTATCAAAACCAGTTGAACCATACATTCTCTCACTCTTGTCTCAAGCTTGCCGAGAGTGGGGTTTCTTTTATGTTTCGGACTGTGGAATCTCTAATGAAATTTATCGCAAGATATGTTTCTTTTCCAAGGTAATTTTTGAGCTTCCTCTGAGCTGCAAACTGAAGATTGGTCCATCTTCATCTTTGCAAACTTATACCCCACTGTTCATTGCTTCCCCGTTTTTTGAGTGCTTGAAAGTGTCCGGACCAGATTTTATGGCATCTGCTAAGAGCTCCGCTGATGAGTTGTTTACTCAAGACAACTCTGAATTCAGGTTACATTTGTCTCATTTTTAGTTCATTGTTTTTGACTCTAAGTTCTTGTGTTATTTATTTTACTCTTCTTCTTGCAGCGAGCTTTTGCAAGAATATGGAAACAAGATGGCAGAGTTGGCAAAGAAAATTATTCACGTCATACTGATGAGTCTGGGAGATGATTTTGAGGAAAAGTTCTACGAAACGTACTTCACCAATTGCCATGGATATTTGAGGTTGGCGAGCTACACACCACCTGATGACGTAGAAGAGAAAGAAGCTGAGGGACTTGGAATGCACACAGACATGAGTTGCATTACAATTCTTTATCAAGATGAGATTGATGGACTACAAATGAGGTCCAGAGAAGGTCAATGGATAGATATCTCTCCATCTGAGAGTTCTATGGTTGTTAATATCGGTGACCTTATGCAAGCTTGGAGTAATGATCAACTAAGGTCTTGTGAACACAGAGTCATCTTAAAGCAAAATGATACCCGTTTCTCTTTACCTTTCTTTTGGTCCTTTAATGATGACATGATCATCTCTTCTCCTGATGAAGTTGTTGGAATTGGGAAGCCAAGGCTTTACAAGCCTTTTGTTTGCAGGGACTATCTTAATTTCAGGGAGTATAACAAAGAAGGAAATTTCGAAAAAGTTGGATCCAATGTCAGGGACTTTGCAGGAACCAAAACTCAAACATCTGAGTGATCCACAAACCCTGGAAAATTTGACTCCTGCTTCGGTTTAGAAAGTAAACTACTTATCAACATTGTACATGTCAGTTTGGTTTGGCTTTGTGTATCATATTTGTTTCTTAAAAAGTGAGTTACTTTTTTATCACGAAAGCTTGAATTGGAAAAGTATCAATTACAACTCAGGTATATTAGTTCTAAAGGTTACCATACTTCAAGTGCACTGAACTATTGTTCTCTGTAGTTTCTGCTTGATCACTCCAACTGATGGAGCCATTGATCCTTTAAACTGCCAACAAAGCATATCCCAAACATGTCACAACACTTAGAAAATGTAAAACTGAGATGGGTTATTTAAAATGCTCAAGAGAGTTGAGTTTCAATAAGTGAGCTCACCTTGGATTTTATTGTGAGCTGAAGCATCCCATTAGCAGTAGATGACTGAACAGAATGTGAATCTAAACTAAGGCTGCTCATTGCATCCATGACCTTGAGTAACAGGCATTCTCTCCAACAGCATCTCATTTCGATCAAAACGTTATTATCAACAATGCTGACATAGATGTTCTCTGTGGAACTGTCTTTCGGTGTTTTCAAAGTTGTCTGAAGCTCTATTTGATCCATGTGGCTAGCTTTTCTTTTGTTACTTGATGGTTTGTTTTCATTAGAACTTATGTTAGTCTTGTAGCTGTCTGAAGTTTGCTGGAATGTGTCTTGAGGCTCCTTAGGCATAGATGTGTCATGGAAATCAGCTGATTCCTTGGAAGATTCCAATGTCTGAACTTTTTTCTCGAGCTCTTTCAAATATGTGATAGTAGCATCTAGAAGCATCACATTGTCGACCTGCATGTTTGGAAGTTTCTATATCATAAAATCGTAATGATTGTAATGAATATAAAGCTTTAGTACTTCAAGTTCTTCGGGACAAGTGATTGTAGAGCTAACCTTGTTGGTAGTCGGAACAAGTGATTGTAGAGCTACGAACTTTTCGTGTAGCATATCCTGATGTCTGGTTAATGGAGGTATAAGGGATGTATCAAGTTCTTCGGGATCGATTTTTGGGACATCATACTTTTGATGCATTTTGCTGACCTCAAACAATGTTTTTTTCAGCATCACCTGAGACATGGATTTATTAGGACATGAACTTCCTTCAAGTCCTACTCGAACCCATTTATTAAAGCTCGAATCTTTTTTGCAGCATCCTATCCGAGGTCCAAAACCCAACTGGTCAGAACTTTTCAAGAGAGTTGATATGACACTTTGGTAATGCAGATCATCTGATGTTGCATCAAGTGACTGCAGTTTTGCGCACTCTGTAGGACAAGGGGTATAAAAGTCACTGAACTTTTTGACCCTTGGAGCTGGCTTCATTGTTTTTGCAAAAGTTTGAGAGATGCAGTCACTCGAGTTAAAGGAGTTATGAACACAGTTACTGAAGTCTTCCTCCACAAAGTGCCAACTTTGAACTTGCGAGACCCCTCCAGTAATCATGAAAGAGTCACCAACCTGATCTGGAGCAATCTTGCTTGTGCTGTTGTCCAAAGATAACGAATCTAGCTCTTCGCATTCTTCAATTGGGTCCAAGTTGGCATCCAAATATTCATGATCCAATTCAATTCCAGCAAGGTCCATATCGTCATTGATTAGGATTCCATTTTGTAAAGATATGTCAGGAACAACCGATGGTGGAAGGATGTTCAAGAAGGAAGCTTTAATGTGTTCAATGAGATTCATGTCTTCTGGAACCTGAATAACAGATGTTTAGTCAGAGTTTATGATACCAAAGAGTACAAAATTTCAGACAGCTTCAGGAACGTTCAAACTTCAAAATGAAATATGAAATTACCAGCTCAGTCACACCCATTTCCACCACACCTCCGGAAATGGGAAAGCACGCCACAGTCTGCAATTTCATGCACAAAAATACTCCATTACATAGACAACGACCAAAACAGGTACTCATAGCGATAACATGAAACATACTCCATGCACTTAATAGTTATTACTTGCATTTATATTCGTGATGTGTCCAAGACAATAATGGAACTATCTTCATGAAGTCCTTAGTTGTTCCCCTCAATCAATTTTAGAACTATTTACTAGATGGAGAAAGGATTGAGAAACAAGTACTATTAGCGTTGACTGTCATACCTGAATGTCTGCGCTCTGGATAGCAAAATAATTGTCCGGAAAGGAAACCAAAGTACACAATCAGTTTTGACCCTCATGCTGTCGACATATATGACAAAACAGAAATTGGGTCTTGTAAAATAGTGAAAATTTTACCTTTGCCAGCAAAGAGCGAGTAAACAGTTTGTTCTCCGCTATGTGAGAATTAGACAACCAGATCGGTTTACCTAATTCAAATGTTTTTCCTGGCAACCTGATGAATCAAAACATTTAAATCATCTATAGAATGATAAAGACTGATATAAATTGACAGTAGCGTAAATAACCGAGAATTCTATAATGGAGAAAGTGATTAGGAGTAATTACCCTTGTCCAATATTGAAAACGAACGACATGCAAACCAAGTAGTACCATTCAGTATCAGTAAGATCTTCAGGAGATAATGCAGCAGAAGGCCTTCTAGCTTGTGAATTACTTTCACCAGCAGCAAGAGACTCGTAAAGTTCCCTCAACTGGTCACTTCTTTGTGAATTAATCAAGTCAGCATTTAATTCTTCTGATTGGGTTGTCTTCCTCGTCTTTATATCTCCATTGTAGAACCCACTCCCCCATTCCAACACCCTATCATAATAACTCATACTTTAGTGAAATTATATGTGTAAACAGTTATCATCTTAATCAGCACGAGCTACCTTTTGAAATTATAATAGACGAAAAAACTGATGAGGAATGCAAGCTTCTACAAGTCCTAAAACATTCATACTCAAAAATAAACAAAAATGTCTGAGGGAACAGATCACCAAATGGCCTACAATTTCCTAGTTAAGATGCAGCTTAAACTGCAAAGTTGCAATCTTTATAACTTTCCAGATCAGTTAATTGTGAAATGAATGACACCCATTTCCAGAAGAGGGGACCCAAAATTAAAGCAATGTAAGCCAGACCTCCAACACAGGTATCTAATTGAATAAAGAGAGTCCCTTTCAGCAAGAACATCCTCAACTTTTCAAAAAGGCAAATGATAGATAAAAGTGGAGTGAAGAAATAAGGAATGAAATGAAACATGTGATAGTAATTAACCTTGGTTGGGCGATGGAAATCGACCAAAAGATTGCATAACTCCATTGATAGCATCTTACTGCCAAAGCAAGCTGCTTTCTCAAATTCTCAAACCTAACCATTTCCAGCTTCCAAAGCTCAAATCTCAAACCCGCCTTTCTTCTGCAAACAAGACTCCAAGCTCAAAAGGGTCTATAATATCAAAAGGCCTCCTTTATTCACCTTTTGATCTCCATCTTCACAAACCCCACCTAAAGCTCTGCACTTGCTTGCTGCTAAATCAGCTCAGAACTAAAACCCTCACCTTCTAAGTAAACTCATTGCTCTGAGAAAAGTAAACAAGGAATAAGTGCGAGCAGGAACTGAGCCACTGAAACAAGTAAAGTAAAAAAAACATTTAAGCTGCAAGCACATAAATCATAAATGAAAGTATTAAATGAAGAAACACAAAAAAATGAGCAAGCAAAACACCAAAGGTATACTCCATGGATGTAGAAGGGCACAATTTACTCCATTGACATTGAGTTCAGAGAGATAGAGAGGAGACTTCAAACCAATAAAGGAAATGGCATTCAGTGTTCAGAATTTGTTTTATATGGGTAATTATTTTCTTCAGTATTTTCCCCAAAAAATTCCTATTCAGATTTCTGTAACTAATGCTGATTACTTATAATATAACTATAAGAATAGTGTTCATCATGTGCTACAATATAATAACATCTCAATTATCAGAAAGCCATCAGCCCATCAGTATAATTAAGTATTACAGTCTAGAGACACCACAGTAAGCATTAAATAACTTGTCGTTGTATTCTTCTAATCATCCAATAAATTCCATGTTACATTCTTAACTCTTTCCCATTAATCTCACATTGTTGTCCTTGTCTCATACAGAAAGATTGGCACTCATAATCTAACCCAGTCTATTCATTTCAGTCTCATATTTGCAGACTCGATTCTCAATGAGCATCTTTGCTTACAAGCTCAGGATTCAAAACCATTCTAACATGGCGTTAAATGACTACACTGGCATGTAATGTACTCTTCCAATATTCTCTACGCAGCAGGTAAGGCACACCATGAATGAAATAATATTAACTTCAAATAGTACAGAAAAAAACAACAAATTTACATAGAGAGAATAAGTAAAAGTAAAAAAACTTACAGTATTGGAATTGCAGACACCAGCAGATAGGGGAATATTAATCTTCAAGCAGAGGTTTTCTTTACCCAAACTGTAAAGAATCTCACTGAACATAAATGGAAAATCAGTAAACTTTTTATGACCTTGTTGTGATTAATCACACTTGTCTTGTCTGTTAGTATCATTTGTAGATTCTGTTTGAATATTATCATTCTTTTCTAGATTTCAGCCTTCAATCAGTGAGCTGCTTTTGCTCCACTTTTTCTTTTCGCAGTGGATTATGTGGTGATCAACTGATCATGAATTGAAGTTCAGATCAGAGCAAGAGTTTTGGGAGGGGACCTTGTAAGGAATGATAAATGAAAGTAGGTACAAGGAATGAGTTGTTAGTGAGCTGTTACTGTGTGTGGTAACAAGGTTGGGTACCAACCAGTCAAAGGGTTAATGGTGGCTACGAAGTTAGTTAAGCTGCTCAAAATTATAAAACTTGTTTAATATGAAAATGAGACACATTTCAAGAAGTGGTTTCAGGAACACTGACTCAATTTCAGACATTAAGGGCACGTGCTCTAGTAATGCATCCCATAAACAAATCCTTGTTGATTTTATAATCAATACCTGTCGCTCAACATTTATTACAGCGGGATAAATTTAACCATATGGAATTGAAGGGTAAGAATCCATATGTTTAAACAGTATCATGACACGTGAAAAGACAAGTTGGTCAACAAATCGGAGACTTCAGCTAAGACAAGTTGAGAAATTTAAGGTATCCGCAGCACCCGATTTACCGCAGAGTCAAGAGTATCAACTGTCTTCCTCAAGTATTTTCTGTAACTTTGGTATAGGAAAAAGTGGGGATAGAATATAACAATGCACAAAATAAAAAAGTATGGTCATCAAAACTTTCAAGGTGGTGGGGCAAAAGTGGAATGTTAGATGCTGATACTAGTCGTTTGGCAATAATTTGAAAAGTAAAAGTTATAATGAAAACAACAAGGATACAGCTGTGCAGCTAAATTCTCAGCACCCTTCATTTCCTCGTTCAATCTGCAAGAAATCAGCTATTGCAGACATTGAAATAACCTCAGATAGCAAAAGAACATATCTTCCTCAGTTGAAATAGATATGTAGACATTGATGAAACAGATACGTTTGTTGGCATCTTAATGAGGGTTTAAAAGGTAAAAGAAGGACACCAGAGCTGAAATAGAGAACTCTGAAACGACGCACATAACTTCACACAATATAATCTTATCAGTTTCATCTTTCATGTTTGCCAAGGTTCATTACACATATTTCATCATATTTATGAAGAGAAGCCATTAGACAATAACGTGCCCGAGTGTAACATTCAATAATACCAAGATAGATTAGAAAAAAACAAAATTTATTAACAAAAAACTTAACTGATACATATAGCTACCAAATGGATTATAAAACCAAATGCCCCAGACTGACGCACTCCCAAGTCTCCAACCTTCTCATTAAACGACTATGATGGTAAACACTTGCACATTCTCCTACTCCTACCAACAATCAGCTACAGACAAATAAAATCAACCATCAAATCAAACCACCACATACCTGAGACATGAGTTTATATACCGATTCCCTCTCGTAGATGCGTCAATAGCTGCAATAAAAGCCGATCAAAACACACACAAAAAGGAATTCAATTTCCGGCAGCAAATAATCTTCTTTCATAAATAAAGTGAAACAAAAATCCAATTCACAATTCATACCAGATTCTTGTAATCTTCCGGCATCGCTAAAGCACTGCATATGCTCAACTGAACTTCCAGACACCTACACACAATCCATCAAACCAAACCTAAAACCTAAAATTCACAATTTCTTCACAAGAACAAAACTTAATAAAAACGAAAACTCTACCTCCGCAAGAGCCAATCGAGAGAAGAGAAAAGCGAAGTAAAGCTTTCAGCAATGGCGACGGAGTCTCGTTCGACGATTTCAATTGCTTTTAAAATCTCGATCTGATTCAACATCGGTACCGATCGTTGTTGTTCCGATTCAGCATCTTCCAAAACAGATGGCGCAACGTCATTTCGTAAATCTTCCGTCAACACCGTCGACGCTTCCATCGACGATGAGTCGCCTCCCGCTTCCGCCATCTCTCTTACTTATTTTTTTTATAATTCAAAATATTTCTTTCATGATATTCAAAATATTTATAAATATTTCATTAAGTTTTTGGAGACATAAACATTGATATTAAAGTTGATTTTTATATAATGTATGGATGAGTTTACAAAAAATTCTAACGGTCGATAGTGACGATTATATTTTTAAATCAAATCTCGTCCATTTAATTATTCGAATTCAATAATTGATATTGTATCTCACAAATCACATATTTATTTATCTGTTCTCCTATAACCTTAGTCAACTTTTGGAATTATGATATTTAACACTTTTTAAGTGGGTAAAAGAGTTGAATCAATGGGCTACAAGGCTTGTGTTATGTTAGTTGGGTTGATTTGATTAATTTAATCATTGATGTTAAATTTAATTATGATTAAATATGTTATTGAATTAATAAAATAAAGAATGATGATTATTAATATCGATTGTCTTATGAAATAATATTATTCGTAATAAAATCCAAAAAAGGAGAAAAATAAAGGTCAAGCTCAGGTCTAGTTTACGTTTACTGCATCAGAACTTTAAAAAGAAGTTCTTCTCTTCACCAGGTTTTCACAACCTTAATCAATGACACTGGCTCCCGCAACTGTCGGGGGTTCACAAATTCTTTAATCCACTGTCCATTCAGTATGTGAGCTTCGCTACTCAACAATACCTTAAATGTCAGCATATGTTCGCTTCCTGTATCAACATCCAGTACCTTGACACTCAAGCCATCAGTACTATAAACCTTTTGTTCCTCCTCTACGCTTAAATGCTTCAATATGTGATGAACTTCTCTTTTTGGGATGAGTAGACGAGAATGGTTCCCTACATCGCTTTCTGCAAGAGTTTTGATGATATCCCATTGCTCGTTATTTCGGGGTGAGTTGCGTAGGACGTGTGTGGGAGGTGCTAAGGTGAGTTCTACTGAATCTTCTTCATCAGAGTAAGGATAGGGTAAGTTTAGATCCACTCGAATGTTATCGGTGCGTGGTGCGACTGACGATGAAGACGACATTTTAATCGAAAGTTAGGATGATGAGGACTTGTTTTGGACTGAGAGTGAGAATGCTGCCTGGAAGCTATTTAAACGAGAAAGTGGAGTGTGAGTTCTGGTAGAAGTTGAAATTCCTAAACCAGTTGGGTTTTGGATAAAAGTGTGGATCATGTAGACAAAAGTTGGAAATTCCTAAAAGGGTATGAATTCCTGGTTTGTTCAGAAATTCGAATGTTATTTGTTCTGGATTTTCATATATATTTTATCACTTTTTGTTCAAATGTTTCTTAAAAAATTAAGGTTTATATAAGTTTATCAAAGTAGCATTTTTATTTATTTCTCACAGAAAAATACACAAGCAAAACCATTCTGAGCTGCAGGAGTCATCTACTTGTTTCTTAAGGTACAAACTTTGATACAAACATTTACAGCTACACTTGAACACTAGAGTGTCAAACTGGTGAAAAGGTCGGTAGACTAAGTGGGGGTGATATTAGGTTTAGTTTCATCCGGCTGGGAAGACAGATTGGATGAAGTTGGCAGTGAAGTGGGATTCTTTGGAGTTTCTGTTGATGTCTCTTTTCCTAGTTTCTTCTCGACTTCTTCAAACTTCGCAGTTGCTAAGGGGGCGGTGCCAACATTTTTGGTTGTATTTGGTCCGTCGATTGTCAATGTGGCTACCTCGTCTCTAGATGCATACCAAGTATTGCCACATGCAATGCATTCCAGCTGAAAGACGCGACATAAAATGGGGAAACAAAATTAAGAAAGTCTTGGATCAAGACATTATGCAATGACATATTGTGACATTCCATGGATCCAGAGAGCCATTAGCCGTATAGTAGAGTCACTACAATATCCACGAAAACCAACAGAAACAAGATAATAGTACTGTAAGAAACAAAAGGAGAACCTGGTAACGATCTCCAAGCCCTGACTGAATAATGTCTAAGAGTCCTACTTTTCTCTCAGTGCATCTTTTGCATCGGGCATCTGTCATCTGCTTGGGAAATTAACATAGTTAGAAATTGATCAACTTAACATTACATGGTATGCTTCAGACGTGAGATCACACAGCAACAGCACCACTGAAAGTCTGAAATATAGTAGTATATTTCACGGTCTCAGAGCAAGTTTTAAGAAGAAATGTATTGTACAATGATAAGCTGATTTAAGGATTTTTAGAACTGTCAAGGAAACACCCATGACTCGCATTATTTATATGGTTTTCTTATGAGATTCATGAATCCATATAAACTATCATCACATGACAAAAAACAGAGTATTCGGAAGCATGATTATTGTGAACAATATTTTCTGATTTATTTTTTATCATTCTGATTCCAAACTGAAAGAGCAATAATCAAGCAAGAATATAAACTGAACCTGCATCTGCTGTTTCTCTTCTGGTTCCCTTTTTGCCAATTCCTCAGCAGTCAATCCTTCCTATATAGCAATACATAATTCTATTAAATTAAACCTATGCAATTATAGAGTACATCAGCGACGTGCAGCTGACTAGACCGTAAGGACACGTTCAGACGGTTGAATGAATCTCCAAAATTTGTTTACCTTCAACTCATTCGGCAGCATGCTCAGAATCTTGGTAGGTTCTAAATCCCCACAGACAAATCTTTGAGTTAACAGAGCATTGTTCTGAAATTGAAGATCCCATTAATAAATTATACCCCTACCATAAAAATAACAATCAAGGCATTGTAATGTAAGTTTACCCCATATCTATACTTAAAGCCATTCTAACCTTGAGATTGAACACCAGCTGCCGCATTTTTTGATTGTACTTCTGAAAATCTAAGTAAAGTGTATCATGCGATGCTTGTTCCAGAGCTGTCACAACAGCCACATAGCCGTCTGGCCACACCAGGGAGCTAAGATTCTACAAGGAGACAAAACATTAGATTCTCATTTTCAAATTTGCTTCACATAGTTCACATAATGAGTTACAGAATGACGTGCAGTGTATAAAGTAGATATCACGTTGCAAGACCTCAACGACAATACAAAACATGCTTTCTTTCACACAAAAAAATGAAATAAACCTTCAATTTCTTCCCAATATCTCCGTATACGCTCTCAGAGGATTTATCATCGCTTCTAGAGTTGCTCACAAACTGCACTGCTTGTAACAGCTTCTCTAGCCATCTGTCTCGCTGCGTTTCCCCAGTTAGCACCTTTGCATTTTGAAGTATTTTGTAGTATTCCGAGGCATTACTTGCACAGCTTCCTGGAGTTTCAGCCCTTGGAGTTTCTGATTTTGTGTATTGGTCAGACTTACTGGTTCCTTCATCTTCCCGTGACACATCCAAAGGCCATATATTTCTGCGAGGAATTCTTCTACTCTTAGAACTATCCATATCCGAAGCATTACTTTCACTTTCGATATCCGGAAGCTGAATACGTGAAGAGTTTTCTGAACAAGAATATCATTTCATGTTGAAGTTTCTCTTCGAAGTCCTTGTCAGTCAACTTCCATAGCCTCTTTTGAACAGTGTCATAGACCCTTTGAACAACGAAACCAGGATTCTGTTTACGATTTGGAAGTTGTTTGTGTGAAGGAACAAAATGTACAACACACTTGTGCATCACAGATTCTGCAGGAACTGCATCATGATGGGAACTATAAAAGAGCTCTCTTGAATCCCGCGATTGCCAGTTTCCACCAGATTTCCTGGGTGCTTCCTCAGGGCGATAAAACCATTGTCCAGTGACCCACATTGATCCATCAATGTTTTGAGTTATCTCCTATTAATGGAACAAATAATTCAATGCACAAATAATTGTCCAGTGACCCCATGGTAACATCAGTTTTGGAATCCAATTGGCACACATGACCCATCATTCATAAAAAATTCTGCTAGCAATAATTATCTATACACCCATCTGAGACATCATAGCATCTAAATAACAAAGGTGATCCCTTTTTACCTAATGCAACAATTACAAAAAGATAATACTCCCCTGTGGTGAACTAAAACTAGCAAAACAAAAGAACTGGATGAATTGGCAAAGAGTGAGTTCCCAAAATGTACTTAATGAGTATAAAAGCCACCATGCCATAATTAAGCTAAACTAAACTCCCACAACTGGATATTTTGCATCTCGCTATTGTATACTTTCCACAATCACACACTATCAACAACAACTCACATGAATAACCACAACGCACAAGTCACAACCTAACAAAGTTACCAATTTTCGAATTCCCTTGAAAATAAAAGACTACTGAATAAATATAGCAGTTACATCAGGAGTAAAAATATTACCTTGATAATAGCTACATATGGTTTTTGCACACTATCTTCCGGAACTAAAAGCACAGGAGTCTCCTGCAATGATCAAATTTTCATACTAATTATATTGATTTTAAAAGTACTTGACATACCAAAATGAACGAATTTTTTTGATAAAAACAACCCTTAGCTCACCAAATCATATCGATTGCCATCGTACTCAAAAGCCTGGTAATGCTTCTTCCTTCCTCTACCTTTCCCACTCACCTTAATCACATCTCCAATCGGCTTCGCATCTTCCAGCACACTGTTCTCTTCCTCTTCTTCCTCCTCACCTCTCTTCTTCTTTTTCCTCTTTCCACTTTTACCCCTCTTCTCCTCTTCCACATCCTCCTCCATCTCTTCCTCCTCCGGATCATCCTCTTCAGGATCCTCCTCCTCATCCTCCTCTTCCTCATTCTCCTCTTCATAATCATCATCTTCTTCCTCCACAATTTTCGCCTTCTTCCTCTGCGGTTTCTTACCACTCCGATCCTTATCATCTCCCTCATCCTCCTCTCTTCTCCGTCGAGGCCGTTTCATTCTCACTGGAACTTCTTCCTCTTCCTCCTCGTCACTCGACGCCACAGCGAACCGCCGACTCACCATCTCCGATTCAACGTTGCTCCGCTGAAACTCCGATTCGCAATTCGGAAATTTTGGGGTTTACTTGATCAAACATTAGCCTTTGATTTCTTCAAAATTACAATATTGCCATTCCCATAATTAATGATGTCCACAGATAATAAAAATGGGAAAGTATCATGTGGAACCCCACCTTTTCATGGATCTCTCTTTGCATCCGTTGATTGCATTTATTGTTTGCATTTTGGACGCATCAGATTGTGCCAGCGCATTAATGAGCATGTGCAACTCACGTGTGCATTTGTCATGTGCATTTCACGTGTGCATTTCAAAAATGCAAACACGTGGCACAATCTGGTGCACACAAAAAATGCAATCAACGGTGATGAAGGGGGATCCATGAATCCATGGAAAGGGGGGTTCCACATGATACTTCCCCAATAAAAACTTGTTCCTCAATCCTCATATTTCGGAAATTATATCCAACGTTCAAAATTAATTAAAAGAAAATAATGACATTATTTAATCTGGTGAAAAGTTATAGAAGGAAATACATCTTTTAGTAAAACGGAAGGACATCATCTCAACCGTTGATTTTTATCAATCCAACAGTTGGTATTGGTAACCGTCAATCACCAACCGTCCGTGTTTTTTGCAAATCCAACCACCCAATTAATTAAAAACCATCTTTATTCTCAACGTCAAATTAATCAAATTAACGATCAAAATTACGTCCTTATGTCTCATACAATTAACATGTCTCTCTATAACCCAACTCATTTAATCTGACTGGTTTAAAAATCTTTTGCTACATTTTTGTTAATTAAACCACATTATTTAATTTTTACTTTAAATTACCACTAGTTTGCTGCTTAATAAATTCAAATATTAATTTTCATATAAATTTCAGCAATTATAATTACTGTAAAATTAATGTAAATGAATCAAAGTCACAGCAACAGAAATTGAGAGTAGCACTTGAAGTTACATACAGACAACATTCATCTATGCACAAATTTTTCTGAACACAAAAAATAGCTTTCAGTGGCAATGCAAAAAATCAATCTCATTCATGAAACAAGAATGTTTGAAACACTGGCTACCTGTATATCCGACAAGAACAGGTCAATCTACCGCCATTGCGAAATATCTGTTTGAGTGTGGTAGATGAAGCTAGAGAGGTCTTTGGGGATGAAGGAGATCAGTTTTTATTTTCTTCAAGGTACATAGCTTCGATGAGTGCTATCTGCGCTTCATTGTCTCTTTTGAGGGCGAAGAGAGCTGCAGCTTGTAAATAGGTTGCTATGTGCCACGTTGGGAACATGGCTTGGGTATGGATCGCGTCTTCCAAGGCTTCATTAGGCATGTTGTTCATGAGATATGATAAGCTACGTCGAGCGTGGACTGTGGGGGAGATCATTGTTCCAATGTCGATGAACTGTATGTTGGTAAATGAAATGAAGTTGGAATGAGTAAAATGAGTATGGAATTGCAATGTTTTAGGATTTGTATGAAGGTAAATACCTGAGTGTAGTTGTCGATTGCAAGACTAAAATCTTTGTTACGGAAAGCAATGTCACCGTTCTTTTTTGAGTCTAATGTGTTCTGCATCTGATTGTCCACATTTGAAACGAAAGCTGGAGATGAGATGAAGAACAATAATCAGCACACTAGTGTGTCAACCGATCTGTCAAAAAAGTACCCCGCACAAACCTCTGTTGCTGCACCCTCATCATCTTTGTAGCCTAACTTCTCCAAGATTTCATGCATCGCAGTCAAGTCTTTTCTCAGACAAGCGTCACCGAGTGCTGTCAAAGGTAATGCTTCACCGACATGGGGTATGCCCATTAAGATATGAGAAGGGACCTTCAGGATTAAATTGTTGGTAAGCGTCATCCGATATTAGTTTAACTAATATAGTTTTAGTTTCCAACTATATAAGCGCTAAGACGATGACATGATTACATACCTCTGCCTCGCTTTGTAGGAGTATCATAGAACTAACTAAGCCTTTGGACTTGGCCGCTCTCGCGGTTCATATTGTAAACACCTTGATGCTAAACGAACTAATTCAGTCCCATCATCATTTGAGAATTGTCCATCCAAGCATGAATCAGTTAACAGCTGAATATTCCTATCGCGTATCAAGTCAAGGGCCTGGCAAAGGGACATCATCAGAAGTGTATCGTGGCAAAACAAACAAAATGAGGAGGTGTTACTAATACGTAACAGTATTTTCCATATAAACTTCTCCGATGAGATTTCTAGAATAATCAGATACGCTGTACTTACATGGCTTGGAGGAATGTGTTTGCCACTTAAAAGGTCAAGTAAGAGTGTTCCGTAGCTATAAATAACACTGTCTGGTGTTACCTTTCCTACAAAAGACGTTAGAGGGAAGTTAATAAAAAATCAATGTCTGCTAAAAGAAACACCATATAAAAGTAATGGGTGCACCTGTTCTTAGGTACTCCGGAGGGGTGAAAGCCAAATTAGTGCTGTAACTTTTTCCATCTCGGCTGTTCTTCATCAAACCAAAGCAAGAAAGTCTAGGGTTTCCCTCCTGAAATGTTCGAGTTGGCATATAAGAAATCATAAGGAACTTGCCGTGCAAGGCTCAGAATATGCAAAGAATGACACTTGCAAGAGTAAATGACTTACATCATCAAATAAAACTCGATATGCATTTAAATCATGGTAAAGGTCCCGCCCTTTGCTAGTGCAATATTCCAGCGCTTGTGCCAGGTAATACGCTACTCTTAACCTCATTGCCCATTTCATAGGTTGCGTCTCCCCTGTAACATACGCATTACAAATCAATGACTGTTTGGTGTAGATTCAAATCAAAGTCTTTCAAGTAAGCATACTTACAGTGAAAAAGGTGTTTTGCTAGTGTATCATTTGGCATGTATTCTGCGACAAGCAGTCTTTCTTCACCCTCGCAGCAGCAACCGAGTAAATTTGCCAATCGTTGGTTCCGTAGCTGCCCAACAGATTTTGCTTCTTCCTGTCATCATACCGAAAAATATTAATATTTGGAAAGACCTAATATCAAGTTGAGCAAGTGTATAAGGAGCCACGCAGAAGCGATGATATGCCTCTAATTAACGCATAATGGCAAGTTCTGCTAACCATGAACTGACGAGCATCTGGCCAAGCCGATCTGTTGAAACGTTTGACAGCGATACATCTTTGATTTTCCAATTTCCCTTTATAAACCACATTTGGGGCCTTTTCACCGTGTTCAGATACAATGTTATCCTCCGAAAATCCAGATGTAGCCGTCCTCAGTTGATTAATAGTAAAAACTTTAAATGATGGCACTCCATCATCATCAGTTTCCATGTTGTCTTCAAAAGATCATTGAACCAAACATCAGTATGGTATTACATTCCAAAACACTAATGTAAAGGTCATCTGTTGCATACCCGTATTTCGTAACTTGTGAAGATATCGGCCATGTCCCACACGGCAACATGAGGTATAGTACTTCGAAATGTGACCACCCATCTCGCAATCAGTAGTCTTTTTATAAAACTTAAATAGAAGATAGTGAATCCAGCTCCAATGATCACAATCACAACGCAAGCTCAGAAACCATCAGCGACTCTACCTCAACAAAGCTTACCACAACTCAAAATTCAACAGATACCTGCAACATCAACAGCATGAATCAAATATGAATTTCCCAATCCAACGCACAAGACTTTACAAAACATTCAATTGAATTAGAAACAAGCCGATTTTGTCTCGAGGTAACTACTCATTTCGTCAATACAGTCTGATCACCTATTGCTTCTCAGTTACCCAAAACAGGAAAAAATCCATTTTTCATCAGAATCCAACACTCTACCATAACAAAGATCAAAACACAAACACTCCAATACAAATTAAATCAAAGAGAGTTCATTCAAGTCAAACAGCAAACACCCACAACGATCAATCAAACAAATCACACATCAACATATCACACATCAACATATCACATCTAACGAAGAGATGAAATTACAATCTTAAATACCTTCACAAGACACATCGTCAACGCAAGTCAACATCCATGAAACCCCAAAAGGTCTGATTATACACACGAATTGTAAATAAAGATCGATTCTTTACAAGTTTCTGAGATGAGGGTTCAAAAGGGTAGGAGAGAAACACACCCAACACAACAACAGATGGCAAAAAGTAAATGATGAGAATAAATGACGAATTTCAAAGGGCTTTAATTCGGATTAGAAACAAGTGCATATGTGTCTGGTATCACAGGAGATTCAACAACACATACGAAGTTGAATATCTGTCTAGGTAATAGTTGCTGCTCTTTATTGCTGTTTGATAATACCTTTGATACTCGTTTTGGTGAATTTTGTGATCTTATTAATATTCAATATTTATGTTTTTCACATGATTTTTCCTTTGATTTCCACCGACATAGAGCTGCAATTTTGTCTTTGGATCTTTATTTATATGTGTATTATCATTCATATATTGATAAAATCACATTCTGGCTTGATCTACCAATAACCCATTTGAAAGATTGAATCTTTATTCGAAATTAAAGAGTTAGGCAAACTAGATTTTTGGTGGGTCAACAAAATTGCAAGTATTAAATTTAGAGATTGAAAAGATGGAAGCTTTGGAGTTATTAAAGGACTGTTGAGCTAAAAGATTGGAAATTTGAGTTGGGTATTGGGGAAAGTTGTGGTTTTTTGGAAAAAATGAAGTCAGATTGTCATCACAATTTCAACTAAGCATGTATTCAGTGACATGTTCATACTTAGTTTATAGTATGTGTTTTTTTATAAATGGGAAAATTGCTTGTATATGTGTTTTGATTGACCAAGTCTTTGTGCAAATACACATGTTGTGTTGTTCTTGTGCTTGTCATCTTTCACATTTGCAGGGTCTACAGAGACACAAGACTTTGTTGGGGAGCATCTATGAAGTCCCCAAGAGGTTATTTATGTCATGCTGTGAGGATAACAGATGAAAACATGAGATGGGTGGCATTGTCGACATAATGGAAGAGTGACGTGGGGAATGTGGGGGATTAACGTTGATGGGCGTGGGGTCATTGGTGAAGTTGTTGAGTAATAAAGGTCAACTATTTTACATCTCCATTAATCAGGAACTTGGCGAAGTTCCATTGAATGTCCTCGCCAAAGATTCTTCGTTAGCCCAATGTTAGATTCTATCTATTCGCGTTAAAGAGAAGTCAGATATTAGCAATGAATGAGAACTCGGTGCAATGTAGACCTTAGATATATGAGTGAAGACTAAAGATAATATGGGATTTAATGCCTGTTATATTTTTCTAGACATGGATTATTGACCGTAGAATTAAATCAAAACCGGCCTTCCAATATGAGGTCTAATTTAAATAAGAGACCGAGTAGTAGAGAAATCACTCGAGAAATGTGAATGATCTCCACTCAAACAAAAATTATAAATTATTTTCTTTAAACAAATTTCTCAACAGATAACCATATTTCAGTTTTCACATAAAAACGAATAAGAAACATCTTGATGTTGTGCAAATTTGTATAAGGATAACAAATATAATCAAAAACCTCTATTTAAGAATATACAAAATAACAGAAGTTTTCAGCAAAAAAAAAATTGTATATACATATAGTGTCATTTTATGACAAGTAAAATTTTGTAGTTTGATTTGTACAACTCTACAAGTACCATTTTAGCGGTGTACAAGGGGACATCGAATAAACATGAAATTAAATATTTATAAATATATTCTGCTTGGTTGTCTGGCGCATTTGATAGTTTAAGCACATTCCAACAATTTCTTTAAATCCTTCTGCAAATAATTCGAACATAATGTTTAAATGTTGTATAATTTCAGTGTAGTGAAGAAAGAAAAAGTGGGAGTTATTATTGATTTTGTGTAGCTGAGTAACCTAAGAGATTTGATAATTGATATTACCTCGATCTTCAAAGGATGTGTTGAGGGAGCAAAGCGATCAATGACATTCCCCTCTTTGTCGACAAGAAATTTGGAAAAATTCCATTTAATTGCCTTTCCAAGGAGTCCACCTTTACTAGATTTTAAGAACTTGTAGAGTGGAGAAGCATTACTGCCATTTACTTCTATCTTTAAGAAACAAATGAAACAATATTCATTATACCATGCAGAATTTGTGTTATTTTAGAATTTATCTAAGCTTACTTTTTCAAAGATCGGAAACTCAGCTTTGAATCGACTACAAGTAACTTCTTGAATATGTTCGTTGGTCCCTGGCTCTTGATGACCAAATTGGTTGCAAGGGAATGCCAAAATCTCCAACCCTAACAAAATGTACCATATCATTACCACATTCCATAATCCAAGAAGTCAATATTCATAAAGTTAAACTACTCGATCTATAAACTGCAACAAATAATTTTTTCAACAAACCTTGATCTCTGTACTTCTCATGCAGTTGATTGAGCTCCTTATAGTTGTTGTTTGCAAATCCACTATGATAAAAAAAAAAATATTTTCAAACATATTAAAATCTGATAATCCCAATTAACACAAAGAATGAAGTTGCACGGAAATTGACGATTAAATAACTTACCAATTAGATGCCACATTAACTATTAACAATACTTTGCCTCTATAGTCACTGATACTAACATCATTTCCTTTTGCATCCTGTATTTAAATCGTATACGGAAAAATTATAGAGAGATAACAAAAACGTCCGAAAAACTAGATCAATCTCATGTTAGCATCTAACGTAACAAAATCAATAAGCCATAATCCCAAAAAATCCAAAACCTAATAACTACCAAAAATCATCTTCGAAATGGACGAAGACAACGAACCTTGACTACAAAATCATAAATTGAACTTTCACGCAATTCCTGCGACATTCTTCAGCGACAAGTTATTTGCAAGATTTTCAATCTATTTTCCGCCTCAATCACGAGTTATTTATACTAGGCCCAATGCTGTCTCCCTATTTGACACGTGGCAAGTTGTAGTCCAATCTCTACTGCCTAATTTGTGTTCGGCCATAGCCCCCATCACGGAATGTTTTAATGTACATTGTTCGTTACATTTTTGGTAAAATTTAAACCTATTTTTACGTAACTTCTCTCAACTTGGGCCTAAATTAATGGGCCCAAGCCCGGCCCGTATATAAAAGTCTCGGCTTTAGTTTATGTGCAACAAATGATAAAGTTGGAGCCATATGATCTTTCAAAGATGGACTGTGACATGTCAACCAATCTTCCTAGTTTTGTCCTTGTAGCCGACTGTATTGGGTCCATAACTAACTTAAATTAGAAAACGTCTATGCTCGCAAAAGATGTTATAGATGGCCTTTCATGTTAACTTTTAAAAGCCATATGATTGACTTACGTTGTAGGGTCAACACCTTCTGTAATTTAACTAACTAGGTAATGGAGAAGAAGCAGGGAATACAATATTTTCAAGTCTCCGTTGAGGGAAGACAATTGGATTCTACAAGGGAAAACAGAAATGTTATGCGAGACATTGAAATGAGGCACACAAATTTAACCAACAAACACACCAAGATAGTGTACTGGATGTTTTGAAATCAACAAAAAGGAATGAACGTTAAAAACATCAGAATAAGAATGTCTGCATTGGGACTGTAGCTAGGCACCTTCTTCATACTCTTCATCCTCATACTCAAGTTCATCATCAGCTGTTGCATCTTGGTACTGTTGATACTCTGCAACTAAATCATTCATATTGCTTTCAGCTTCAGTGAACTCCATCTCGTCCATGCCTTCTCCAGTGTACCAGTGCAAGAAAGCCTTCCTGCGAAACATGGCAGTGAACTGCTCACTTACTCTTCTAAACATTTCCTGAATTGAAGTGGAGTTTCCAATGAATGTCGAAGCCATCTTCAAGCCGGTTGGAGGAATGTCACACACTGTCGACTTGACATTGTTGGGGATCCACTCCACAAAGTATGAGGAATTCTTGTTCTGAACATTCATCATCTGTTCATCAACCTCTTTAGTGCTCATTTTGCCACGGAACATGGCAGATGCTGTAAGGTAACGTCCATGTCGAGGATCAGCAGCACACATCATGTTTTTGGCATCCCACATTTGTTGAGTCAGCTCAGGGACAGTAAGAGATCGGTACTGTTGCGAGCCACGAGATGTGAGAGGCGCAAAGCCTACCATGAAGAAGTGGAGACGCGGGAAGGGGATCAAATTCACTGCAAGCTTCCTCAAATCAGAATTCAGCTGTCCAGGAAAGCGAAGGCAGCAAGTAACACCACTCATGGTTGCAGAAATCAGATGATTCAAGTCTCCAACTGGAAAAACAAATCATTCAAAAAGTCATCATCAACTACGTGACATCCGAAATGGTAGCAAAAGTTCATTCCAAACAAACAATATAGAATAGAACTGAAGGCACTTACAGCTGGGAGTCGAGAGCTTAAGAGTACGAAAACATATATCATAAAGCGCTTCATTGTCCAGCACCATACACTCATCAGCATTCTCAACCAGCTGATGCACCGACAGTGTGGCATTATATGGCTCCACCACTGTATCAGACACCTTTGGTGACGGGAACACAGAAAACGTCATCATCATCCTATCAGGATACTCCTCCCTGATCTTCGAAATCAGCAACGTCCCCATTCCACTTCCAGTCCCTCCTCCAAGTGAATGACACACCTGAAACCCTACAAATTCCACAACTCCCAAACTAAACCTCTCACACAGCATCAACAAATTCAAATTTTCAAAAACCCTAGATACTTCAAATTTTCAAAATCTCTTAAATTCAAAATATCCTAAATAAAAAAAAGCAAAATCACACCACAAAAAATTCAACAATTTTAAACCTCATAAACCCTAGAAAATCAGAAAATCCAAATTTATATGCAAACAAATTCAACAAATTTAGAATAACAAAACCTTGAAGACAGTCACAGTTCTCAGCCTCCTTCCGAACAACATCCAAAACGGAATCAATCAGCTCCGCGCCTTCAGTATAATGACCTTTCGCCCAGTTATTCCCAGCACCGGACTGTCCAAACACGAAGTTATCAGGACGGAAGATCTGACCATACGGACCAGATCTAACGCTGTCCATCGTCCCAGGCTCTAAATCCATCAACACAGCTCTAGGAACAAACCTACCGCAACTCGCTTCGTTGTAATAAACATTGAGTCGTTCAACCTGCTGGTCGGTGTCGCCGGTGTATCTTCCGGTTTGATCTATGCCGTGTTCGGCGCATACGACTTCCCAGAACTTGGCGCCGATCTGGTTTCCACACTGTCCGCCTTGGATGTGGAGGATTTCACGCATTTTCGGTGAAGTGAGATTTTGCAGAGAGTTTGGGTTTTGTGAAAATGGATTAGGGTTTGAAGGTTTGAGCAGTTTGGGGATGGGGAAGATGGTGGGTGGGGTTTATATAGAGTAATGAGAAACGGTAGCGTTTTGAGTATGGGGTTTGCTTTCAGTGGGAATCTATACTTTTTGAAATTTGTAGTCTGCTCTCTGCTGATTTTTTTTCATTTTGAATTCTTTTGATTTATTAAATATCAATTAATTCATTTTAAATTCATTTTTTCTCTTACAAATACTATTTTCCTTTATTTATAATTCGCTCAGTTTCAGTTATTTCTTAATATTTCCAATTGAAAGGATTATATTTAATACAATTTTGAAAGTTATTTATAATCAGTTGCAAAATTAATGATGCATCAAAGTCACAAATTGGAACTGAAAATGAGACTCATAAAGAATCAAATTAGTGATATAAACATGATAAAAATCTTCATAGATCATGAGATTGATATTTCATTTGACATGAATTCAGAAGCATTTAGGCATCAACTCGTCAATCGCTCGTACGTAAAATACTAATTCAATTCCTTATTCATGTATAATAACAATCTACAGTGTTCATTCTATCGAAACAATATCTGTAAATTAATAAAAATACAAAATATTAAACTTTTTATTTTAATTTAAAAAAATAAACGACAGAAAGAAAAAATTGTTTTGGGATTAAAAGCTGTCTTTATGTTTTGGGGATTTATATTTAGAAGAGAAAAATAGCTTAACTTGTGATGATTTAGATTTGGCTGGAAGAGGAGTGTGTATGAAGGCATTGGGCCGGATAGCGGGCCCAACTAGGAGTATGGAGACGGTAAGGCTTTAATGAAATCGACTGACACCAAAACGCTGCGTATGTTGAAAGCAAACATTCCATTTCTATAAGTGACCATTGCACATGTTGAAAGGTAAAGAATAATTTATTCATTTAATCAATTTTGTGCATTTTATTATTCTTTAAATAATTTTTTATTAAAACTTTGCTTATGAATTTGGATTAATTATCTAATCAATATTTAGTGAGATAAAACAATATTTTTTTTTTTTTTTTTTTCGATAGCGATAAAAAAAAAAAAAATTTAGTGAGATAAAACAATATTTTTAACACTGTTTTATTATGATATTGTTTAGTTTTGTTTAAACCAGTTGTTAAAACTAGGTTTTTTTGCCTCATAACAAATTGTTGTTGATGTTAGTGCACCCTGTGAAAAACCATGGTAATAAATCTTCTATTTGCTTGCCAATTAATGACTGTTTAAATTATGGGAATTTTGTCATTTGTGTCTAAGGGTCAATAATGATTTAATTATCCAGCTGTTTTCAATGCATTAAATCTTAATTAAAGACTCATTGTTAAGGATATGAATGCTTAGGGTTAGAATCATTTAAAACATTAACTTAATGTAAGATATTAGGACAAATTTTGACCCTTTGTATGATTAATTTGATGGTTGATCTTAAAATTAGTTTTTATCATAGTTGACGTTCGGATTTGTAAAAAACACGGAAATAGTTGGATTTGGTGGTTTTTTTATTTTAATCTCGCTCGTTAGATGATAAGAAATTAACGGTTGAGATAATGTTATACGATCTCACAAATGTTTGATTAAAAACATAATGAAAGAAAAGAAATACTAAGGCATAAAGAATGCTTGATAGTTCATATAAACATTTAACATAACATAGTTTGAATATAAGACACTAATAAACTTGGTATTGAAACGTATAACAAAACATCTAATCATTAATCACTAAAGATTTAGGAAAAAACTAAGACAAATCACATTTTATAGGTAACAAATCAAAACCTTGACAACCAAGTTACACCAAAATGGCTTAAATTCAAGAACTAAATCATCAAATAACTTATTACATACCAAAGTGATGAAGATTGAAGAACTGATGGAGCCTCACACACTTCTACCAGCCATTGATGAAAAAACAGCCCTCAAGGATGACGAAAGCCCGGACGAGAAGAGTGTCATTCCATTTCAGGATGGAGATCATCAGCGTTCCCCTCTTCACAATGTCCCTCCAATCGTCGAAAAAAGTACTTTACTTCTTTTCATTTGTTCTTCTTTGTTAGTTTTTCATGTATTTTCAATATCTATTTTGTCCGTGTAGAAGCTGGGGAGAATGGCAGTGAGAGTTTCTCCTCAAATGGAATTCTTGATAAAGGTATCTGATCCTTCGAAGATGTTATTTTGTTTCGTTGAGACGGAACGCTTCGATGGAACTTTTTGTTGTACAGATGCTGAAATGGCCAGAGTTGAAATGGAGAAAAGGATGGCATTGATCAAGGCATGGGAGGACAACGAGAAGGCCAAAGCTGAAAACAGGTTTATCACATTACCTTGTCGCCTTTTGTATTGATAAACCTTAAATTCCAAGTCCAAACAAATTCTGACATCCTTATGAAAATAAATTCTGCATTTCAACAGAGCTTATAAGAAGATAGCGTTGATAGAATCATGGGAAGAGCGTAAAAAAGCGATATTTGAACTTGAACTAAAAGAAATCGAGGTACTTATTTCGTATCAGATTTTGAGATTCAATGTAACAGTAATAATTACTTACACTTGCATTACAGGAGAAGCTTGAGAAAACTAAAGCAGCATACCAAGAGCAAAAAAGGAACAAGGTGGCAGAACTTCACAAGGCTGCAGACGAAAAGAGAGCAGCCGTTGAAGCTCAATGCGGCCGTAACATAGTAGAAATTGTAGGGAGGGCTGATAGATATAGATCAACTGGTCGAGTACCCAAGAAATTTACAAAGTTCTTTAGAAGCATCAACTGCTAAAATTTGTGTCTATTACATTTTTATTGAGATTCCTTTAGGGTGCTTGTCTTGAGTCATTTTGTACTGTCGGACACTTAAAGCTCTTGGCTACTACTCAAAAGCCAAGGCCAACTTCACATTTTATAGTCTAATTCTATCAAGAAAGTAGGTAGAAGCACAAGTCAAAGAAGGAAGCTTCATCCATGTATTAAAAAAAATGTCTGAATATCCAAAAGAGTTCTCTGCAGCAGTTCATCAAAGCTTGATTGCTAGAGCATTATGGCCTATGAGAGCACAGCATCGCCTTCATCATTCAGATTACAAACGCCTTCTCCATTCTCCGTCTCCTCCTCGATAAGGTCCAGCTCTACGCATTTTACTCCTATAGCCAGCCTAACCTTGCGTACCTTGGCTTTCATTTTCTCTTTTATCTCTGCTTTAACTTTGGCACTCCCACATACTACTCGAACCAGCAACAGCCAGCTCGGTACAAGCTTCATCGACTATCCTGAACTAGTGTGAGATTTCGATATATTTTTTCGTGTTCATTTTAAAAAGGCTCGAGTTTTTCACATTTGTTTCATGACTGAATTTTTTTCAGGTACTGTTTTGTTGTTACAATCTTAGCTTTAGGATACTCAGCACTCCAACTCGTCAAAGGCATTAGCGACATAGCTCAAAAAGGATTCTTCATCACGGATAAAGTTTCTGATTACGCGACCTTTATTCTCGACCAGGTTAGTAACAAAATGAACTTTAGTTATTCCCATACAGCAAAACAACATTCTGATGATTAAATTGATGCTTCATCAGGTGGTAAGTTATGTTCTTGTTTCATCATGTTCTGTATCAGTTCTCATGAGTGTCCATCTAGTCCAAAACCCGACAATGCGAGCTGCAGCCTGGACTTCTTGCAGCATGTCTTTTGCAACATTCTTTGTAATGGCTTCTAGTGCAGTCTTGTCTGGTTACAGACTTTGTAAGAGAATCATCTGGTGATTTTTTGGACAATAAAATACAGAAATTTTCAAGAGAATCTTTTTACAAATGATTCATATGTCCCGGTTTATGCACGTTTGAACGGCGAAAGTTAAGAAATTTCTTATGCTTAAGCCAAAGGTCAGTTTGCAGCACAGTACTTAAAGACAGTTCATGTAAGATGTATCAATACTTGTCAAAAACATAACAGAAAAAAAGATTGTTTCGGTCTTTTTTATCGAATACAAATATCTGTTTTTTCCGGTCTTACAACCAAGTCTCAATTCGAGACTGATCAGAAATCCCAGAAAGTGACACAAGAGATTCTGTATATTCCACAACAGTCATTTCTTCCTTCCCATCAGAACCAATTCCCAAATTTGTAATACCCGAAGAGAAACAGCTGCACAGAAATAATCTATTTCCATTAGGATTTCCGCACACCGCGTCTTGAAAGAAAGTTCCTTTTTCGCTGTTCCAGTATCCTAAATGATACAGATATTCCGGTATAGGTCCAACCGTGTGCTTCTTCATCCAAGACTTCGTTAATCCATATTCTTGCATCACCCACACGTCGAAAAAAAATATTTCCACAGCTGCTGTTAGTATAATTTTGTAGCAGACAGAGAAAACTGTTATCAACTGCTATTAGTATAATTTTGTAGCAAACAGAGAAAACTGTTATCAACTCTGGTTATACGAGATCGACCTGCATAATAAGTTCTTCCTTCTTCCGGAAAATAACAAACTTCCGGATTCGCTAATGTAATCAAACCAGACAATGTGAGGATCTTGTACTGAAAGCCATGAAAATAAATGAAGTCGCTCGTTTAAATTAGTCCCATCCATATACCAATGCGACTTTTGTCTAAATGCATCGTGTAATATATCGACAACATATCAATCTGGAAATAATTTCCAAGCATCGTAATCGACGAATAAAAGTCTATAGAAAAAATATCTTCCCTTCAACACTTCTGTATTCAACAAGTCCAAATCCAAATACATGTTCACGATACTCCGGAGGTTCTGCTTCGATCACTGAATAAAATGTCGACGGAGGTAATATTTTCTGCTCATTCGTAGATGGATTCCATAAAGCAACTCTGTTAGTCCAAAATTCAAATATGCAGTAAATTCCATATCCAGCTTCAAATATCACAGGCCATGAAACTGAGTCTAATGTCTCGTTCTTGCAATCGATAAATGTCAGGTAAATGTTGCTTTTTCCGACAAGATAGTTTTCGAGTCAAATTAGATACGAATGAAAATATTCACAGCATATGAATACGCAGTCCGAAGAACTAAGAACTTATTAAACTTTCTAGAATTATAATGCAGTTTGTGATGTTCTGCTGCGAAACTTCCACTGCTGATAAGAACTTTCCATGACCTGCACACAAATTTGCATCGGAGCAAATGCTTAACGTCACAGTGTTTCAGTAAGATCAGTCTGGTGATATCTTGAGGCAAACACTCATCAACATTCTCCATGACTACTGAATATTGCATTGGTACATTGCATTGTAACACTTGGATGATTTCTAGAAATAGACAAGTATGGCAGGTTAGATTTGTTTGTTATCATCATTTTGGAAACCTTAAATAACTTGTGACACATAACATGGCATAGGAGAATCCGTTACAGCGCAACTAAATAACAGAAGTACATAAACGATGTAGTTTTGACAATCTTTTACTATCATAATACTTAATAGGGTTAAGTTCTAGAAGGACATTAAGTATTTGTGAGACGGAAGGACGAAATCTCAACCGTTAGATTAGATTAATATACGGTTGAGATTAAAGTTGGTTTTTATATAATGGGCGGTTGGATTTGCAAAAAACCCTAGCGGTTGAGAGTGACGGTTACTTTTTTGAATCAAATCTCATCCGTTGGATTATTAGTAATCAACGGTTGAGATCATGTCTCACCGTCTCACATATATTTATGTGTCCTCCTAGAACCTTACTCATACTTAATATTACTTAATCCTTATCTAAAACGACGTCATTCTAACCCGCGGTAAATTTACTATAATTTTCCAAGGAAAATGGTTTTTCCTTAAAATTTGAGTTTGATTTTTATCCTATTTTCATTCAACAAAAAGGAAAAGTTAGAATAATGTAAACACAATTTAAAAGCATTAAGAAAACGCGTGGACTAGTTCATTGAAGAACATTTGTGGTACTTGCTGGAATCAGCCGGCTCTCAATGACTTCAACATATTGAATACAAATAGTGGAGATTATCAAACCATTTAATTTGGTCTCTTACCTACTCAATATGTTAATGTTAGCTGGCTTGTAGTTGTCAAAACAAAAATTAGTAAGCACTTCAAGCATTCATATATTATATGAAGGAAATTGCCCGATTCACCTTGTCCCAAATGGATAAAAATACCCCCAGTTTCGTCATTAATGTTCAAACTCTTTCGTACTTTTTGATCATTTCGTCCTAATTATCAAAATACCCCTAACTTTCCTTACACTTCATTCTAAATTTGAGGGTATTTATATCATTTTGGCCATACAGCACGACTCTTATATAAATGATCAGTATTTTTTGTTTTAACATATTATACTAATTTTTGATAACAAATTGTTGGTTGCATCTAATCTCAATCCTAAAAAATACTTATTCAATTATCTAAACTTTTACTCTTTTACATGATCAAAATTTTAAATACATTTTTATACAAATTCAAGTACCAAATTTCAATATAAATATTGGTCAACTAATGCACAAGGGCATTTTAGTCATCAAAGTATCATTATCAACAGTTTCATCAGCTTCATGATATTCCCAAATCTCAATCAATCACCAATCGATCAACAGCGAAATTGCAAACCGAGTGAAACCAGTTTTCCTCTTTTCCATAAATTGATCAAAACTTCCTCTTGTAAAATTCCTAATAGAAAATCATCACCGTGTTTTCCAAATCCGCGTCTCTTCAAAAGCAAGTCTTTATCTGCAAAGCTCACCTTTTAATCCACTCCTTCCTCTACATAACCTAATCCCTAATTCTGACTCATACCCACTTCGATTCAACCCTTGTTTCACCCAAAGCTCAAACCTTTGTACAAAAAGATCGAGTCTTGAAGCAGAAAGATCGAATCTTTTTCCGATGTCAACCAGGCAGGATATTGAACGTGGTGGACCTAAACCTGTTCAGTATTACAACAACAGCAATCACGCGTCAACGAATTATGCTGTGGAGAATTCAGAGCAGCGTGAATGGAGATCATGGCTTGTGCCATTTATTGTGATAGCTAATGTTGCGATGTTTATTGGGGTTATGTATGTTAACAATTGTCCCAAGAATGTTGTTGGGTTGGATCGCAATTGTGTTGCTGGGTTTCTTGGAAGATTTTCCTTTCAGCCGCTTCGCGAGAATCCGCTCTTTGGCCTACTGCTTCAACGTATGTTTTTCTTGTGTTGACTTGTGTTTCTTTGTTTTTAAGATGTTTGTTTCTGAATGTTATGTAGATTTTGAGTATAGCTTTTTGTGTGCGTTGACTGTGGATATGATGACTCTAAATGATTAGCAATTTATTGTCACTAATAAGTTTGTTTTAAAGATTTTTGATGATGCTCGTAGCTTGTGATGGGATTCTGAATGTTTCTTTGTTATGTGAGCAGATTACTGAAGATGGGTGCGCTGCAATGGTACAATGTTGTCCGTGGACATCAATGGTGGAGGCTTCTTAGTTGCATGTGGTTGCACGCTGGCCTCGTTCACTTAGTTGTCAACATGTTTAGCTTGGTCTTCATTGGAATTCGACTTGAACAGCAGTTTGGATTTGGTATGTTATTCTTTCAGATTCTGTTTGTTAACTTTTTTGTTCATTTTGTCTCAAGGTGCTCTCTTTTTTGGTCCGTCTCTTTTTTTGAATAAAAGCACCCTTTTCTTCGAAAAAACTTTTTTGTTCATTTTTGAGTTTTTGCATCATTCTGAAACTACAACTGTTTGATGTGTTTGCAGTGCGTGTGGGGATAATCTACCTTTTGACTGGGTTTGGAGGAAGCGTTCTGTCTGCACTTTTCCTCAGGAATAACATTTCAGTCGGTGCATCTGGGGCTCTTTTCGGACTTCTTGGAGCCATGTTGTCCGAGCTTCTTACCAACTGGTCCATATACACCAATAGAGTAAGTGTTCTGCACAATCTTCAAATTCTTATCAGCCGTAAATTCATTCTCTTCTAACTCATAGTAGTCCCTTTTTGCGTAACTAAAAGTACATTTCATTTTACTTGTGCAGGCTGCTGCTTTGTTCACCCTCATTATCGTAATTGCCATCAACTTAGTTGTCGGAATCCTTCCTCACGTTGACAATTTCGCACACATTGGAGGTTTCCTCACTGGCTTCTTTCTCGGGTTTATCATCTTACTCCGCCCCCAATATGGATGGCTTGAAAGCCGCCTTCGACCAACTGAAGGCCGCACAGTATCAAAGCACAAGACTTATCAATATGTTTACTTCGTGATTGGCCTCGTCCTACTGGTCGCTGGGTGAGCACATCTCCATCCCTTCCATTCATATCTTTACAATTCTTACATTAACTACCACAACCTTATATTCAAATACTGATATTTTTTGTTTATGGCAGATTTACTGTTGCATTGGTGATGCTTTTTAAGGGAGAGAATGGAAATGATCACTGTAGCTGGTGCCATTACCTGAGCTGTGTGCCTACTTCAAGATGGTCTTGCTGAACATGATCAGGTCGTACGTAGTACCTCCACCAAAATACATAATGTACATTGTGCGCATCACACTTTCCGTTTAAATTTATACCTTTATATCTTTTCACTTTGTTGAGATAGTTCTTTCTTCTATGGTTGTACAAACTAGTTCGTGCCTTGTATACATAAATAGATTACGTGTGGTTTTATAGAAATGCATCACCAGTTTATGTTTGAGAAATCTGTGTTTCGATTCATTATGATAACTCTGTCAGCAGGGCAATACAATGTAATAAATAGGATTTGGTGTCCCTCATCGAATGCGAGAAGGTGAGGGCCTTCTGCTTGAATCATTGCTTCTTGTCGACGATGACCTATCCAAATGTGTTCTCTGTTTAGGAGCACTCACAGATCTCGATTTAGCCTCTGAGGATTTTGTATATGCCATGTAATTAGGGATATCTGGGTATGCACTGCTGAAACAACTTTCAGGGTATTCTACACCACCTCTTCTCCTAGTGCTGGAGCTTCTTAATGAACCAATGTTGAACAAATGCTCATAACCTGATATATACCCTTGTGTTGTAAACTCAGAACTCTCTGAGTTAGAAGTACCCTGCATTTTAGAACACTGTTTAGTAAACATGACAAGCTTTTTCACACTAAATTGGTACAGTGCGTTTTTTAGTATACTTACGAGCACTGACGATTGAGTAGTTTGGGTACTGGAGAAGGAACACGATGCAGAGGCAGGGGCTCTAACCGCCCTTACGTATGCTTGCGCCTTGAGCAATGCGTGCATTCTTCGCATATGATCCGCAGCTTGCTTCCTTACAATGTAGCCTCTTACAAGTGCTTGTAACTTCACCAAAGCCCTCAATGCCCTTAAAGCCTTCCTTGCCTGAAAGTTAAACACATTAGATCATATAGCTGGAAATAACTCTGCTTTAAAATTCATCAGAAATCGAACATGGGACGAATGATTATACATTTTATATGACGAATCAGAATATATAAATTGATTAAAATTAAATTGGCGGAAATTGAAACTGACCAAATAAGCGCGAAAATGTGATTGAATCAAGACCGCCGCGCGACTGGTCAAGTCAAACTCCATCCGACCACTTCTAGTGAGCCTGACAACCTCAACAGCGGCTTGAGCCGCAACATAAGCAGCTTCCGCAGCAGTCGCTGTAGCTGCAGCAACCGCTTCCGCATGCGAGTAATCGACCATCGCGTATCCATCATATGACGATCTCGCTGCTGATTCATCTCCGCGCAAGTTTCTTCTTCCGATTATTTCAACGACTTCGTTATCATCGTGATTTGGTTTGTACAACTTCGTTGAGCTTTTGATTCGTTTCGGCTTACGGCTTTTGCAGAAGATGCTGCAGATCCATCCGAAGGCTTTTCCCATGCCGGACGACGACGACGGCGTTGCGGAGAGGTTTGGTTAAAGCGAGATTGGAATTCGATACTTTAAATACCCTCGAGTCGCGGCGAAAGCCTGAACTCCTGAAGGGTAATTTCGTCATTTGGTAATTCTTGTAGCTGCTGATTCATGATTATAACTTGATTGTATTTAAATTCAGTGTATTAAAATAAATTACACAAATTTTTGAAAGAAAAAAAGGTTAAGATTTGTTTCTTTTCTAAGACTTTAAGTGTCTAGTCTACAAAAATTTAATTCCAACATTTAATTTAAGGAAATCCATGTAATATACCCAAATTTATGCATAACTATTTTTGTCAGATTTTTCACTTTAAAATATTAAAATAAATATATGTTTTTGATTATTAACTATAATTAGCATTTTTAATTAAGAAAATACAATGCTCATACATAGCCTCGTTATGCCGATTGGGCCTCAGGTAGTCGGCCCATTATCATAAACTGCCGACTTCCGCAACCATCTGGTGATCAACCCATCCCTAGGAATGTATACACACGATCAATACAACTGTATAGCATGCGATTTGAACTTAGCTGTAATTCAAAACAATAGAATCATTTTATGTGCAGAAAGATATGAAAATGGCTTTTCACATAAGCGAAGCTGCTAGATTGTTACACATTATGAAACAATGGAATCTAGAGATGGATAATCCCTGTAGATATGTTGAAATGATCATGTGCATATGTTCTTTCATTCATTCACCTGACAATATTGCAAATGAACTGATTGTCAAACACAACTGATTGTGTGTCTCCTTTTTGTCGGAGTTGGGTCAATATATAATCCGCAATCTAATCATATCGACATGACAATTCGTAAAGTGAATTATTGACTTAATCGATCCATTGATGTTTATGTATCACTAATAATTTTAATTTATAAATATATGTTTTTATCTAAGCTAGTGTCATAAGATTCTGATATGAGATGTACCCAATTTTGTTGTCATCACAAGACACCAGGCATCACTCAACTAAACGAATATTATATGATTTACTACAAATGGAAACCCTAATCATTGATTAGTCACTAAACTAGTTGTATAATCAGTTATTAACTTTTATGAACATGTTTCATAACATCCACAAAAGACTAATATTAATATGCACATTTACTAATAACTATTCAGCTTAATCAAACCATACTCAACATGATCATAATCAAGCTTAGAGTGATAAACCCTAGCTAATTAGCACCCACGAAATCCCCACGCATTCACCTTTTCAAAACATTTCTCTACAAAAAACAATAAACATCAAAATATCCGTACAATACAACCTCTATATAATCTCAATCAGATTCATTGATCAGATACCAAATCAACATGTCAAATATATCATTTGATAAGGTTTCAAATTATGTCTCATTCTAGTTCATCTACTTCTTCATTGCCTTCCACAGAAACTCAATCTACAACTATGTATAGAGGCATTCGAAGCCGAAGTGGGAAATGGGTATCGGAGATTCGTGAGCCTCGTAAATCGTCACGCATATGGCTAGGCACATTCCCCATGCCGGAAATGGCTGCAGCAGCTTATGATGTAGCTGCACTAGCCTTAAAAGGAAGTGAGGCTATCCTAAACTTCCCATCCTCAGTAGGAATGTATCCAGTCCCAGCAACCTCCTCCGCAGCTGATATCAGGGCTTGTGCGGTGGCCGCAGCCAAACAGAAGAAGGCGGAGATAAGCGATCAAAGCCTTCTAGCTCAACTTGTTGGAATTGATAATCAAAATAGTCTTGAAAATGAGAGTAGTGCAACTTGGAGTGAATATGAGTTTTGGGATGAGGACGAGATATTTTGCATGCCTAATTTGCTAATGGATATGGCAGAGGGCATGATGGTGAGTCCGCCGAGGATGGTGCCGGAGCCGGAGTCTCCGATCAACTTCGAAAGACTATGGAGCTATTTTTAATAAATGATTATGGATGAATAATTATAATATTCAGTGTGCATTAGAATACGCAGAAAATGGACGTGGAAGCTCGACATGCAACCAATTCGGGGAACCCTACTAGGGTTTTTAATAACAGGAACAATTATATCATACCTTTTCAAAGGTATCTTCGAATTGTATATTTAATGATTGAAAAGTTTTCTGTTAATTATCGACTGATCTTGTTTTTATGTGCTTAAATCTTGTTTAATCTTGTTTAATCGTGTCTTTAAGCGTCAACTTGGTCGAACCATTCTGTAACAATTGCTATTTATGCAAAATGTAACTCTTTAAAGAGATCCCTTTAGTTTTTCCAATGATATCTATATAAGAAAATGTCTATAGTTCAATGAACTGACCAACTAGTACAAACAAAATTATCCAACACTAAATTTTATGAAAGACAAATGTTACACTAAATTCAAATTATAAGTAGAGTAAGAGATACTCTCATAGAAATGTCAAGTCATGCAAAGAAGAGATTGGTTCAAAGACATGCAAACACGGCTGCAAGCTGCTAATTGATCATCATGAAATCCTGAAGACGTGTATAGAACAAGTTTTTGAAGATCTTCATGTAAAGGGTCCATAAAGTGTCTCTTTATTTTGATACATTTGGCCCTTTTGGGATACAATTGAATACTTTTTTGACTAATTTAAACGCATAAAGATGGCCGACCTCAACTTCTCCATTCCATTCTTCCACCACAAATTTATTTAATCCTTTTAAACAATTTTTATTTGGTTGGTGGTTTGCATGATCAATCACTGTACACTATTTCTCTTCAACTTGACATTGCAATCCTACTACATTAAAAAATTAAGAATATTTAAATATGAATATGACACCCCATGCTTCCAAAATTGGAATTGACAGTACTTTAATTGTTGATCATTTTGGGTAATAACGTTGAGTAATGATTAAGCTGAGAGTTGTAGTGTGGTTGCTTATAAACAAATTAAAAGAAAGACAAAATTGGCACCATTATGAGAAATAATATATAATAAAATCCATGTATTAAATAATTCTCACTAAACATCAACTAGTTACTACATAAATATTATTTGTGTCTTGATCGACATCAGTTGAATATTGGTGGATCTTATTTTAGATTAAGATTTGTGCACCAGTAATCATCGATAATTAAAACTATTATACTGATTATGATATCCATTTGGAGCTATATAAAGGTGTTAAATCCATGGATATTATACTTTCTGATCGTTGGTGATTAGCTTAATCAGACAACAAAACCAAGTTTAATTATATAATCGCGCCGCTAATTTAACAGTTAGATTGTCTCTTAAAAGTGCACAATCGTATAATATTTGTCTAGTTGTAAAAGAAGCACATAGCCACATAGACAGTATCATTCGAGATCACGAAAAAATTGTATTAATGAGTCAAAATGTTATGGTTAGCTCAAACTTCAATTCATGAGTCCATGCAAACATGTTTACGTAACATTTGCAATATGTTGATGTTGAATGGGCTAGGCCTAGAGGCTCAGTTAAGGGCCCATGGATAAGGGTGATGTTGGATCAAGTTATGGGGGTTCAAATGCAATCTTTGTTCACACTCCAAATCCGGTGACATTAGCCAAAATAACTGTTGAATGGAGATGTACCATTTGATCAACGGATCAACTACTTGTAAATCCACAGGTTGCTGTCATGATGCTAGGAATGTAACTACATTCCCGAGTTCAGGAATCCTTTTACAGTACTTTAGGCTATGCTCTCAGGTTTTGAGAAATTTTTTGATGCAGGTATATGGGTGTAAAGATGCTGACAGAGAGACTTGCAAGTGATGGATCTTGAGTAGAGTGCCAACATGTTTTTCTAGGAATCTTCCAATCAAAGAAGCATTGATGTGCCTATGAGATCCAATTCTTATACTCCCTCCTTGCCATTTTGAGTGTCCCATTTGAGAACTTTCACGGTTTTTAAGAAAATTAAAAAATGTGAGATAAAAAGTAAGAAAGAGAATGAGAATGAGTGGGATAAAAAGTAAGAAAGAGAATGAGAATGAGTGGGATAAAAAGTAAGAAAGAGAATGAGTGGGATAAAAAGTATGAAAGATGATGTAAATATAGAGGTAAAAAAATTTCTATTTTAAGAAATGAAAAAATCACTTTGGGACATCCAAAATGGAAATGGGACACTCATAATGGGACGGAGGGAGTAAGTCATTTATATTTTCAAAGATCCATGCAAACATAGTCTGAGAAAATCTCACATGGGAAACACAGACAAAATATGGAACATACGCATGTGGTATTGTGGTATGACCAGAAAGTAAAATATACAGACCGATACAAGTCATAGATGAAACAGGGAACTTACTGACGCTCAGATGCGTCTTGTAACAGGTAAATTACAAACTTGGCTAGAAGATGAATAGTTATAGAACTCACATTGTATCAATATGATCTAATATCAAAGTAAGAAGATGTGCTAAAGTTTAAAAAAAGCTTACAGATTTATTCAAACCAGTATAAAAACAATTCTGAAACACAAATTACCAAACATATCCGGAGTCCGGAAGGGAAAAGAAAACAAAAAGATCGTTGCACAACACATCAATTCTTTGAAGGAAATATTCATGGAAATAAACAGTTGCAGTAAAACCTTCAAGCTTTGATGGTCTTGTTTGGCTCGAATACATACTTAATGAGCGACTCCTTGATAGACATGAGCTCAGGAAACTCATTCTTCAACTTAGACGCATCAAGCTCATTATTACTCCTTGGGGCAACAATCACCTTTGCTTGCTCCTCCAGTGTAAAATTCTTCCATGTAAAACTCGGATCAATATAATCCCGATACATCTCCAAAATTTCATTATGACTAACCACACCAGGGTTCGTGAAGTTCCAAATACCAGTAAGATTCCTCTTTGCCATCTCAATAGAGATAGGCAGAAGCTCGTCCAAAATCGTCATCGAATTCGGAATGTCCACCACCTTCTCATACCTAGTAATCTTCGTGATAAAGTTCCTCGGATTGTTCAAATCTGACGAAATCGGCATCCTCACACGCAATGTGCATACATTCTCATAATTTTTCAGCAAATCCTCCACCTACACGATTCCGAATCACATTCAATAACTAAAACATTCAATCAAAAACACATTATTAATAACACTAAAAAGCGTGAAATGCATAACAGACCATAGCTTTAGTTTTCGAATAAAACGATCCAATGAAATTCGGCGTATCCTCCTCCTTAAATCCAATCCCAGTACCAATCGGATGCTTCTCATCATACTCAAAAATGCAGCCAGTAGCGTAATTAATCACTACAAGTCCCTTCTCTCTGCATACATCAGCCAACGTCAGCGTCCCAACCACATTAGTCCTTATAGTCTCAACCTTATGCGATTCACACCAATCGACGTTCGGCCGGCCGGTGACACCAGCAGCGTTGAACACATGCGTAGGCTTCACAGACTCGATGTCGGCAATCAGAGAGGATCGCTCTTGAAGACGTCCGTTGCCGTATTCAAAATTGATGTTTTGAGCTTTGCAGAGCGAGCCGAGCAGTCCGCCGATCCAGCCTGTACGGCCGTAGATGAGGAATTTGAGCGGCGTGTTCGGGTCGGAGGTTGTGAAGCCCATCGAGATTCGATCAGATTGGATCTGGTGATTTGGAGGTGTAGTGAGCTTAGGGTTTATATACTGAAGTGGTGATGAACGAACCGACAAGCGATCCAATCTGAAAATGGGAAGTGACCTCACAAGGGTAGTTTCGTCATTATTTTTTGCAATAATACAGAGTAGTTTTAGTTGATCGCATAATTTAAACATTATTTTGAATATTATTTTAATTCTTAAATCAATTATCTGATTGTTATTATTGGAAGGAGAACTGACAATAGATGTCAATGCATGACTTTTATTTTTATCATATTTCAATTAAATTGCATGATTTTATTTTATTATATTTTCATTGAAATGCATAATTTTTTTTATTATATTATATTTTTTTATTGAAAATATATTAATGATGATTCATTATTTGATTTGATTTGGTAGTTGGGAATATTTTATAACAACTGGGATGATGGATTGTGATTGCTTGCCAGCTCACAATATAATTAATTAAAAGTTGTCTGTTTGATTTTTATGACACAATATCAACATTATAGTATTAACATTATGGAGAAAATAAATTAATCTTTTTAATTTGGTTTCTTAAAGGTCAAGCAATTTGAAAACTTGAATGAATTGTGCAGATTTACATGTCTTGAATGGAACAAAATAAGGAACTAGACAACCAGTGGGCAGTGGGACTTGAAGATTTACAATCATTCTGTTTTATTCAGCAGAAGAATTTCTGAAGATGGATTTCTGAAGTACTTCATGACATGTAGGAGTTAGATGGTTAAATTTTCCTTGATGGGTAAGAATGTGCTACCAGTAATGTTTCCACCTATGTCCGGAAATGTTTCACAGTCGGGAAGGGGCCTAACCTTCCCAGTTCGATCAATTTCAACGGGGTATTTCATTAGATGGCCCTTCATGTCAGTATTTTCATCAGCTGCAAATTGTTTCCAGTTTTGTTCACCATGTGACCTTACACGTCTAATGCATTCAAGGCTCTCGGGTTGCAGGAAGCAACTTTCTAAGCTTCCGATGTGTTCTGCCCATAGCGACATTCTATAGCCGTGGATCTGTAAATGGACAAATACAGCTTAGCGATACTGAGAGACATTTTTGCTATTATTGATATAACTTGCCTGGAATTCAGCCTAAGTTACCTGCCCAAGTGGACTAGTGCCATGCTTTGCCCAAGTATGGTGCGGCTGATATGCACCCATGGCTATCTCAGAATCTCGACTGCCGTCCATGGACCGCTGATTGATGTTTGCAGACCCAATTATGACATACTCATCATCCACTATCATCCCCTTTGAATGGACATATATCATGAAGCGTCTGTACTTAGACGCCAAAATCTGTAGTTTAAATAAAGAAAATAATCAAGAGTCGAGACTGATGAGCCATGAGCAGATTTGACTATAAGATTTGGCATCACCTCGAAAATAAAAACAAAATACCTGAGGGCCTTTATCTGCACTAGAGTTTTCAGTGTCTACACTCCGCTCACGGTGGTCCGCAACTTCACGATTACCCAAGCAGAAGAAGATTAGAAAGTCTTGAGGTTCGTACAACTGATCAAGTTGAACCTCCACCAGGGCCTTGTAGATTGTTTCATACATCATTTCCATTGTTCTAGTCTGTATCAAGCAATTTTACCGACAATATGTCATCCAATGAAAACTGATGACCTAGAAACGTAAAACTGAACATATGATCATTTATACTGGAGTTAAAATATTTGCAGCGGCTGATCCCATGGCAAGATATGCCTCAGTTTAGGACAGGCCATAGCCGTAATACATATGCATTACCTGCCAATAAAGAATCCTCTGAGTGGCAGGACTTTTTGGAGTACCTTCAGGCAACATCGGCACAACAATATAGACAGAAAATCTCTCGCTAGCTCTGATCTTGCTGGCGATTTTTAGAGCAATTTCCATTGGGATCAAGTGATTAGCACCTTCATGTGAAAACAAAAATTCTGGGTTAATACTGATAATTTTAATTTGGTTAAATGCTTGAAAGATATGAACACTTGATATAAATATTTATTTTTTTATACAAATGTGTAAATATGGAATATGGAGAAATAAGGTTCTCACCTAGATATATATGTTCATTCCGATTAAAAGAAGAACCGAGGAAGTACTGGTTTTCAATGTAGATGAAATGCTGAGCAGAACGGATTGCTTTCACATATGCAGTATGAATACTCATATCAATTAGCACATTCTTCCCGCACGCCAAATTCTGTCAAATAATGTGAAGTTAAATTGTAATGTAAAACAGAAAATTTTGAGTTCCACTGCTGAAAGCACAAATGGAAAACTCACCTTCTTGGTTGCCTCTTTTGGATCCTTTGGAAATCCTTTAACGGAATTGGAGTCTATTGAGCGGAAAACCTTCAAAATGATAAACCTAATCAAGAAGCTTGAAAAGTGTGGTGCGGAGAACACACTACAAATTACCTGAACATAAAGTCAAAATTACCTGAACATGCCAACCCTGAGGGTCATCCCCACTAAGCCATGGGGTATCAGAAGGGTCAAGTTCAGAAGGTGTTGAAGCTTACCTCAAAAATAGGATTATGGTAATCGTCTTTGTGTATTGTTTCTAACGTCTTGAAAAGTGGGTGCCCCGGTGTATCATACCAACCATTGGTTAAGTCAAGGCCTTAAACAAAAGCTGTGATCTTTCTCTTATTGTGTCCGGCATCTGCGTCAACAATTACCGTTTTCTGATGGTGTGTGTAGAATAAGCCAGTTTCCTGTACAGTACAAAATTTGTACACTTTCAGACATCTGATACAAATAATTATCACTCGAATGTTTTCATAAAATCACCACAATATCACAATAATTTGGAAAATAATTACACAGGTTATCATATTGAAATGTTACGAGTTACATCTGACAAGAGGATGAAATCCCCCATTACATTATTTTTTTGCAAGTCTCTGACCAATTTGATTGTTCTTTGCCTTTCGCGGATATTCATTGTATTAGCGAAATGAGTATTCACTCAATATCCGAGTCTGACACTTTCAGCCCAAACTATTTAAAAGTAAAGAAAGAGTGATATATAGTTTAGCTGAAAAATTACCTGCTGTGAAGCAAAGCTGCGCCCTTTATCGGCGGATCTAGAACAGAGGATAACATTAACATCCGAGTTTTTGAAGAATTTTTTAGTCTCTTCGTCATTAGTTGCCATCTTTCCAGGCTGCAAGTCAGCCATTCAATGATAACAAATTCATCATTTTTCTTCCAAATGCACGCCTTTAATGTAAATTTAAGTGACTGCGAGGAAAATTACCGTTTTATAGCCCAAAATATTTCTTGAGGTAGGATCATCCCAAACAAGAAGTAAAACTTTTAGGCCTTCTTGAGACTTTTCCTTGAGCAGATTTCCTAGTATGTAATTCTCCGTATTATCAGTATCCCTTACCAAACTGACCAGATGATTCACAGACCATCCAGTGATGTAAATTAATCGGCGAGCATCTCTTATTGCGTTGAAAACATCATGCCAACACTGCCCATGCTCATACAGCACACCATGATCAAGATGCACATTTGGAAGACTACCCTCAGCAACATGAGTATCTTGGTAAAGCTTGATTGTGCCACCTTTTCTCAACGGAAAATACGTACCAGGAACACCTTTGTAATCTGGACCCAATCCAACTCCTTGCCTATATGCCTCTACACTCTCTATCGGCGTAAACTGAATGGATAAATTCACGCTAGGGGCATCTTTACGAAACGTCATATTGCTCACAAGAGGAAACCAGCCTTCAAACCTTTCTCCCGACAATAATTTCTCAACTGGAACTCCTACCGCCCCTATAATCTGAGACCCGACTACATCATCATCCTTGACAATAAAATGCACTTCGGCCGATTTATGCGCAACCGGGACATTAAAATGCTGCAACCAAATCGGAGTCTCTGAGTTCTTAATGACAAAAGTCCTTCCAATCACAGCACCAGCAACAGAAACAGTCACATAGGGATCAGGCGACTTTCGACCCAATTTCCCTAAATTCTTATGAAACCTATTCATGTTCGGAATATTCTTAGCTTCCTTAACCCATATGTCTAAATTCCCATGTAAGAGCATTACCTGCAAACAAGCTTTACTAGTTTGAAACGGGAGGATCGCATGATGAGAACTTCCATGAAAATGAGAACTTCCATGAAAATGAAAACTTCCACGAAAAGACATGTCTGCACTGTAACAGATTCAGACACAAACAAGGTAGCTCCTTTACACTCAAAATCAACAATACTTGGGATGGAGTCAATGAAAACGAACTGGGTATCTATAAATCGATCGATCTGAAAGATTCGATGCTGGCGTCTGCCATGTTCAACATGAGTTCATGTATAGTCATGTTGGTACCACTGGATGGAATATACAACCCCAGCGGCAGTGGTTATAATAAAGATGTACATAAACAATGACAGGAAGGAGAGCGAAAAGGAGTAAGTCAAGCTTGAAGTCAACAATGACATTGACAGGAAGGAGAGCGAAAAGGAGTAAGTCAAGCTTGAAGTCAACAATGACATTGACAGGAAGGAGAGCGAAAAGGAGTAAGTCAAGCTTGAAGTCAACAATGACATTGACAGGAAGGAGAGCGAAAAGTAGTAAGTCAAGCTTGAAGTCAACAGTGATTAAACAAGCTCGAATTTGTCGGATACATGATGGAACTTGGAAGCTAGGGCTTCTGGAAAACTCAGTTGAGGTCAAGCAAGATGGAAGCTTTGTAACAGCACCCGAAACGACGCCGTAACTTGTCAGTGTGCAAACCTTAACATTATTTACAAAACGACTTCGTTTAACTTTTAAATCACTCTGTTTAAATCAGCACAAGAATTTCTGAAGTGGAAGAAATACAATGAGTTATATGGTTAAGTTTTCCTTGATGGGTAAGAATGTGCTGCCGGTAATGTTTCCTCCGATGTCCGGAAACGTTTCACAGCCGGGAAGGGACGTCACCTTCCCATTTCGATCAACATCAACGGGGTATTTCAGTAGATGACCCTTCATGTCAGTAGTTTCATCAGCTGCAAATTGTCTCCAGTTTTGTTCACCATGTGATCTTACGCGTCTAATGCATTCAAGGCTCTCGGGTTGCAGAAAGCAATTTTCCAACTCTCCGATGTGCTCTGCCCATAATGACATTCTATACCCATGGACCTGTAAATGGAAAATACAGTTTAGCGAGACTGAGAGAGACGTTTTTTTTACTATTGTGGATATAATTGCACATGAAATCAATAAATATCAGCCTAAATTACCTGCCCAAGTGGACTAGCGTGTTGCTTTGCCCAAGTATGGTGAGGCTGATATGCACCCATGGCTATCTCAGAATCTCTAGTGCCTTCCATGGACCGCTGATTGATGTTTGCAGACCCAATTATGACATATTCATCGTCTACTATCATTCCCTTTGAATGGACGTATATCATGAAGCGTCTATTCTTAGATGCCAAAATCTGTGGCAAAGGTAAATAAAGAAAGTAATTAAGACTGATTACTGACGAGCACATTTGACAATAAGATTTGTCATCGCCTTGAAAATAAAATCAAAATACCTGAGGGGCTTTATCTGCGCTAGAGTTTCCTGCATCTACATTATGCTCACGGTGGTCTGCAACTTCTCGATTACCTAAGCAGAAGAAGTTTAGAAAGTCTTGAGGTTCGTACTCCTGATCAAGTTGAGCCTCCACCAGGGCCTTGTAGATTGTTTCATACATCATTTCCATTGTTCTATTCTGTATCAAGCAAATTTACTGAAAATGTGTCATCCAATGAAAATTGATGAAACTAGAAACAAAAAATAGAACACTTTGCATTACCTGCCAATAAAGAATCCTTTGAGTGGGAACACTTTTTGGAACACCTTCAGGCCACATCGGCACAACAATATAGACAGAAAATCTCTCGCGAGCTCTGATCTTGTTGGCAATTTTTAGAGCAATTTCCATTGGAATTAAGTTATTAGCACCTTCATGTGTAAACAAAATTTCTGAGTTATTACCATTAATTTTAGATTCGTTTAATGTTTGCAAGATATGAATACTCGAAAAGACAATCATTAGTTATACAAATAGGTAAATATGGAATGCGGAGAATTTGGGTTCTCACCTAGATCTTTACGTTCATTCCAATTATAAGAAGATCCGAGGAAGTACTGGTTTTCAATGTAGATGAAATGCTGAGCAGAACGGATCGCTTTCACATATGCAGTGTGAATACTCATATCGATGAGCACATTCTTTCCGCACACCAAATTCTGTTGCATAATTTGATAATTAACTTGAAGGGTTCTAGATGAAACATTTGAGTTTTACCACCAAAAGCAAAAATGGAAAGCTCACCTTATTGCTTGCCTCTTTTGGATCCTTTGGAAAGCCTTTAACGGAATTGGAGTCTATTGAGCGGAAAACCTTCAAATAGAGAAATCAAAATTTCAAATCAATAATGTACGGTGAACAACACACTACAAAACTGAGCGTAAAACTTTTAAATAGAGAAACCAAATTGGTAAACAAGAACATTGATGAGCCATACATTAAGCACATAACAAAACTGAGTCTAAATTACCTGAACATGCCAACCCTGAGGGTCCTCCCCACTAAGCCATGGGGCATCAGTAATTCGCAAGATGTCGGGTATGCTATCAATTTTAAGTAAAGTTTCATCGTTAGACGACTTAAATTTTCGAAGTTTCTTTTTTGATGCCTTTAACCAGCGCTCCTCAAAATTAGTGAGAATGTCATATGCCGCTGGACCATCAATTTGACTGTGTAAATCATGCCATGGTTCCCTAGGACATCCAACTGTGGAGCCCTGTTATGGTACGAGGAGCAGCAAACTGATTTAGTAAGTTGTAGTACAATTTTAAATAAAAAAATTGGGCGCATATGTTTGCGAGAACAAATCTATTGGAATGAAATGAAGGTAAAAACAGACAAGTTCAGAAGACGTGGAAGCTTACCTCAAAGTTTGGATTATGGTAATCATCTTTGTGAGTCGTTTGCAAGGTCTTGAAAAGTGGGTGACCCGGTGTATCATACCTACCACCGGTTAAGTCAAGGCCTCCAACAAATGCTGTGATCTTTCTCTTATTGTGTCCGGCATCTGCGTCAAAGATGACAGTTTTCTGATGGTGGGTGTAGAATAATCCAGTTTCCTATACAGAAGAAAATTTGTACACATTCAGACATTGTTAAGGCATTTACTCTATGTAAGGCAATAGAAATAATTTTCTCTTGATTGTTTCCATAGACTCGCCGCTACAGTCAATATTATTTGCAAAATAACTATGCATGTTATCGTTCTGAAATATGAGTTATATTTGACAAGAGGATGAAAACATTCGATACATTGCATTTTGCAAGTTGCAAGTTGCTGGCCAATTATTTTTGTATTCTTCAATGTACAAGCAATGAGTATTGACATTATCCGACACTTTCAAGCCAAACAACTAAAAACTGAAGAAGATTGATAGACGTATTATAGCTGATAAATTACCTGCTGCGCAGCAAAGCTGTGCCCTTTACCAGCTGATCTGGGGCAAAGGATAACTTGAACAGATGAGTTTGTGAAGAATTCTTGAGTCTCTTCGTCACCAGTTGCCATCTTTCCACCCTACACGTCAATCAATCAATATTTAAAATTCTTCATTTCTCTTCCAAGTAGCATTAGCGCCATTTTTACGTACATTGAAATGCCAAATGGGAAGAAAATTAAAAACTTTTTTCCCCAAAATATTTTTTAGGATCATCCCAAACAAGAAGTAAAACTCTCACGCCTTCCTGAGACTTTGCCTTTAGCAGATTTCCCAGTATGTAATTCTCCGGATTACCAGTATCTCTTACCAAACTGACCAGATGATACACAGACCATCCAGTGATGTAAATCAAACGACGAGCCTCTCTTATGGCATTGAAAACATCATGCCAACATTGTCCATGCTCATACAGCACACCACGATCAAGATACACATTTGGAAGACTACCCTCAGCAACATGAGCATCTTGGTAAAGTGTGATGCTGCCGCCTTTCCTCAATGGAAAATATGTACCAGGAACACCTTGATAATCCGGACCCAATCCAACTCCCTGCCTATACATATCCACTCTATCTACCGGCGTATATTGAATGGATAAACTCAAAATAGGCATAGCTTTATGAGACTTCACATTACTCGCAAGAGGAAACCAACCTTCAAACCTCTCCCCCGACAATAATTTCTCAACTGGAACTCCTACCGCCCCTATAACCTGAGATCCGACTACATCATCATCCTTCACAATAAAATGCACTTCAGACGAATAATGCGCAACCGGGACATTGAAATGCTGCAACCAAATCGGATTCTCCGAATTCCGAACCACAAAAGTCCTTCCAATCACAGCACCAGAAACAGCAACTACCACATAAGGATCACTAGTAACCTTGCTACTAGGCATAACACCTTCAATTTTACTACTCAAATTCCCAGGCAACTTTCCAAACATTTTCCCTAAATTCTTATGAAACATATCCATGTTTGGAAGATTCTTAGCTTCCCTAACCCAAATATCTAAATTCCCATGTAACAATATTACCTGTAGAGAAGCTTGACTGGTCTGAAATGGGAGGCTTGCATGGTGGGAACTTCCACCGATTGACATGTCTACACAAATCCAAGTACAAAAAAGGAAGCAACTTTACACTCAAAATCAACAATGTTTGGAATGGAGTCAATGACATGGAAATGGGTAATTATAAATCGATCGATCTGAAAGATTCAAGGCTGTCACATACAAAATGAGAGAATGTACTGTCAAGTGGATCCAATGGATGGAACATTCAATGCCAGTGGCTGTAATAAAGAAATACATTGAGAGGATGAAAAGGAAGAGGTCAAGCTTGAAGTCAACCATTACTAAAACTTCGTACTCGTCGGATACACGATGGAAGCTAGGGCTTGCGAAAGGCGTCGTGGAGGAGAAGGAAGATGGAAGCTCTGTTAGCGCCATAGCCAAACAGAAGCAAAGACTTCCGTTGACCACTCAAATACGACGCCGTTAAGTCTTTAACGTACTACGTACGTGCTATGGTCTAGGAGTGTAACTGAGACAATACTTCAAGAAAATGTGCAGATTTTCATTTATTGAATGGAATAATCAAATCCAAAAATGACAGGAAATAAGCAATAAAGCAAATAAGTGATACAAGTTACAAAAAATCATTAGGACTTTTTTACAAAAGAATTTCTGAAGATGAATTTCAGAAATGGAAGAGACACTTGATGGCATGTATGAGTTAGATGGTTAGATTTTCTTTAAAGGGTAAGACTGTGCTGCCTGTAATGTTTCCACCGATGTCCGGAAATGTTTCACAGCCAGGTAGGGGACTCACCTTCCCAGTTCGATCAACTTTAACGGGGTATTTCAGTAGATGACCCTTCATGTCAGTTGTTTCTTCAGCTGCAAATTGTTTCCAGTTTTGTTCACCATGTGACCTTACGCGTCTAATGCATTCAAGGCTATCAGGTTGCAGGAAGCAACTTTCCAAGCCTCCGATGTGTTCTGCCCATAGTGACATTCTATAGCCGTGGACCTGTAAAAGGAAAAGCATAACTTAGCAAGGACTGAGAGTTTATTTTATCAATTTGCACCGGAATTCAGTTAAGAATTTTTATGGATTTTTTGGAAAAGAATTAATGACTATAAAGATGTTAAGGAATGAATCATGAAACTCAAGAAGTTACCATTAGATATGGAGTTTTCAGCTCTCATGCTCTGCCTTCTAATGACTGTTACTTCAATCCTCTACATTTTGAATATCATCCACCGTCACCGCGCAAACCTTCCTCCCGGACCGCAGCCCTTGCCGCTCATTGGCAACCTTCATCAGCTAGGAACAAAACCCCACAAATCATTGTCCAAGATGGCTGAATCCTATGGACCGATAATGAGCATCAAACTAGGTCAGATGACTACAATTATCATCTCCAACGCGTCAGTAGCGAAACAAGTACTACTAAAGCAAGATCAGGCCTTCGCCAATAGGTACATCCCTGATGCAGTTCTTGCGTGTGGCCATGGTAATGCATCCATTGCTTGGTTACCCTTATCGGAGGATATGTTACACTCATATCTTCAGTAATCAGAAGATGCAAGACATTGCGCATATAAGACGGCAAAAGGTGCAGAAGTTGATAACTGAGGTTAAACGAAGCTCAGCGCGTGGGGAGGCCATGTTGACCGGAAAGGCCTTGTTTAAAACATTGAATGTTTTGTCAAACATTTTCATGTCATGTGATTTGGCTGAAGGTGAGAGTTCTGATGCGGGTAGGAAGTTCAAGGAAAGCTTAATGAGTGTTATGGAGTTGGCCGGGAAGCCTAATTTCGCCGATTTCTTTCCATGGTTTAACAAAGTTGACCTCAGCGGCTGCAGGCTCGTATGACACCACATTTCTCGAACATGTTATCATTTGTTGACTCGATGATCAGTGAAAGATTGAGCTAAAGAGTTGAAAAAGGCTCTGCCACAGAAAACAGAGATGTGTTGGATAATCTGATAAACATCATGCAAGATTCAAGCAAGGGAGAAATTACTAGAAATGACATTAATCACCTCTTTGCGGCAAGTATTTGGACTCAGTTATATCGAACTACTTTTAACTCGTCTGCACTGCATTGTTCTGCTTATCAAATGTTTTGCTTATCAAATTTTGCGGATAGTTTGATGTTCCAAACATGCATAAATATCACCTCTTTTTGGCTGTGTAGGACTTGTTCGCAGCGGGGACTGATACCACATCGAGCACCCTTGAGTGGGCAATATCTGCATTAACAGAATATCCGGACATTATCAAGAAGGCAAAGGTGGAGTTGGACCAACTCATAGGCAAAGGCAACGAAATCGAGGAAGGGGACACACCTCAAATGCCCTACTTGCAAGCAATCGTAAAAGAGACACTCCGCCTCCACCCACTAGTCCCTTTACTCCTCCCTCGCAAGAATGTCAAAGAAGAAGAATTATGTGGTTACAAATCCCAAAAGGCTCTCGAGTTTTGGTCGACGCTTGGGCCATTGGGCGAGACCCCGGCATTTGGGATGACCCTGATAGTTTCAAGCCTGAAAGGTTTTTAGAGTTGGAAGTGGACGTTAAAGGTGCGCACTTTGAGCTGATTCCATTTGGGGCAGGAAGATGGATCTGTGTGGGCCTTTCACTGGCTCATAAGACAGTACACTTTTTGCTCAGGTCGCTTATAAACTGCTTTGACTGGAAACTTGAAGATAATGTGAAACCAGAAGGATTGAACACGGATGATAAATTTGGGATAACTTTGCAGCTAGCTAAGCCATTGCGAGCCATCCCAGTCAATATTTGAGGAGCTTGCGGTCATATATGAACGCAGTCAGCACATGGATACAAGAGCAGTTGCCAACCTTGCAGCCTTGTGTTATGTTTCTCCGGCAATTTGAGGCTACTTTGTTAAAATTTGCCTGAAAAATAGAGAGACTGCTCTGGATTTAGCTTTGTGAAATCAAACGTTGTCCAAAATAATCATGGATGCGACAAAATGAAGATGTAACAGAATTATTACCACAAAATAGTGACAAAAAACGAGCCCAGCTTAGTGCAAAATAGCATTGCTCAGTTTATTAGTTCAGATTCGGGTGAGCTTAAATGTTTCACAGGCAAACAGAACAACTAAACCTTAAAAATAAAGTACAATGCAGAGGATGAAACAGATTATTGCAAAATACATCAGTTTACAGAATACAGATATTACCTCTAAAGGAGCAGAAGCTAACCATTAACTTATCTTCGAACATGAACAGTTGCTTCTTCTGTTGCAGTCCATGCATAGCTGATAGCTGAGCAAAGACAAAATCTGTTATTGCTGAAAACCCGTGATGTCATGTCCAACGCCAAATCTGAGCAGATGGCGTCCTGGCCATACTAACAGTTACAACCCAAAGTCAAAGAGATGATCATTATTCGCCCAGGACCCATTTCTGCCCAGCATAAACCCGAAAAGTACAGATATGGAAACATACAGAATACCCAAACGAGCACAAATAATAATTAATGCACGGTTCATCAGCAGAGACCCCATCCTGCTGGTGGCCAAGATATTTTTCACTCGGATGGTAACTTCAGAGGTGAAAATTCCAAGTTGATACTCTTTAGTGCATGACAGAGAAAGAGGGTACACCCTGGATGGGGTGAAAAGTTGGGAATCACCTGGTAGAAATCCCCATGCTTGTCTATTGTTCGTATCATACTTCAGATTTCATAGCGGCATCATCCTCAGCTAATTTACCTAGGAAATTATAAATGCAGTGAATTTAGTTTTGTGAGGCCGAACTTTATCAAATTGACTACCTAAACACAACCGTGCATACAAAAACCAGAAGAAATATATAATCATAATCTAAAAAAAAGAGACAATGAGGCAGCATTTGAAACTTATTTACCTGAACATAAAACACAAGCAACACTGCTTCAAGTTTTAAAAATTGTAATGTGATAACCAAGAACTTAGACCCAAAAAGGAAAACTTGAAATTAGGGTTCCTTGGTAACTATTTTGACAGGAAGCTCGAAGGTATGATGAAAACAGATGGCATCAACTTGCATGCCATCCATAACTATTTAAGACCCTATTTCTCAATTTTTGCATTCATGTCGACTATATAAATTTCACAATAAATGAGACGAAACTTAAATACTACACTGGCTATTACAGAGAGACTTGAAACAAATTTTGTAAACATGTGGATCAAATGGCAAACACTATGCACCAAAAATGTGAGAAGGCATTGGCAAACTTTGGTGACTTTTTTCACATCAAAGCCAGCTGTGTGTTATAACATGAATGAGTTTATTAGATTGAAAGCAGCTAAATGGTCTATTAACATATACTAGAATGCAACAAATCGTCTATTATAAGCTAAATCGTCAAAGTGGTCATGTTAGCCAAACAAATGTGGTCCATTTTCAAAAATCCAATGAGACTAGGATGAGGGTCATGAATCATGAAAGCAAAATTAAAAGTCAAATGCCAATTGATTAAAAACATCATTGCGAAAAGGCAAACAGTGTGATGGCAAGCCTATTATTTGCTTCTACTATAAAAAAAGAAGAAAATACCTTCGAAGTGTGTAGCAGAATCTGATCATGGATCTCCAGACTGATATTGTCTACCTCGTGCCATTGGCTTTGGTGATCATAATCATAATCAGTGCAATCAGAACAAGTCATTCCAAGCTACCACCGGGTCCATGGCGTCTTCCCTTAATCGGAAACCTTCACCAGATTGGAGCCAACCCACACCATTCACTTGCTAAGCTTGCCCAAACCCATGGTTCAGTGATGAGCCTCAAGCTAGGCCAAGTCACTGCGATATTCATCTCCTCAGCTTCAGCAGCCAAGCAAGTCATGCAGAAACAAGATAATGTCTTTGCAAACAGGCACGTTCCTGACGCACTCAACGCTTGCAACCATGGCGAGTTGTCAGTTATATGGGTGTCACTGTCACCTTTATGGAGAGAGTCCAGAAAGGTGATGAATACTCTAATCTTCAACAGCCAGAAAATAGAAGCTAGTGTCTCAATGAGGCAGCAGAAAGTAAAGGAGCTACTGGATGACGTCAGCACAAGCTGCACCATTGGAGAAGGAGTCCTGATTGGAGAAGTTGCTTTCAAGACTACACTTAATGTGATATCAACTGCACTGTTTTCTATGAATATTGATTCAGTGAAAGCTAAAGACTTTAAGGAGGGCTTTCGAAAAGTGATGGAGCTGGGAGGAACACCGAACATAGTTGACTACTTTCCATGGCTGACGAGGTTTGATCCACAGAGATTTCGAGCCAAAATGGAGATTCCATTTAGCAAGATGCTGGCTTTTCTCGATTCTGTTATAGATGAAAGATTGACATTGAAGGCAGAGCAAAGTTCCAGCTATGAGAAAAGAGATGTGTTAGACAGTTTGCTGGACGTCAGTGAAACAAATGAGGAAATCAATGGCCAAGTTATTAGGCAATTACTAGTGGTAAGTAGTAACATCAGATCATTCTCTAGTTGAAAAAATTTCACAATCTAATTTCAGTACAAGAATACCATAAATACTTACCCATGTGAGTTGAATCTGCAACAGAGCCTATTCATAGCTGGTACGGACACGACATCTGTCACTACTGAATGGGCAATGTCAGAAATGCTGAAAAACAAAGATATTATGTCCAAAGCCAAAGCTGAGTTAGAGCAAACGTTAGGCAGAGGAACGCCAGTCAAGGAAGACGATATAGAGCGTTTGCCATACTTACGGGCTATAATCAAAGAGACGTTCAGAGTTCACCCGCCGGCCCCATTTCTTCTCCCACGCAAAACCCTCAAAGAAGTAGAGTTATGGGATTATAGAATCCCCAAAGGATCACAAGTAGTGATCAATTCATGGGCCATCAGCAGAGACCCCAGCACATGGGACGACCCTACGTGCTTTAAGCCTGAGAGATTTCTGAACTCAGATATAGACTACAGAGGTGCCGATTTTGAGCTAACACCTTTTGGTGCAGGTCGGAGGATATGCCCCGGGCTGCCACTAGCTCATAAGATGGTTCACACAATGTTGGGTTCTCTGGTCAACTGTTTTGATTGGAAGCTTGAAGGTGGTGCAAATCCTAAGGACATTAATCTGGATGAAACATTCGGAATCACCTTGCAGAAAACTGTGCCTTTATGCATTGTTCCTTTACCCATCTGATTATTCTGATGCTTCCTGAGGCATTTGATGTTCTTCTGTCTGCACTGAAAATTCAGTCAGAACCAAATCATGTATCTCAAAAAGTTTAAATAATAAGAAAAATTTCCTAAATTACCCCTGTTTAAACTTTTTCTTCCTTATTTACCCCACCTGAAGATTTAGTTCTCTATTTACCCTTGATTAAACTGCATGAAAAATAAAAAGAACTCAAATTCCATTCCCCTATTATTCAAACAAACAAATTCCAGTCTTGGAAAGTCTTCCCGTGTAGCGTTTATGCTTCTATACAGGTCAATGGATCTTTGCATTAGCATAACTATGGAGAAATAACTTTTGTGTATTTGAACACTCTTCTGTATTACACTTCACATTATTGTGCCTTTGAAAGACTGACTTAGAAATACACAACATCCTTATTGGTAAATAGCGTACAGAAGTGCACCTTAGTATCCTAAAGCCGGGCACTGATGGACTTCTCATTCATAGGCTCAGAATTGGAATCTTTAAAGCTTCTCTGTGGATTCGAGGGTGTGACATTGCTAGCATCTTGAGAACAAATATATGACAGAGATTGCAACCACGACACTAAAACTGGCTTGCGTATCACATCATCTGATTCAGCAACTTGGGCAAACAACTCATTCAGAATTAGAGTGCGGCTATACTTTGGGAGCTGAATGATGGTCCGTGCTAACTGCTTCATCAACTCTGGTAACACCTGTGACAATCGACAAACCGGCAATCCTTTTCACCTTTACATTCCAATAACATAATGCTTACGAATCTCTGAATAGAGTAAATGAAGATGGAAAGACAAAATGCAAGTTACCTGAACATCCACGACAAAGATCAGCCGTAAAAGTAAATCCATTATTTTCTTCCCGGGACCTGATTCATCGAGACAATTTTCAAATTTTGCGTCTTCAGAAGAATGCTCAACACATAGCTTGTTGCCTTTGACAACAAGACTATGAATAGCATAAAATATGGCTGGACTTCCTGCAGGAAGATGACGAACTAGAGCCACAACTCCAGAGGCTAAGCCATCGAAAGGGGTAAGCCCAGGGTATGCCTGCATCGTATGAGGAGATGTCAACAATTACAAAGATAAGAGACTGAAGATCCAGTGAGTACCTCTAACGATCTCTCCATGTAGTAGAAGACAAGTTGCTCTTTAAGTGACTGTTTTTCATCAATATCAGCATCCTTCCTAGAAGATGTGAAAGCCATAAACACAGAATGTGAAGCTCGAGCTACTTTCTCGTTTGGGTGCTGTAAGTACCTAGGTATGTTTGTTAAGGAATTCATGCAGCAAACGCTTCAAGGTAAAGACAACGAAAAAAGACTATCTAGTCCAGGATACAAGAACATGGTCGGGGCTATTGGTTTCTTGAATACTTGAGCCGGTACTTGTTCAACACAAGTTGGAATAACCCGCATGTAAAATAAAATGCGGGCAGTTTGCACTTCATCTTCAGACCAAACATATTGCCTATTAATACTCGAGAGGATAGAATCTGCGCTCATTAAAATTAAAATGTGTCAGACTTGGTAAAGTAGATTGGGAAAACCAATAAAAACCTATATGTTGATGTTCTAAAACAGTATGGTACCTTGAGGATTAATTAAGTCGGCGTATGGAGGCATGGACTCTACAAAATTAATGCATGCAGCCTCATTTTCCTGAACACTCGCAATGACAGCTCGAACAGTTTCCATGTATTCAGGTAAACGTATACGTCGGAAATACTCTAAGCAAGATAAAGATATTAGTATCTTAACTGATGTCTCCATTTGTGTTCTTGGAGAGACATTAGAATTTGACCACTGCTTTGTCACTGTAAGAGAGAAAACTACAACCATAAGAAACGTAGATTCTGCGATTTTCTCTAAGTACCCAAGTATATCCTTCGTATGTCCCCGGAGCGCCAAAGCGGCTCTCCGATGTCCTGAGTAAATGTCCTGACAGTAAGACCAAATAAGATTTTCGACAACCAGCTTGCTCTCTTGATCAGCTGAGATGTATTGATTACAAAACACGCCTGTTACAGCCCCTGCTTCCTTGAGCAAAACACTGGCAACGTGCTCCTTCAACATTTCCTGAACTAACTTTTCTGATGCATGAAACTGGTTATCAAACAGGATCGAAAAGAAATGTCTTAGTGGAAATATCTCCATCAATAATGCTGAAGCAAGGCATACGAGAAGAGCAGGTCTTGTTGAAACAGACCCGCTTCGGGCCAAAGCTATAGATATGCAGCGTAATAGAAGACTAATACTAAAATCGTTTACTATGTGAGCTCCATTTTTACATCTAATATTCACTTCTTTAGCAACAAATTCAATTCCATCCTCCGCTAACAACCTCAATTTTGAAATAACCTCCAGCCTCAGCCCAATGGACAGGGCTTTATGACATGCCCTCAACACCCCAGCATATGCCATGACTGAAGCAAACTCATTTGAATTTCGCTTCGCAGCCTCAAAAAGCTCTCTTCCAAACATGTTAACTTTCTCCATAAGTGACGCAGAAAAGAATCCAAATAAAACCCATTCAAACAAATGCAGAATCATCAGTCCATATTCAACATTCCCCACTAGCCCATCTTCCTTCCCCCAAACACCCAACAAAAATTTTAACAATCTTCCAAAATAAACACCCTCAGCCGAATAGATACCATACCCAATACCAGCAAGAACATCAGGCATTACCTCTTTATCACACTTCACCAATGCATAACCATCCAACACCCTACATAACATATCCAAACACACCTTCCTACGAGCATCTCCTAAAGAGGAAACAAAAGACAAAGCTCCAACAACAAGAACAAATTCCGCAAAAAACGAACAACTTTCATTCCTCAACTCACCAAACTCCCCAACAATCCTACACAAAACATCCACAGCCAATCCCACAACATCCACAGAAGGCCTTGAAGCCTTCCTTACCCAAACATACAACAACCTCAAAATCAAAGGATAAGCTTCTGTAACAAGATGCAAACTTTCCAATCCTAAAACCGAAATTAAAACCTTAGCTTGCGGATCTGCTACAAAAAGCGAAGTCCTTGAGTCAAGCAAAGTCTTGAGCGACTGAAGATGGTTTGTATTGAAGGACTGAGATTGAATACACTCCCTGAGCTCAGACCAAGCTTGAATTATAGCTCTAGCAGATGATAGCGAAGATTGGTTCGTACTAGGGTTTTTGTCAGTGTTTCCACTGCTAATGCTTTTCAACCATTCCTCTAGAAAAAATGTTTGACCTTTCATCGACATCTCGTGTTTTTCAATCCCAAAAACTTCCGACAGCGAACCAATTTGAAACCCTAAACTTCGGCAATCCGAGCAATCCCAACCCAAATCGGTGAAGCTTCCTCTTGTCCAAGAAAAAACTATAAAAATGTTTGGTTGAACAACAAGGTTTCGTGGTGTAGTTGGTTATCACGTCAGTCTAACACACTGAAGGTCTCCGGTTCGAGTCCGGGCGAAGCCATTTTTAATTTTTATTCTGTCACTCAGCGGACTTACAATGCACAAAAGGGCAACACATTACAAAATGAAATAAGAAAAGTAGTGCTCAAAAGGGCAAAGTAAAACCAAACAAAAGAATCATGTTGGACATGAGTAATCAAACCCCTAGACAAGTCTAAACCAGATACTTCATAAAATGAGTTGCGAAAGCGAAAGCGGCAGCGACACATGCAGCGAGGGCACCGAAAGAGCCTACTTTGGAAGCACTGGATGCGGGTGGACCTGGGGCTGGTTCAGGTGATGAAGTTTCAACAGTTATGGCCAGCTTCTGTTTTCCCACTTCACAATGTTTACCCTTTCCGCAAATGTACCATTTCTTCCCTGGTGTGGCTAAGGTGATCACATCGTTTCCTGTCTCCAATGCGGCAGTTGATGGAACAACACATTCCTGGAAGGATGTTAGATTCACCTTGTTGACATTATGAACTCCTTTAGCATACTTGAAAACTGCAACAATATCGAAAATCCCAAGTTCATAACTTACGGTTTTTTCATACATAAAACTTCAACTTAAAACCGGGTAAATGGGTAAGAAATGTTACCAAGTTTGTCACCGACGTAGAAAGTCTTCCCTGCAGCCCATGCTTGGTAATCGAAATTGGTGGTCCAGCCAGAATCATCCCCAACGATGAACTCCGTAGCCAAGATGGAAGGTGCAAGCAATGCAACCACAGCGATCAAGATTAGCCGACTGTTGGATGCCATTTCCACTTCAGATAATTAACTCTGCTACTTTAGTCGCACTAGGTTGCTATACAGAGAATGTAAGCATGGATTTTTATTTATAGGCAACACATTGATCTCTTTACTGGCTTCAGACGGCAAACAGCCGAATAGATGGAATCGGAATCAATGACATCAAAACCTGCAGATAAAAACAATGTTTTTAGAGTTGTTAGTACTATATTTCTATGTCAAGCTGACCAATTCAACAAGTTCAGGATTTGTTCCAAATGCCAGTCACATTATAAGATCATTGGGTCGTCTCTTTATGATACGCGTATGCAGACCATCTCACCCTGTTACATACATAAGACATGTGAATAGCAGAAACATGTCATACTGTTCCAAACATGTTGGATTCAGAAAAAGGTGACCATGAAGATTTTTAAGGCCATAGTCATCAGTAATTCACATGAAGCACTACATAAAGAAAACTTGTGATTTTTCGCTTTCTCATTCACCACAAGTCTTCCCAAACAACTCGTGATGCTTTTTAGCAAATACCAAATTGCTAAGTGATTTACATTATATAATGAATGAACAGATTGAAGGCTTACGAACTTGTAGAACTCAAAATTTCTGTTCAATATCGCTGAAGGCTAAATATGAATGGAAATAGAGCTTACCCAGATAATAATTCTCTGTCAACGCATTTTGTTGATATTCATGAAGTGGAGAATGAAGAAGACGAGGATGAGATCACCGAGATACCTGAAAAGATTGAACAAAGCAACATGAATGCAAATAGGCCAGTTAAGCTTAGAGAATTCAAGAGGACTTACAAGACCTTTAGCCGTCAAGTGTCCCTTGAGACGGGGTTTTCAGTGATCAATAAGGAAAAAGGAGGAGACAAGCGCGTGCTTTCCAGGAGTGGGAGGAGCTTGCAAGCGGGTCAGAGAGTGACTGGGAGTGGGGAGCTCAAGAAGGGAGACTTCAGTAAGTTCATGACCAAGTCGAGTTTGAGCAAGCAGAACTCATTAACACCGACAAAAAAGGAGAGATCTGGAGGTGATCATTTTAGCCAAGATAATGACCGCGCAGAAGTCCCGGATGAGTCTGTTAACAGAAGTATGCCTGTTGGGAGGTACTTTGCTGCTCTAAGAGGTCCTGAACTTGATGAAGTGAAAGTAAGTTAATTACTTCTAAGTTATAACTCGCAAAATCCGCAAGTTTCATATTTCAGGAATGTTGCTAGAAAATAAATTGGTTTACCTGAATAGGACTCTGAAGACATTCTGCTGCCAAAAGACGAGACATGGCCATTTCTACTAAGGTTCCCAATCGGAACCTTTGGTATATGTCTTGGGTTAAGCAGCCAAGCGATTCTATGGCGCTCTCTAGCCACCAGTCCTGCCACAAAATTCCTTCATATCCCGCCGTACATAAACCTCGTCATATGGCTTCTAGCAGTATTAATCCTAATACTTGTCTCAATCACATACATCCTCAAATTCATATTCTACTTCGAGGCTGTCAGAAGAGAATACTTCCATCCCGTTCGAGTCAACTTCTTTTTTGCTCCTTGGGTAGTCTGCATGTTCCTAGCTCTGAGCGCACCACCCATGTTATTCCCTAATCCTCTCCATCCCGCAATTTGGTGTGCCTTCATGATCCCTTATTTCATCCTAGAGCTTAAAATCTACGGCCAGTGGCTCTCAGGAGGGAAAAGACGGTTGTGCAAAGTAGCCAACCCTTCATCGCATTTATCAGTTGTTGGGAACTTTGTTGGCGCCATTTTAGCATCCAAGGTAGGATGGCAAGAGCCAGCTAAGTTCTTATGGGCAGTTGGGTTTGCACATTACTTAGTCTTATTTGTCACATTGTATCAACGACTTCCTACAAGCGAAGCTTTGCCTAAAGAGCTGCACCCTGTGTATTCTATGTTCATCGCAGCGCCATCTGCCGCAAGTCTTGCTTGGGAAGCCATTTACGGAGAATTTGATGGCATGTCGAGGAACTGCTACTTCACTGCACTGTTTCTTTACATTTCATTAGTAGTAAGGATCAGCTTCTTTTGGGGATTCAAGTAAGCAAAATACCTTCAGTACAAAAAATTAGTGAAAAAACTTCTCTAACAACTTACGCGCAATTGTTGCAGATTCTCTTTAGCATGGTGGTCATATACCTTCCCAATGACGACTGTGTCAATAGCAACAATCAAGTACGCAGAGCATGTACCTTCAGGTCTTAGCAAGGGACTTGCACTAAGCCTTTCAGCCATGTCTTCAACAATGGTGTCTGTGTTGCTCATTTCCACGCTACTCCATGGCTTTGTCTACCAATCACTGTTCCCAAACGATCTTGCTATTGCCATCACTGAAAAAAAGCATTTCAAGGATAAGAAACCGATCAAAAAGCCTTATGATATAAGGCGCTGGGCAAAGCAAAGTCCCTTACCATTCGTCAAAAATGAAGACAAGGAAACCAAGGACACGGACGTGGACAACGAGAAAGAAACAACTGCATAGAACCTCACAAGTCCTTCCAATAACATCACAATTTGTTATGAATATGATAAAGTAAGCATAAATAGATGAACCTGAATGAATCTTCAAGGCAATGGTGGACGCAGCAAGTAAAGATTTTGAATCTCCAATATATGATAAACTCAGTAGTCTTTACATGGATTGCTGTTAATTTACAAATCTGGCAATATAACTATTGATTTCCATATCTACAGAGCAGATCCTCGAGGTCATTTTATTGATGCCAAGGAACGTTACATTTTGTTTTGTTTGTTCCATAATTTCTCTGCGAGCTTTTGTGCTAACATATCAGAAAGGCTTGAGACAGTGAGAGTTGGCATCTTTTTTAATCAATGGCATGTGTGAAGAGGTCTTCTATAGGCCTTTTCAGCGAATCCCCAACCACCTGAAATAATGGTAAACAAAGAGTGATTCAATTTGTTCATGTCCAAAGGTTTGAAGAGTTGAATAGGCTGGACTCTGTTTTGCATACCTGCCTGCTTGGAGACCGGATTCTGCAGCAATCTTATAACTGCTGCAATGAAACTGATCAGGCCAAAACCTTGATGTCCTCTCCCTGTCCGTGGTTGTCATCTGATATAATGGACGACTTAGTACATCATTTATCTTTATGTTCAAGTCAATGCCAGGCTAATGATTTTACTATTTACCTCGGATACCTGTTGTGAAGAAACTCCTTTATTTTCTTTCGAACGCTAATGACAAACAATATAAACACTTAATATCCAGAGGTAAGATGATTTATAGATCCTTTTTAGAATTCTGTTAAAGGGTGTGAAAGTTAGCCGAGATGACTTCTCCTTTCCATCGATTGGATAAAGATCAGAGGCCAACGAAAGCTTCAATTTTAAAAAGAACAAACTTAGTACATACTAATAAAAGTGATGACATGTTTCTTGGAGTTTGACAATTCAAACATACCTTACTAAATAGATCAACAGGCGGATGGTTTTGCATTCTCTTTTCTGTCTCACACTCGAATTCCTATTCCAAAATTAGTAAGGAAAGTGTTAACTCACAATACCACAAAAATGATAACTAATAAGACAATCCATCGACCATCTTCTTACCATCGGTACAGTGATATCCCTCTTAGTACTTCGTGAAACACCAATTTCCCTTTACTTGAAAAAATCTACAATGAAAGCAATTATTATCTTTGGATTTAAGCTGTAAAAACAATGATAATAAGTATGCGGAGACTTTTGCTCTTTGATAGTTTACTAAGGTATCTGAAAGAAAATTTACCTTCTTATTTACAGGAAGAGCTTTAAACATGCGTGTTGTTCCACTATCGTCATGTTGCGAAGTACCCATCCTGAGTGGCCTACTGTGTAACAAAGCATAGCTTAAAATTACTTAGAAGCAGCATCATGAAATAAAGCTGGCCATCAATTTTCATAGAATGGAAACCTTTTACTGTCATTGTCAACTTTTTTGGAAGTAAAAGAACTATGGCTAGGTCTCCGAGCAGCTGTCTGAATAAAAAAATTCATGTGTAAATACCACATCCACCCTGAGACAAGATATATCACATTTGCAGATATTGTGTCATTCAGTGAGCTTATAAGAGAATTGTACCTTTTGAAAATTACAGCAGTGTAAAGATGATGATGGCACAGATGAAGCATGCTGGACAGATCTCTCTGCAGTCTTCAGGTGAAATTCCTGAAATGTAAAATAGATGTTGAATAAATATTAGCGAATGCAACACATTCTTATTATAAATCTGGTTAACAAGAAAAGTAGGTATGCCTGAAATTCCGGTGTCCGTGGAGTGCTTTTCTTTGGAAGAGGCATTGAAGATGCCTCAAGGATCTAAGAAAGAGAAAATGATGAGTGGACGTAACCTCATCGACAAAAGTAAACACATTTTAAAAGATCCGACCTTGATGTTTGTGCTCTCTGCCTCGTTAGAAATTCAGGCTCATTGGGCACAGTGAGTCGCTTGGCATTTGAGCTAAAATCAACAATTCCACCCTGTGTGATCAGCCACAATGCGATAAAACAAAAAAATCAGTGACCCTAACAAGGATTGTCAACAATGAAATGATACAATATGAAGTGGGTATTTAGTGTATCTGTTTAAATGCTAACCTTCTTGGAGGCCTTGTGAACCAAGGGAGACGGCTGTTTCATGTCAACTATCTGTCAAACGAACAAACACAGACTGATGAGATGACCATTGCATACGTAATTCTGCATCGAGATATGAAGCGAATTTTGTATACCTTATGAAGCTGACCACCATCAAGCTTTTGTCTCTTGGGTGCCTGACTTTCAGTCCCAAATGAGCTGTTCAAACTTTTATCACTAGTCTGTAGCAAGGTTGCGTTAAATCTGGAAAGCAAGAAAGACATCATATATACAGCTTGCATAAAAAGTGTGATCCAACATAAAGAGATGCCATAATCATCATCCTAATCACCTAGTACTAAAACTTTGATGAGGTTTGTTTTGTTTCGCTAACTGACTAGCAGTAGGCTTCATCAAAGTAGAGTTTCTTGGTAATGTTGACTTGATCCTCGCCTTTGGTTTCTCCTTCACACCATCTTTCGCCATATGGTTGTAGAATGTCAACCCTTCAGAAATCCACAATTCACATCAGTGCCCATAAGGCCAAAATTAAACCACAAAATTAATCGCACATTGCCAGCCAGCGTACAAAATCCAAATCAATACCTTTTGCAGTAGCATCAAGAACAGACATTTGCCGAACCCTTGCTTGGTAATTATGCAACTCAGTATTCTCTTCAACAGCCCCTTTAGGTGAGACATTTACATTCTCCAGAAAACTCATATCTCAAAGCATCAGCTTCGCCACAAACGCTGCCACAACAAGTCCAAAAAACCACCAATAAAAACATTCTCTTAAAACCAAACTTCAATTCAAAAACTAGGGTTTTAAAAACTGTCAATAAATCCAACACAAGATTACAGCTTTATATTAAAAGGCACAAATTTTATACTAAAAGATTGAATCTTTAAATTAATCTCATGCACTTACGTGACGGCGGATAGTCCGGTGCAGATTCAAACCACATTTCAGCTTTTTGAGCTTCCGCAAAAGTCTCGTATCGGCAAAAATCGACAAACTTGCGAGCATCAAACTCATAATCCAAATCAGTTTCATGAACCGTATACACAAACTCCTCGTCCATATCGTCCATATCCTCATCCATCATCATCTCGACTTTAAAACCAAATCAAACCCTAAAACGCACCACCCTTTAACGCCAATTCGCCGCCGATCCAATTCTTGCCGCCCTCAACGGCGGCGATTGATCATATGAAACGGGTGCGAAGTCTAATGCAGAGGAGAGGAAGAGAGCAGATATTCAATCAGAGCCTATGAAGAGTAGCAGAGAGTGGCAGTAACGTTATATAAAACCTAGCCCGAAACAGCCCTTGATTACTCCAATTAATTGCATTTAAGTACACACTAAATATTTCATGGTTTGATTATTATTGAGGGTAATTTGGGAAAGTTAAAATATTGACTTGTCGATTGTCCGCCAGGGCGAAGACAAGTGTTTCTGGGAACGCGAGAAACTGTCTCGGGACTCTGAAACGCCGGCGCTTGTAATAACTTGACCTTCGAAAGTTAATTATTTACGGATATGCCACTGAAGCTTCTCAACGACTCCCGCTTTATCCGCAGAATTCAAAAGTTGGCTGGAAGACACCGGAGAGTAGGCCTCTCCATATCGCCCTAAGATCGAGAAATCTTGAGTTGGTCCGATCGACCCCGAACTCGAGTTGCGACCCTATACAATCCTAACTCAAATACAATAGGATAGGACTAGGATCTTAATTTTTAAACTCGACCCTAAAAAAGACCCGATCCGACCCGAATTTTTAAAATAAGAGCCAATCCGGTCAGGCCCGACTCCCACATCGCTCAATGCAAAGAGAAATCAGTAGCGAATGAGTTATAAAAATCCAAACCATTCCTACTAAAGTTCATACTTCGTTTGCCGACTATTTTAATTTTTTTTTAAATTAGGGTTTTTGGTCCTTTAAATAGGGTTGGCCCCGACTTTTTTACTGGGGCCATTAATTGCACTAGGGTTTTGACCTATCAATCCGAACCTGAACCCGACCCGGCCCGAAAGTATACATAGGGCCGCAATTTTTTTAACTAGCCCGGCCCTGTCCGACCCGACATTGGACCGTGTCAGCCCGAACCCGGCCCAGGGAGACCCCTACTGGAGAGGGGTAAAACCGTCATAATTGCGTAAATTGCTATGTTTATTAAATATCTATCGTTTTACTAACACGTAATTGAAACACAGAAGTTCTGAAATGGGCCTCCATATTATTTTTAAATGGGCCTTTATGTAATTTTTGAAATGGGATGAGGCCCATGTTAACTTTAGATTTAATTAAGTTGAATTATATTGTCAATACCAATGTGTAATTTGATTAATTAAATTAATTTGTTTTTAATTGTAGTGCTGTCTTGCTGGCTTAGATAATTAATGTATTTTAATTTAATGAAATGAATGATTACTTTGATTAAATGAATTTCGGTTTCCTAAAACTTTAGATTATTAAATATTGAATTTTGATTAAAAGTAGATTGGCGTGCCAATCTAACTTTGAAAAAGAGACCTTTTAATTATACTACCAAATAAAAACAAAATTGATTAAAGAAATCAAATTTGCATTGTTCTTATCTAAGAGTATTTAATTTGTTTAGATGAGTAATCTGTAAGTCATACTTTGAATTTATCATCATGCATCTCACATCAATTTAGTTACAACTATGTTTGTCCACTTCCATTTTTTGATATTTCCAACACAAATAAAATTCTTATAAATTTATGTCATTTCCCAAATTGAATTGACACAAGAGAAGCTCATCAACATAATTATTATGAGATGCAAATTGTCTCCTTTTATTTATCCAATCCTTTTTTTCATAAATAAGTATGGATAAATCATTAGTGCATGTATAAAATTCCATCCTTCAAAAATCCGGACAATTATAAATTGAGATATCAAAATGTAACAAAAATGACAAAACATTCATTGTGTTGTTGTTAAATAATTATCATTAGTCAAAAAGTTGAAGATTTTTAAATCATCATTTTATTAATTAAAATTTAAAATTCTAATGTCTTAAAGCTTAGGCAACCTAATTTCACGATTCCCAACATTAATTAATTATTTTAATTTCCCCGGACTTCAACATTTTCTTAACCACATTTAATTAATTTTAAAATTAAATAATTATTATTCTCTCTCCTTTAAACGTTTTTGTATTTATTTACTGTCATCATTATACCTAATTCATTTTCCATATTTTTTCAGAGAAAAAATTCAATCAATTTCTTCCACATCCGAAAATTCAGTGTCTTAATTTCAACTGCTCGATCTGCTCCGAAGCATTTTCATCAAAGCAATTATATTACAGTTTCTAAGTTCCTGGGGTGAGAAAGGTATGATTTTTTTCTGGGTTGATTGATTTCTCAAATCCTCAGCTCTTCAATGCTTGTTTTTATTTTATTTTTATATCTAATGTGTTTATACATGAATTTTCTGAAGTGGGGTTCATCTGAGGATTCAATTTCTTGCAAAAGTTTGGATTTTTAAGCTTAGTTTATGGATTTTGATTTAGGGTTTTTTGTTGGGAGCTTAGGGTTTGGATTACTGTGATATGGAAGACAACAGAGATGGAGTGGTGAACAGTGGTGGAATTACAGTTGTGGGTTCTGATGATCCATCAAGCTACCATGTAGCTGCTAGGTCAGAGAATCATGTGCCAGTGCCAGTGCCAGTGCCAGTGCCTGCTGGACAAAGTATCACTTTGGATCTTTCAGCTGCACCTGTGATGGGTGAGCAGGTGAAGAAGAAAAGAGGTAGGCCGAGGAAGTATGGACCTGATGGAGTGGCTTTAGCTATTTCTCCAAAGCCTATTAGTTCTGCTGCTCCACATCCGCCAGTGATTGATTTTTCGGCGCCCAAGCGGGGGAAGATCCGGCCTGTCGGTTCTGGGAGTGGGATTAAGTTTAACAAGATGAACTCTGAAATTTCAGGTAGGGATTTTGATTGTTTTGAAGTTTAAAAGTTTGGTCTTTTTTTAGTTTGTGTAAATCTTGTTATGCTGGTTTAAGGCTGGGTAGATTTTGTCTGGAATCTTTATCTAAGGGTTTCTATATCAGTATGGCCTGCTGATCTATTTATGATTCAGATCTGGGAGGATGGGATTGGGAATATAATGAAGAATTTAGGGAATCGGTTACTTTCTGTCCTTTTATGGTTTCAAGTTCCAACCTTTTCATTCCGTTGGTGATCATGAAATGTGATATTTATAACAGTCTAGCTACAGGAGATAAGGGATCATGTTATATTTAGTTTTACAACATGAATGGGTAGGTTATCAGGTGTTCAAGCAGGACTAAGACCAGACTGCATTTTACGGGCATCTGCGTGCCAATTTTTGCTGTCATACTTGAAACTTGTGGGAAGTACGAGTATTAAAATTAGGAATCTTGATAATCCGAAGCAGCATTTGTTGTTTTTGATGCTTTTTAGCAGTGGTTATTTGATAGGTGTCTTGAACCTGGACAAATATACTAAATGAGGAAATTGTAGATGTCGGAATAGGAATACTCACAATATTTGCGCATTTTTGGTCTAAAATAGATAGTCTGTGTGTGGTAATGTCAAATGTGATAGATTTATTGTTCGCTTTCCCTACAGGAGACTTTGATGCATGCACGGTTGGTGCTAATTTTACTCCTCACATGATTACTGTGAATGCCGGAGAGGTATTTCATATTTAATTTACTATCCGATATGTTAAAATTCTTCCGACGTGTTCATTTTCTTATTATTATTTCTCCTCAGGATGTTACTATGAAAGTCATATCTTTCTCACAACAAGGTCCTCGAGCTATATGCATTTTGTCTGCAAATGGTGTAATTTCTAGTGTTACTCTTCGCCAACCTGATTCATCTGGTGGTACGCTGACATATGAGGTGCTGCAACATTCCTTTTTCCAACCCTATCATTGCCTAACATTTATTTGCTGCTTTTGGATTATCTTTTGCTTTCAATATACTTGTCCATATTAGCCTTGTTGAATCATTTCGAATGCTGACGGATGCCAGCGATTGAGATTTTTTCATTAGTCTAAGGCTGTAAACATTTATGTCAGTTTCCGTACAAAGTGATAACCATGATTATGTAAAGGTAAGTACATATGTGTGAGATCGTTAATTGTACATATTAATAAGTTGGTGCGGATGGTAATGTCTTCTTAAATCAAACCTATGAGTCCTTCAGTTGGACCTATTAATGTACCCTCTGCGCTTAAATATGTTGTATGTCAGTTTTTATTGGTTACATCTCTTACTAATATGTTATTTTCACAGGGCCGCTTTGAGATTCTCTCCTTATCTGGCTCATTCATGCCCTCTGACAATGGAGGAATGAAAAGTAGTTCTGGTGGCATGAGTGTGTCTTTAGCTAGCCCTGATGGGAGAGTCATTGGTGGTGGAGTTGCTGGACTTTTAGTAGCATCCAGTCCCGTGCAGGTATCACCTGTCATCTACTCTTCCATCTTTAATCTCTACACTAGAGTCTTTTGTGACACTGTTTTTGCTCTATTTTCCGATCATTAATATTCAATTTTTTTCTTTTTACTACTGCAGATTGTAGTTGGTAGCTTTTTGGCAGGGAGCCAGCAAGAGCAAAAGCCCAAGAAACAGAAACCTGAATATGTAACAACTGCGACACCATTATCCGCTAATCCCATGTTTTCTATAGACATGGAGGAAACCAATGGCAGCGGCAATGGCCATAATTCAACCAATAACAAACAAAACATCATATCTTCAGCTCATAGTGACTGGTCCTCCCCTCAAATGGATCCAAGGAATAAGCCTTCAGATGGAAACAACACTGGCCTTCACGACAACTAATCATAAGTCTTTCAGAACTGACCGCGCATTCAAACACCCATTTCAAATCTTCCACTATAACAGGTTGGTTGTGTCGATATCCAACTGTTCCGGCGTATCATTTAGATCAGTACTATACAAGTCCTATGATCAGCTTCGTCTAGCTTGTAGTAGTAGCTCATCAGTGATGGATGACACTCCTTTGTTGTAACTTAGCTTACCTTTGTCTTCAGCCCTGTACTCTGGATTTGAACTGAATATTTTAATTTAGAAAAAAAACAATAAACTTAGTTGTAATTTTAAAGTACTGATGACACACAAAGATTCCTTGTCCATAGTTTGGGCATGCATTTGCTGACAAAGTGACACCAGATCACTAAGATGTACAGACAAAATAGTCCATCAAATTAATATCAAAATGGACACTGAACCAATTAAAAAATGCCCTTAAAATTGGATTCTCATTTCACTATCATTCAAATTAATGCAGATTAAAATCATTGCAGGCACGATAAATATTGAATTTGGCATTACAATTCTACAACTACAAAATGGGGAAGACTCATTGATATTTATTATGCACCACATTTTAGTTTTTGTTTTTATTTGGCAACTGACAAGATATTTGCGGATTTGTGCAATAATGAGTTTTGCTATACTTATTGATATTCAATTTTGCTACACGCACCGATAGTCGATGTATATTGTATTTTCTAAAAATTATTTGAGTTTATAGAAAATTACCTGAACTTTATAAATTTATCATAAAAAATTCAATATATATGAAAGTTAGGAAATTTCCATTTATCAATATGATCAATAAATTATTAAAAATTAACATTCAAGATAATTAGATAAGCGAAAATTAATTGCTTTTTCTATAATTTATTTTATAAATAATAAATAACACATTGTCAGTGCCAACTCACATCTTTCCCATCTCATCAACTGCTCTGTTTTTTTCCTTCACATTTTCCTCCTCTCCAACTCATCGCCATCTTCTCTCTCCTCCTCTCTCCACCGCCGTCCACCGTCGACGACAATGCTACCCTACGCATCCATTCCCCAAGCTGAATCGGCGCTAAACCGAACCCTGACATTCACCGAAACCCTATGGTTCAACTACTCCGCTAACAAATCCGATTACTTCCTGTTCTGCCACAACATTCTCTTCCTCTTCATCGTCTTCACTTTAGCCCCTTTGCCGATGATTGTCGTTGAGTTGATGCGGAATCGGAATATTGATAAGTATAAGATTCAGCCGAAAGTGAAATTGTCGTTTCAGGAGATGATGAAGTGTTACAAGGATGTTATGGTCATGTTTTTTCTAGTCATCGGTCCGCTTCAACTCGTTTCGTATCCGGCGGTTGAGGTATGGAGGCTTCTGGATTGTTCTTGATTTGATTAGGGTTTTGTAAGATTTAATTTTTATTGAGTTTGTGGTTTACTATTTGATTTAATTAATTGTTGCTAATTACTGATTAGTGTTAGTTTTATGATTAGGGTTGGTGAAATCTTGTGGATTTTTGATAGAGGTTTTGATGGATTTGAATCTGGAGGTTTTTGTTTTTTTGTTTTTTATTATTAGATTGAGATTAGACTATGCTTATGATTGGGTTATGTATGTCACTAGCGCTCCACTCGAAATGGAAGAAAGTTGTTTTGAGTTGATAGGGTCAGCGCGGTATTGTTTTCTTTCTTTTTAGGAAAGTTTAAAACTTTCGCTTTAGCATTGTGATGAGGCGTGGTGGTCTTTTGTCACGCTACTATGTTTATGTTTCGGAGTTGAGGTTATGTGTGCACGCTCATTGTATTTTTTATGCAGTTTATTGGGATTAGGACAGGGCTGCCTTTGCCTTCATGTTGGGAGATACTAGCGCAGCTGGTGGTGTATTTTACCATTGAAGATTATACGAATTACTGGTTGCATAGATTTCTTCACGGAAAATGGGGTTATGAGAATATACACCGTGTTCATCATGAGTATACGGCGCCAATGGCATTTGCTGCACCTTATGCGCATTGGGTTGAGGTGCTGGTTCTTGGGATCCCATCTTTTCTGGGACCAGCAATAGCTCCTGGGCATATGATTACGTTTTGGTTATGGATTGCTTTGCGCCAAATTGAGGCAATTGACACACACAGCGGGTATGTTTGCCATACTTTTGGTTAACTTTAATTTCTGCGTGATTGCACTTTTATTGGGATTTTTATGTTAATCAAATTATGGTATGCTCTAGAGGAGGTTAACTTTCACCTTTTGATTCACAATGATTAAGTGCATGTCAAGTGCTTTGAAAATTTTTATTCTTTGAAATGATTGGAATGGAACTTTTCTCTTACCAGTCTTCTAAATCTTTATGGGATGGCTCTTGCTTGGTTGATGAGTGCGCATATGACTTATTGTATTTGTACCTTGGTGTTTCATGATAGATAGAAGTTTTCCCCCCTATGCGAGTTTGTAGGCACCATCATGTTTTGCGTTGAATGTTGAAATCTAGCTTAGAAAGTTGAACCCCTGTCACTTCAATGGTAAGGAACTAAAATCAGTATCGGTCAAAAGTGTTTACATAACAGAATTATTTGACCTCCAAAATCTACTTGCTAGTAGTTATTTAACACGTGATTTTTATCTTTACTTTGAATTTCACAATTGCAAAATTTAGGAAGGATTATTTTTGTGCTTGCTTTGAACTACTTGAACCCACCTACCCCGCTCTGATTGTTAACCTTAAGCTCTAGCTTCAATCTATAGAGTTGTAATTAAAGCTAGCGTTGGGATTAGGCAACTAGGACTTTAAAAATTAGGGAGAATAGTCAGTTACTTGCATGATAATTTTTTAGTTACTATCTGTAACCGAATGCTTAGCTTGAAGGCCAACAATATTATGAATGTTACTATACCTGTAAGTATTCCCCGGTTTAGTGCTTCGGCAGTTATAGTGTGTAGTAGTTGGGATGTGAGGATTTAAGGTTGAACATTAGTTATTTATGTATACACGCGTCAGTGTTATTTATGTGCTACTATGACGTGACTGTCTAATTTAATTGCCAAAAGCTTTTCCATGTGCTGAGTACTTAAGAATAGAGCATGTAAGGTTGGACATGCACGTGTTTTTACACATGCATCAGTGGTATTCGCACACAAATACTTAAGAAATTAGAACTGCTGAAGTAAAGGGTTCACGGGCATTAGACAGGGGTTGTGATACCTCTGACTTTCCACGTAATGTGGAATATTATGTTCAGATGATATAATGTAGTTCAGGCATAATGTATAACTACAAACTATGGAAAATTGTGCTTCTTGCAGCCTTGTATTCATAACTCAAATGATAACGGCATGTGCTTACTGATAAGGCACCAGGCAATAAGAATTTCTGATATTTACAGGTACGATTTCCCTTGGAGCGTGACGAAGTACATCCCATTTTATGGTGGAGCAGATCATCATGACTATCATCATTATGTTGGAGGCCAAAGTCATAGCAACTTTGCCTCAGTTTTCACCTATTGTGACTATATCTATGGAACTGATAAGGTTAGAACTCAAAACCTTTTCTATGCTTTCGTTCCTAGTTTGCATATTACTCTAACTCTGTTTAAACTATGCACAGGGCTATCGCTACCAAAAAAAGATTCTTCAAAAGGTACCCGCTCTCCATATTAATGAATAAACGTGTATAATAGTTGCTTCTACTTATTACTGACTCGAGATTGGAGTTTGAAGGCGTTAAGATGCCGAATTATAAAATCAATGTTTGAATAGATACTAATTAGTTAAATACCAAAAACTGACATTCATCATATACTGGAAATCTTAAGAACTGACCAAATGCTGATTGTAAATGCTATTGTCTTTAGTTATTAAGTTTAATGAATAACAAACCGTTTGTTTTTCTTGTGTTGTTATTTCGCTTTTATATGTTCAGATAAAAGAGGAACAAGAGAAAGGTACAGCACAAAATGGAGGCAATCACAAGACCGATTAGAGACATCTTTTATAAATCTCATATCGAGAGATGCCTCTGTTGAATCAAAGCCTGGCAACCTGTAGTTTGTATCCTTATATGTTAAAACTGTCTGTAACTTGTGTTGGAGTAACTCTAAAAGTATTCTCAGTTACTATGTTGGTGTGGATTTGGTCTCAACTCTATGTTACTAGAATCCTTTGTACAAATACAGAGACTCTCTCTAAGAATAAGCATCTATTGTTGGCGTGTGTATTCGACTAAATTCCAGCCGTGTCATTGTTTCAAAGTATATCAAATTGATGACATCTTCAACTCGTAGTTCAACATTAAATTGCACAAATGTATTCCAATAGCTAATCCAAATTTACAACATTTCATGTCGTTCAGACATTTTGTCGAACAGCTTGCGCGCGAGTAATCTGCTCCAATAGCCACACAAAATCCGAAGTAAACGTGGCCAACATACACATCCCCATCTCCACGCGTCGCCCCACAACTTCTCTGCATCGAAATTTCCCCGTTCCACCGCTTCTAGGGTTTAATCACAACTCATTCAATTCAATCAATCCGTAAACCTCCAGATCGCAGAAACCCTAATTGACACCAATGCACCGATTCAGACCCTTCTCCTTCAGATCGCCTACTGCGTACACATACATCACCCGCAAGCTCTTCTCCTCCGCATCCGACCTCCAAAACGCCGGCCCAGTCGCGTCGCTGCTCAAATCACGCTCCGTGGTTAGATTTCGAGGCCAGACACGGTGAAATTCTTGCAAGGATTGTTGACGAACGATGTGAGGAGATTTGGGGATGTGGTTGGTGATAAGACATCAACTTTAGCAACACCCAACATGTCTAGTGTGTCTGAAGAACCTATGTATGCAGCTATGTTGAATCCTCAAGGAAGGTTTTTATACGACATGTTTATTTATAGACCTTCAAGAGGTAGTGAGAAGCTGAATGAGAGTGGATCAGCTCCTGGGAGTGATAAAGATGAGACATTTGAGCTCTTTATGGATGTTGATTCGACGGTTTTGGATGAGCTGCTGGATACCTTCAAAAAGTAAGCTTTGCGTTAATTTAGTTCACTGAATCTGAAATGCAAGTAGCAATGTTGAGGTTGTCCGTTAATGTATTCCATTTATGTATATTGAAATGATGTCTTCAGTCTTCATTTGGTTCATATTGTGTGATGAATGATGCTGAGTATTATTGACATCTTGATGAAGGAAAACATGAAAGTTGAGAAGTTGGTGTCTTGATCTTGTTGCCGAATTGATAGGTATTGATTGTTTTATTGGGAGAGTTGTATAATCCGATTTTCTTGACGTAATTTAAAAAATTCGTAACGTTAGCTTTGATTGATGCTCCTTTTTATTTGTGTTGTGTGGTTTGTATCACATTGCATACTATCGTGTTGATGCACCTTATTATGGAATTTGCTAACACTCAGCTGGTCTTTTTTGGTATATATAATCTGAATTTATTGCCTGGTATGTTGACTGAATATTAGGGATTTTACAGATATAGGTTGAGGTCTAAGGTTGAGATAGATAATGTTGCTGAAGAATTTAGCTGCTGGCAGCGATATGGTGGGAATTTATCTGAGCATTCTTCAGCCATTGAAGACCCTGATTCAGCGTCCATTGGGTATGGCGGTGCCTTTGACCGAACAGGCATGTCATGTGCAAGGGGAAATGATTCAGGATGGCAGTGGTTTGGAGATCCAAGGTTGAAATGTCTTGGTTTCAGGGGAATATTCCCTAGTGACGCGAAACGTGAGCATTAATTCTAGTTATAATCGCAGTGCAAATAATTGTGAATTTCATTTTAGTCGTCATTGAGTTCTAGATAAGCAATTGTTTCTTCTCAAATGGATTTCATTTATATGTTTTTACGGTTGCAGCACCGCTAGTTGAAGCTGATAAAGAAACGGATGAGCTAAATTATCTTTTATGGAGAGTTGAAAATGGAGTTGCTGAAGGCTCAACAGAAATACCTAAAGGTATTAGTCTGTTACTTCATTACTAAGTGTTAGATCATTCAACTAGAATTTTGATTAATTGTTCACCTGCTTTAGCTGTTATATCCGTAAATTTTGTCTGAATTCACGAAGAGTCGAAGACTCAGTTTATGGCTTTCAGTTCTTAAGTAGTCTCAGTTTTTGTTGGTTTAATTTCAGGCGAGGCAATTCCACTAGAGTACAATTTAGTCGGCCTTAATGCCATAAGCTTCGACAAAGGATGTTACGTGGGTCAGGAATTCATCGCTCGCACACATCACCGTGGAGTAATCAGGAAGCGTTTAGTACCACTAAGATTCATCAATGACAAAGGAGAAGGTATGCATACATACACACCACAACCTGAATGCTATCCAATACACATCATACCATTATCTTCCCTCCCTAAGTTTACCTAGTAACATTACTCTTATTTACAGAACTCGAGCAGAAAGTTGCTCCTCAATCAGACATCATAAGCACCACATCAAACAAGAAAATTGGGACAGTAACAACTGCACTAGGCTCCCGAGGTCTAGGCCTTCTACGATTAGACGAAGCCTTCAAAAACTCCAACAACCTGACAGTAGACAACCCCGACAATGTCAAAGTCCAACCCATCCGTCCCGAATGGTGGCCTGCGGATTGGTTACCTGATCAACAAGAACACACTGCTGCTGCCTAAACCACACCACCACCTCATGTTGTTCACTAGCACAATAACACACGCACGTGTATGTGATAAACGTGTTTTTGCAGATTCATATTTTCCAAATGCACTAATAAAACAAGTTATTTAATGCAATATCTCTAGAATTCGTGCATCAAAACGACAGGAGGTTACTCATTGAACGAAGTCAAACGCAACAAAGCGGCGACGTTCAGCGCACCAAGTTTGAGCGTCATATATATAAGTCGTGCGTGAACGTCCATCAGAATTCCAATTCGAAAAAACCGATCAAAATTCCGATGGGGAAGGATCTGAGCGACGACCAAGTCTCCGCCATGCGTGAAGCGTTCACGCTATTCGACACCGACGCCGACGGCAAGATCGCGGCATCGGAGCTCGGAATCCTAATGCGATCTCTCGGCGGAAACCCTACGGAAGCGAAATTGAAGGAAATCATCGCGCAGGAGAATCTGACAACTCCGTTCGATTTCGATCGGTTTGTTGATCTGATGTCTAAGCATTTGAAGCAGGAGCCGTTTGATAAGCAGTTAAGAGATGCGTTCAAGGTTTTGGATAAGGAATCGACTGGATTTATTGCTGTGAGTGATTTGAGGCATATTTTGACTAGCATTGGGGAAAAGCTTGAGCCTGCGGAGTTTGATGAGTGGATCAGGGAGGTGGAGGTTGGATCTGATGGTAAGATTCGTTATGATGATTTTGTTTCGAGAATGGTGGCCAAGTGATGAATCAGGTAGTTTTCTGCTGCTGCTGGATGGATGCTAAAATCTTTTTATTTTTATAATGAAATGAATGTTTTGTTTTTATTGATCAATTTGTTTTTTATGGATTGGAACTTGGATTTGTATTGTTTGTGCTGTAAGAACAATTTTCGACTTGAAATGTTGAATCTTTCTCTTCTATACATTATTAGTATCGTATGTGTGAATTATCCGTTGCTTGAAATTGGAGCCTGTCGAGATGGATATTCAGGAGATAAATGTCTGTTTGCATTGATAGGGAATTTTAGTGCACATCGGAAGCATTTGGGTTTTATAATTTGTGTAAATTGAGGATTGTTACTGGCTGGATAGAATAGATTAGGGAGATTTGAAACTGATTTTCCGTATGCAGAAATTTGTAGAATTCAGGATAGTAATGCGTACAATGATTATACATACACTTAGTCTTAGGAATTTTTTGTAGAGAGGGTACGCCTAGTTTAGACTTGGCGACACAGTGGACTCATGACACGAATTGGTATGATGATTGAGTTGTTGAGGGGGATTCTGAGGATAATTATAACTAGTGATTCATTTGATGGGAAGCTTCATTTAGGCAGCATCTACTATGGGTTGTGTCTTCAACATGGGGATTACTGCTACCGAGGCAGTTATATTTCACATCTAGAGTGCCAACATGAATTGCTATTTATCTTCTCATTGATGTATAATGTGTACACTGTTTATCTTCTTATTGGTGTATCACGTGGATAAGACATACTGAAGTCAGATTTGAGCTAAGACATTGATCTCCTAAAATGAGCATCAACACTATCTTTACATGGGCAAGACTAGTTTTAGTGACTCCATCCTTCTCAATGAAATTTGAATAGATATAGTGAGTGTGGTAATATTCAAAACTTTAAACGCACTATATGTTCTTAGTAGCATGTTCCAAAAGTAAACCCCATAAATAAAGCAGATCGAGGAGACAATTGACTTGCGCCTGGCAGATAATGAAACCAAATGTAATTCTATATGGTGGTAAACAAAAGAAAAGACCTTCAGCTGTGTCAGCTTGTTTTTAGAAGTTGATTCCTCAACTGATTAGTCCCTCTTCCGGAAATTCTACATATTCCATTGTAAATATATGGAAATGGGAGCTGAAATGCAGACAAACTGTACTTTTCTTAAATCAATCAGAATCAGAGATTCTTCACTTGGTTATCCATATTAAGATGCACTAGAAGCAGCTCTTCAGTGAATCACCAGCCCCTTGAAAGAAAAAATAGGAAAGAGCAAAATCTGCAATAAAAATTCCAACCAGGGAGATGACAACTGCTGAGGTAGTGGACTCCCCCACACCTTTGGCTCCACCGCTAGTAGTGGCTCCCCAGGCACAACTCACAAGGGAGATGATTGCACCAAATACCTGAGATTTTATCATTGCGCTGACTATATCCCAGGGTTTGAGGGCCTACGGGCAGAATCTAGGATGATGTTGATACTCACACCATATACACCGTCGGCTAGAAGGGCACTAGAAGCCATGCCAATTGTGAAACACATTAAACCCAGGAATGGCAATGCAATGCAGCAAGCAATTACTCTGGGGGTGATGAGGTAATCAACTGGGTTGGTACCGAGGACACGAAGTGTGTCTGTCTGCTCCGATACTTGCATTGTGGCTAATTCAGCTGCAAAAGCACTTCCAATTCGTCCTGCGACGACAATGGATGTGAGGACAGGGCTGAGCTCCCTAGAAAATGCCAATGCTAAAACACCACCGACGGACCTGTTCAGCCCTAATCTGGTGAACTCCCTTACAAACTGAATAGTGAAAGCCATGCCTACAAAGGCTGATGTCAAGAATAATACCCCAACTGATTTTGGACCAACCCGCTCCAGCTGCTGTAAAGTGTTCTTCCAGTGCACTTTGCCTTTTAAAATCCTAATAACGACCTGGCCAGCTATGACTAGGACTGTTAATCCTCTCCATAAGTACGTAGGAGGAGACCATTTACTAAGAAATTTATCTGGTTTAGCATCTGCATTTGCAGTATCACTAGCAATAGGGCCATCTTCTTGAAGCAACACTGATAAGTGCCCATCGTTTGAGTTGGGAACTGCATATATTCTGTTTCTCTGAGCATGTCCTGGGAACTTGATTCCACTTTTGTACACTGGGGAATAATTCACACCACAGCAAGCAACTGCTCTTCTTACCTTGATGAAGACCAAATTGTCAAGCTTACTAGGGATATCCCTGCAATTCGTCACACAACTTTGTCAATGCCCAATGCCATTACACCATTACCATTCTGATATACACCAATCTACCTCATTCGAAAACAATCATTTCAAATAAGAAAAAAAACTCCGAACATTTCGTTTCAGAATGGTTCAACAATTGGTATATAATGTATATCAAAATGTTTAAATATAACAATCATAAAACACGTCTACATGTGTTTTAATAAACTAGGATAAAAAGAGGAAAATAAATGTTAGAGAATGATGTGATTTGATCTTAAACATTACGTTTTAATTATATGATTATAAGACGTGCAATGATAAAGCAATTGACTGTAATTAATCATATTTCACACCTAAATGCAAATACAGAAAGCACTACACACAGATACCTGATAGAGAAGGAGCACAACGGATTAAAATGAGTAGCTGTTTGCATGATCTTTCTCCACCTTAAACTACTTGCTAGATGAAGAAGCAGTGAAGCACTCAGTCACTCACTACTCACAAGCTGTAAAGTGTGCTATACATCTGGATCAAATACAAAACAAGCATCAATAAGTTCAACATCATAAAACTCGAACCTTTTTATCGAATGAACACAAGTGCGTTGATCCATACAGTTCTTGCCACTTAACACGATGAAAAATTTAGGTAACAACATCTCGAAAAATCAAGCAAATGGAAATGAAGCACAAAATTAAATAAAGTGAAGAAAACCCTAGCTAATTAGAAAGTGATTCAGAACTTGATGTACGAATCAATTAAGCAATCCAGAAAACTCATTACGAAAGATGAGATTGAAAAACGATTACCAAACATACCTTTGCAGAATAGCTCGTACGTAATCCACTAAGCTTCAATGACCACAATAGCTTAAGTGTGATCGGAAAGTGGCGAAGATTTCGATACAATCGAGCCGGAGACTGCTAATTTCAAAGCCTACTTGTACTCTCGACGCGACGAGATCGTTCTACGCGAATTTTACGTTGGTGGATTTCGGCGTGTAGGGAGTGGAGGTGACGACCCGGAAAGGGACGGTGGTTAATTAGTTCGATTGGACCGAGAAATTTTTAACCGGTCAGATTAAACCAACGCTGATTAACCAATCCCGAACATCAGCACTATATGTGAAAACCTTGAAAGTTGAAACTCATGGATTCCGATCTAGTGCTACAACGATAATTTGCAGGAATTTAAACTTACTTAGTTTAGTAATGAGTTCATTTAAAATTACGTAAGATTATAGAAAATAATGTCAAAATGACAGCGTTTTGATACTCGCAACAAATAAATGGGCTCCACCAAATCCGTATACACATAACCCCCGGCCATCTCTTATATAAAGTTTTTTTATGCAAAGATTATACAAACAATCCCGACGGCAAAAAACAATTAAGTAAAAACAATGCTATTACTGAAACTGTTTAGTTACTTAGGAAGAAGAGGAACAGAGGTGTCCAGCCATCTTCAGGTAACTGCTAATTGATCATGCATAGAGCTCCAAGTTGGACAGTCTTGGAGATGGAACAGCAATTAGAGGCACAGTTTTCTTAAGCACTATTCCAAATGTTTCCGACATATCAATCTCTTCACCTTTAGCAGCTTCCCATTTAAAGCAATGCAAGAAAGAAGCCAATACATACATTTGCATTCTCTCAGCTAATGGCAGCCCTGCGCAAACTCTCCTTCCTGACCCAAATGGCAAGTATCGAAAATCATTTCCTGCATAATCCCATTTCACTTCAGAATTCAAGAATCTCTCTGGCCTAAACTCAAGGGGTCTGTCCCATAGATTCTCATCCCTGTGAATAGCCCACACATTTATTAATATTTCAGTATCCTTGGGTATTGTGTATCCGCCAATGTCGGTTGTTTGGCTTGGGCGACGAGGAACTAAGAATGGGATTGCAGGGTGTAGTCGGTGTGTTTCTTTTAGTACAGCCTTCAGGTAATGTAGTTTGGGTAAATGTGATTCTTCAATCATGGTGTCAAGTCCCACAACTTGAGTGAGTTCTTTGTAGGCAAGTTTGAGTATTTCTGGATGCCTGAAGAGTTCGGCAAGTGCCCATTCTGTTATAGTTGCCGTTGTGTCCGTTCCTCCAATCACAACATCCTGCAAAACCACATCATTTATAATCATCTGAATAGGGAAATTCAACAGCATGTAACTGAACTCACTGGATAGCAAGTAGTGGAGCTACGAATGAATATTTGTACCTTAAGCAGGCCTTTGAGCTGATTCATGCTCAGAGATGACGTAGAATCTTCACTGTATTCAAGTTCCAAAAGATTATGCAGCAAGTCACTCCTTCCATTTCTGTCATCTTTGGTTAATCGTCTAGACTTTCTACATTCATGAATGGCCTGTTCGAGTATTTTGTCTATGCATGCGGTATTCTTTCTCATTCTTTTTGTAACAGATTGAAGATCCAGCCAAGCGAGGGCAGGGAAGAAATCTGACAAGTTTGGAGAAGCCATGAGCATCATAAAATCAGCTAAAAGTTGTCTCAAGTCATTTCCTTCCATTTCATTTTTTTCAAGTATTGAGCCACCCCATACCGTCCGAATCACAGCATCAACCATGGTCAGCAGCAGAATATGACCTATATCCACAGGCTTACCAATGTTTCCAAAGACTTGTCTAATACCTGCATGGACCCCTTCTCGCCTTTTTTCATAAGAAGCATCAATGCTCGCATTGGAAAGCATTTCCTTCACAAAAAGTTTACGCATCTTGTGCCAGTCAGGACCATAATCCGCGAAAGCTATGTTAGAACCACCATAAGTGGCTATCAGTACTGCAATGGAAGCCGACCTGTTACCAAAAATGACGTCCTTGTCGCGCACTATTTCTTTCACTATTTCAGGTGAGCTTACCACGACGCATAGTTTGTTACCCAACCATAGCTTGTAAACTGGTCCAAATTGTTTAGCTAGTTCAGCAAAGGTAATATGGAGATGTGTTCCGATGAATGGAAGGTATCCAAGAACTGGAACACCTCGAGGGCCTGGCGGTAACGGAAATCGAAGCGGTGCCTTCTTTAAATCCCTGATTATCCATGAAAAACAGAAGATGGTGAAAACTGAAATGAACAAAGCAGTGGGTGCAAGAAAATATGGAACCATGCTTAATTATTTTCTCAAAGATTGGAATCAGCAAGATGAGGAAATCTGCTCCAGAAAAACACCCTTTTAAACAATATGCCACAAGCTTTTCCTTCACACACGTGGAAACAAGAAGAAACCAAAACAGGTTTTACTACAACATGAACATGTCAGGTGATAATCATACAGCTTAGGTTGGTATATATATCCAAAATGGCGACCCGAGACATGGATGATTGTTTCAAGAAGATAAAATAGTTAATATTCAAACAAAGTGGCTAAGGAACAAGAATTTTGATACAAGGGGGGCTCAAAGACATCCTGGACATTTTTGTCTGTTTTCAGAATAGTCTCCATCAAGAAATATGGTGAATATAAAGGTACAGCAAAAAAACAAAGCAAATCAATGTCAAAATGTCATCAAAAAAGTCAAAATCAGATTGAATACATAATACATATGTTTCTGAATATATCACTGAAGTACCATGAGTTTGTGCCCTTATTTGTGCCAAAAATTACCTCACTCAAACATGGGACTGAGATTTTTAAGTGAAATGTCTTTGGAAGAGTTTTAAGTTGCCAAATTAGCCAGTTAGCTCACCTGATGCCTGACTCTACAAGCACAATCTGCGACCTGTTGACCATATTTGCACATTTTGGAGTTTTCTGTGGATTCTCCTAGTAGCAATATTCAGATGCCTTTTTTATCCAAACAGTGAATTGTTTCTGCTTTAGGGAGGATAAAATCCTTTACATGAAGTTCTTTCGCCTTATTTTTAACTTCTTCCAATATCTCAGCTTCTTTCTTCTGGAACCGCTCTACTACTTTCTCGCTTTGCTCAACAACATTTTGAATGACATCTAGCTCAGCAGTCACGAAAAATGGACCTGGGACTGGCTACGCTGCAATGCCGTTGGATCATACTTAATTTTCATAAATTTTCTTTTGATATTCCTTAATCACTGGATGTAGTGGCTCGTTAGAAGTCTTTACTTTAGGCTTTCTTGTCTTTTTCTTTACTTCGCCACCATCCTTGACAAGTTGATCTACAAGGCGACTGCTAACTTGAATTCGGAAGGAATCATCCATGTTTTTCAACCACTGAATAGTTCACAACAAAAAGTATTCAACTTAAAAACAGTTAGGATTAAAATATCTAAATCTAACTCAAGACAATATTAATTATCCAAAACAAAATCAACCGCATCAAATTCATGCGATTTCATGAGGCAGCTCGCTACAGGTTACATCTATCTGTGCTATTCTTCATTTGATTTATGATAATAAGTGAATCTAAAGTCTGAATGTGATGTGACACTACAGCCGTTCTTCTATAAAAACAATGGTGAGAACTCATACTCATGTACGCATACTCGTTAAATTGTTATACTCCAAACCCTCATGGAAACAATTGATGGAACTATTCAACAAATACATTTCTATCATTCAAAGACAATAACCCTCTTGTTTGCCACTGTCTTTGGCTATCGTCGGCACAATAGACATTTCCCTAGTTGCGCACTAAAATGCAGAATTCTAAACTCACACATCAAGCTACAAAAAATACAAAGAAAAAATCTCAAAAAACAAGAGAAATCAGTCAAACACAACTCGGTCAACTTCACTAGTTGAACACTAGAAAAGCCATTATAAGTTTACATCCAAACACAAAGCACACACATTAGACTTTAACGAATCAAAATTCAAAATCATCAAATCCGAATGAGAAAAGGTTGAAATACAATACATTCCGATTGTCTCCGCCGTAGAGAAGCGCCGCCGATTTGCGCGGTGATTTTTCTTCTCGCTGCTACGAGAAATTGAGATCAAAACGGTATCGTAAAATATTTGGACCATTTTGTAATTTATGAAAAATGCTGATGGATGGCTTACAAGTTACAACATGCCATGATTGAGCCCGATTTGGGCCCATTTACGGCAGCCCAGCTGCATCCTTATCCGTTGAAAACGAGTACGAACGGCTCTCAATTCGCGCTCGACGTAAATGGCATCACTCAGCAGCGTCGCCGGCGTTGCTACCTGCTCAATATTCCGTACGAAATTCACGCCGCAAGTGAAGTCAAAGCCGAGAATCGTCTGCATTGGATGGGTACTTTCGTCACTATTTTAATGGCTTGCTTTTTTGATATATGATTAGTTGTACTTTGTGTGACTAATTTGTGGTTGATATTCTTGAATTTGAATTTTGTTGAACGATTGTGGTTTGGTTTTGTGATTGAAGGATCCGGAAGGTGTGCTCGGTCCGCCTCGAGGAGATCATATAGCTAGATATGAGTTTAAGAAGAAGCTACAGCAGGATGCAGGAGCTAGAGAGGATTTTGAACGTCAGGTTCGGGAGGAGAAAGCGCGCCGTCAAACACTAAGACAAGTATGTGGACATTTGATGTGTTTTTATTATTATTGGAAATGGTGAATGAAATTAAGAATTTTTTTATATAATTGTTTTGTGTTCAGTCTCGTGTGGTTCCGGATACTGCTGGTGAGCTGATTGAGTACTTTTTGGATACTGAAGCTCAAGACATTGAGTTTGAAATAGCTCGGTTGCGTAATCGGTATGGCATTTCTGCTTGTATTTATTTAAAGTTGTGGTCTGTGTAGTTTTTATATAAAGCTTGAACGTGGATTAAGAATCTAAGATAGCTGATAATGAAACATGTTTAATGGTGCTGGTGGCAATAAGATTGTGATGTAGAAAATGAAAATAAATGTGTACAAACAGAAACAATCTTTAAGTGTGATATTTTTATTGTGCAAGGAGGTACTCACTTAATATCTTATTGGTTTAATATACAATGAATAAATGCAGTTTGAATGATGAATTCTTTGCACACCTGAAATTTGAGCTGGGCCAGCTTCGTTTTGCTGTAACCAAAACTCAGGTTCTTAATTGAGACCCTATGGTCCCTCTCAAATATTATTTTTATTGTTTACATTGGACATTTAGCCAACCTTTTCAGATAGTGAATACTGTTTCAGGCCATGGAAGACAGGGTGCTGGAGCTTGAAGCTCTGCAAAAGGCCCTTATGGAAGGATCAGGTTTTTCTGATGCCTTACCTGCTACTGCTAATAACAACATACACACAGAATAAATTTAAATGTCAGTTTCTTATGTTATCTATGATGTGACAGAGGCGTACGACAGAATGCAAGGTGACCTTGTGAAAGCGAGAGAAAGTTTAGCTAAAATTTTGACATCAAAAAACATGAAACAAACGGTATGACAAAAGTAATGAAAAGACTTTTAGATTGCATTAGTGTGGTGAACTTACTGGTTTTAACATCTTTTGTGTTCAGTTACTCGACATGGTGGAGTTGAATGAGATTAATAGGTCCTTACTAACACTTCTTGATGAAAATATTGCCAGCGCCCATACGAGTAATCAGGTAAAGTTTGAGACCATATTCTTAACTTTTGAACTTATAGCCAACTGTCTAGTCTGATATTCTGGTCCATGCTAATGCAATTTGAGAAGGTGGAAGATGTTATGAACTCCCTCTAATAATATTAGATGGTATTGGCTTTGTTTGGGAGTCGTCACCTTCTCTTTTTGGCTGAAATGGATGTACCACCTCTTCAGTAAAGCCTTAACCTTTGTATTCATCTAGCTGATTGACAATCTATAATCCGAAATTGGATAAAGAATAAAACTAATATACTTGGTACCCTATTTACTCTTATAGCAGAATCATGTGTTTTAATTATACTAGTGAATTGTTGCTAAAACTCTTTTGGTTTGAACTCATTGTTGATTCTATAGAAACAAGCTGCTGAGTTCATGGAAAAGCTCCGTGGAGCTGTTCTCAAGTACATGACGGCATAGAAGGTGCGACTACTTGTGTATCTTGGATGCATTACTTACAAGACATCATTAAAGATGCCTCGTATTTTTGTATGAATCTCTATGGCATTAAATGGTTTTGTACTTATGTAAGAGTAAAATTTGTTTTATCAGTTTTCTCTTATGTAAATATTAACCAGATTACTACTGTCTGTTGCAAAGAACTTGTATGAGTTAAATGCATCTTCATATGCCTGCTCGCAAATATACAAGGCACGCCACGGAGCTCAGAAAATAGAAACAGTCATGTTTGGTACACCGGTGTAAGTATGTACTGATTGGATTAAAGACTGAAAAGCCCTCCATTTGTTACGTGCGTAAACTAACATAACTAAGCACAAAAACCAAACAGACACCGAAAGGGTGTTTTAGTCATTCACTCCGAAACTAGACTCGGCATCGCTGCAATTTCCTTACCCGAAGACCCGAAAGGAAGAAAAGCGTACACGACGAGCCCACAACGAATCTCCGGAAACCGAAAATCTAGAGAGAGAAAGTTCCTTCGTGCTCGATCGTGATCTCGCTGATCCATCCATCATCGATACGATCGTCTTTCAACCGATTACTTGCATTTTCATCTTCAATCTAATACCTAATTTAATCGTCTTCTTCACTTGCAAAACCCTAAAATGTCTTCATCCTCCAACACTAGCGGCGGTGGCGGCGGACGGAAGGAGGCTACTCTGAATGGATCGTCGACAGAAATGAAGAAGATTTCTGTTGAAGTGGCTGAGGAGAAAGTGAATGATACGGTTGGAAGCTCGTCGGACAAGGCGGCGAAAAGGTCGGATGAGGTTGCTGCGGAAGGTTCGCGAAGTGGAGGTGATGGGGGCAAGAAGGCGGTGTGGAATAAGGCGACTAATGGAGCTAAGGAGGTTGTGATGGGAGCTGACTCTTGGCCTGCGCTTTCAGATAAGGGTAAGGTTCCTCAGAAGTCGTTTGGGGAGCCTTCCAAGGGCGTTACGGAGTTGATTGTCACCTCATTGCAGGTTTCTTTCTTTATATTGTATTGTATTGCGTTGAGATTTGGTACTTTTATAGTTGTTAATGACTAAATGAGCTGAATGCTGATGATATATACTGGACGGATTGTCGAAAAGGTGAATCTGCATTTTGATAATGTAATTAATAGAGTTACCAAGTGCTGCTTCTTATTCAGTATGGTGAATTGCAGGGAACTACACCTGTGCATTCTCCGCGCAAGCAAGTGACTAGTAACCCACATCCTAACTCTGTGCAAAGCAATGCTCATCCAGCTCGCCAGAAATCTTTCAAGCGACACGGAGGCAATGCTTCAGGCAATACTAATAGTTTCACACAGCCACTACTTTCACCTACACCCTCTAATCACTCCCCGTCCTCCTCAGTGCCTTCTAATCAGAACACCACTAGTTCTCACAAGGTATTAGAATCTGGACAAAAGGGTGCATCTGAGACATTGTCCCATGGTACCAGTGACAGGGCGCAGCACAATGATTCACCAAGGAAGGGAACAGGGAGTCACCAGCATGGGGATGGTTCATACAGCCATCGGTATGGAGCTAAGAAAGATCAAGATCGCCCTAGTCGTAATTGGAATAATCAAGGAAGCGTTAATGGCAGAGATATCCATCCACGGCCTTCTGGAGGTTCACCCAGAGGAGTCATTAGGCATATGCCTATGCCACATGTTCCTGCTGTGTATGTAGCTCCACCATTATCGCCGACCATGCGACCTTTCGTTCCTCATGTTAGTTATCCTGGTGAGTTATTACTTATGTCCTATTAAATATATTGTAAATGAATTTTTTGTTCTCCTGATTCATATTTTTTCTAGATTTTCCATACTATATCATTCCTGTTCCACCTGAGTCAATCAGAGGCATGAGCATCCCTTATCCTGCACCGGCACCGCATCAGATGTTCATGCAATATAACGACCCTGAGCTTTATCTAAAAGTGAAAAATCAGATTGATTACTACTTTAGGTATTAACATACTCTCTTATCTTTGGTCTCACTTAACAACTTTATTTTCTTGTTTATATATTTTTCTAGCACCAGGTATACTCAGATAAATTAAATATCAATCAACCCTGACATTGTTAATGGTGATTTCAGTAACGAAAATTTAGTAAAAGACATCTATCTTCGGAGTAACATGGATGTTGAAGGTTGGGTTCCTATTGAACTGATTGCTGGCTTCAAACAAGTGAGTCTTAATTTTGTATATTGAATCTTTCGAGCATCTTTTTTTAGTCGTGTTTTTATTCTCATGTTCATAGTTGTTTCGTGTTGATTCCTTTCGATGAATTAAAGTAAAACAATATATATTTCTTCAATATATATTCCAAATATTTGTTTCTCCGCCAAGTGTGTAAGGATATACACATACGCCAAACATCAATTTTACAACATCAGGGACGCCATCAACCTACATTCTTTGTGCAATTAATTTACTTCAGTTCGACCAAGTATAATAAACATTTTAAGGTAGTTGCATCCTTGCATCACAACTGGGCTAGCGAAAGAGTTTTCATGTCAAGGCTGGCACCAAGTGATAAGAGTGCGTTGAGATATTTCTCACATTTAAATGATGAACTTTTTACAAGTCTAAATGTAAAGTCTGACTGGGTTTGATTCACTGGCGGTATTTAAGTTGTGGCCAGTTACGACTTTACAGTTAACAATACATTTTCCACCTTAATATTGCAGGTGAAGAAATTGACCAACAATATTGTGTTTATAATGGAAGCTATTCAGACCTCAGTTGTGGTTGAAGTAAAGGTAAATGGCTGACTGCTGCAATTTTAATCGCTAACACAGAGATCATTGATTAAATATGTGCAAGAGAACTGACTTTCTTTTGTGGAACATATCTCACTCTTGATAAAAATTATAAAATGGTTTTGATAACGTGTACAAAACTTAAGTTTTTTGTTTGTGTTTGCAAGGATGACAAAGTGAGAAGGCGAAATGATTGGATTAAATGGTTGATCCCTGGATCTTTAAATGTTCCATCTCCGTCGACTAACCATGATCCTGGGAGTTCTAGTACTTTAATTGCCCGCATCCAGGAAATCAACATTGATAAAGAGAATGCTGACATTCCAAGCACATCCTCACCTTCTAGTGATCCATCATTTGAGCATCTAGGTCGCTAATCGTGCAGCTCGGAACAAATGTGAGGAAAAGCAATGCTGATTTTCGAAAGGAGAAATAAGTATGGAAAGAAGGGAACAAAGATCAGTGGGGTGACTGTCTTGGATTTCTCATGACAATTTTGTTCGTGCCTTGTCCCAAAGCTAAATGATATTCTGGTAATCAGAGGTTTTATCAAATCAATACCATGAGGGAAAATTGTTTCAAGTTGTTTATACAGATGAACTAAGCATGACAGAATCTGTTTGGGTATACTAAATTGTGGAATCCGTACTCTTGCATCTGATTTAATGTCCTAGTTTTGTGTCAATATGTATGTGTTCTCTTGTGTGCTAAAATTATGCACTATCTCTCAGTTTAGCCTTTTAACTAGGAAGTCATACAATCTCTTAGTTTGCCTTTACATCTTCTGAACTAAGAACTGGAGGTTCAAATAGGGATAGATGTCATAAAATGATACAAACTCAGAGCCTGACTGTGCTCATAACTATTTACTTTTCAGCCCTAAATGACATCTGCGTAAATATTGTACTTCTGTCTTCTAGATATGCTGTTGAATAGTGTAATGCTTTATTATATTATGAAGTTTCTCATGTTCAGCATAAATCTAATTTACCTTAAGCGTTGATTATCAAACTGATTCATTTCTAGCCTATCATGATTTTCTGGCAAATTTATTATTTTCTCTGGTTTAAACAAGTTCTTTCACGAATAAGTCCATACACTGACATTATTTCCATTGCCTGAATGCAACTCATAGTCACAGTTGCTTCAGTGGCAAAAACTAAAATTCACTGGGAAGCCATAAAAATGTTGAGTGATTAAGCTTGAGCTAGAACTTAAGTTTGGCAAGGAATATGGTAAGACATTAGCTTATGGTCCACGAAACACTTGTATATTATACTGCCAAACTTTAGATCATTGTGGAGATCAACAGAAGGATACTGACTCATTCCTACATATACTACGCTAAATCAGAGAATGGAACATGCCTTCGACTTGCTTTTCTTCTTTTTCTGCTTCGGTGACTGAAGTACAACCTTAATGGCTGCATCAAACACTGCCTTCACATTCTGCACATCAATGATTTTATCATTTAACAACTATTACAAGTATATGTTAATCTGGGTATGCGTGACAAGTATAAATATACCTGCTGTGTTTTTGAACTACATTCGATGTAACTAGGTGCACCAATAAGCTTCCTCAGCTCCTCGCCCTGTTAATATAAAAACTATCACAAGTCGTAACATGAAAGAGTGAGGAAACTTTCGTAAAAGAAGGGGAAAAGGTCCTCTCACCTGAGCTGTTGTAATAGGAACAGCACCCGGATGGTCAATGAAGAACTGCTGATCATCTCGTAGATCTAGTCACATAAACAAAAACCACAGCAACATTATTCAACTTGTGAAATTAATTTTTCTGGTTGCGTAGGTCTTTAATGTTATTCAAATCGATGTGCAAAGAAAGATAAGGGAACATTGTTTTCTGTTAAGCCTGAATTTCCAAAACCTTGAAATAACTTCTAATGCGGGACAACTAAGTTAGAGTTGTTTGTCACAGTAATATTCTCCAGTTTCCTTACAATGTTTCCTCCTACTATCATCTACCGTTCTACATCATAAATTCTGTAATAAATTGCAATTTCAGTTCAAGACTCCAACTAGCTTCGAGCACTAAAGTATATAACTACAAATTAACCTAACCAGAAGTCACCAACTAATATCTGATAAAATTACTACAACGTCCAACTGTATAAGTAACCTCATTAAATTTAAATCTTAAAGAAAAAATGATAAATATAAGTCTGCTGATCATTATTGACAAAAAGTAAAGGGCTAACCAAGCTTCGTCCCGACAAGAACTACAGGTATGTCAGGAGCATAGTGCTTCAACTCCGGAATCCACTGAAAAAAAGAAGAAAATAACCAACATACAATTAGACTTAATTCGTCCAAGCATAGCAAAATGCAGCCACTAAAATTTTCTACAGAGTAATATTCATCCAAACCTTCTTAGACACGTTTTCATAACTAGCCTTGCTAATGAGAGAAAAAGCCAATATGAAAACATCCGCCCCGCGGTAACTCAAAGGTCTTAATCTGTTGTAATCCTCTTGACCTATATAACATTAAATGAATAAATAAATTCCAAATCCACGCAAACAACAACAAAAGGGACTGAAATTGCATACCTGCCGTATCCCAAAGCCCTAGGTTAACAGTGGCTCCATTGACAACCACATTAGCACTGAAATTATCAAACACAGTCGGCACATAATCCTGTCAACATCAAATCACATAGAAAAATCAGAATAGAAATGAATCAGAAAATTTGAAGAAAATGAAAAAACAAAGCATGAAATTACAGTGGGAAAGGAATTGCTGGTGTAAGAGATGAGCAAACACGTCTTGCCAACAGCGCCATCGCCGACGGTGACGCACTTGATAAACTTTGAAGCGCTCATTTGAACTCTTCACATCTGATTAACAAAACTACGGGATGATCGGAAAACCTAGTTTTGCGATCGATGAAAGTGAAACGCGAAGAATGTGTGAATCAAACGACAGAAGCGGAAAGCCTTTGAAACGTTCTCAACGCTTGTTTTTTATTAGCTGTAATTCTCCATGTTTATTCAGTGTGTATATATTTTAAATGTTTTTTAATCTTTTATATGTTTGATTCACATGTTTTTTATTAATTTCTCTTATAGCTGTCAATTATATTTTTTTTGATATTATTCCAAAGGTGATAAATCGTAATTTTTTAGAAAGACTGCATTTAATCCGACAGTATCTAAAAATAGCTTCTAAATCAGAAAATAGTCTCAGATATACCATTCAGGAATCTAGCCGTTAACTTGTTTGATTCGTATTTCATATATTGACATTAGGTCCAATTTCTCGGCAAAAGTTCTTTCAGTTTCTTGGAAAGACTGCGCTGTATGTCACTTGGAGCTTACAAAAGCCTACCTAGTATCCCAACTTGTCCAGCCCATTGCCATCTTCAGGTTTAAAATTCATTGGATTTCCTTCTATAAGAGCCCCTGTACTGGCAAATCTGATTGCTCCTTAAACAGCCCAACTAATATTTGCTTTTCTGCTTTGGAAGACTTAATGTACTATTCATACTCAAAGGCATTCTTGGTATGAGCCAACTGAATACAATTTCTTGAAACCTGGACGATAGCAGTATTAAAAGATCAGCAGACCAAAAATGCACCAGCAATATAATTACTGTATTATACCTTGTTTTTGAGTCTAGTTTTTCATGTTGAACTTGCATATAGGACAGAAGGCGGCCCAACGAGTCAGCCAGGAATCTACGCATTTGGCATGAAAATCTGAAGCACAATCAAAAGAATCAGAAACTGAAATATGTTTTTTTTTCAAAAGCAGCTATTATAGCATAATGAATGATACATAGCTGGAAATATTAAGACTTACAATTACAAGGAGATGTTTGTAATCAACTCTTAAGAGTTTAAGACAAAGTTGAAACTATAGTAGATACAAAAGTGACCCAAAACTTTTTGTTTGTTTGTTATTAATTACTCATGGAATGGCGTGTCCATGTTTTTCTCAACAATTCATTTAGTTTAAATCTTAGAAAACTGATTGACAGTAAAAACTTACGCTTACAAGTGTAAATCATCAAAGAAGTCTATATTCCTATATAACACACTTATACCTAAGTAACCATACCAAGACCACAAGTGATACAAACTAAATGGCAGATTGTTAGTGCATCATTTAAAAACATTATAGAGAAAGGTACTAAACCATGTTGGCAAGGAAGAACTCTCAAGTTTTCTCCATCTTTATAGTCTTCAAGGCAAATAGAACAAGTTTCTCTTGCATTTCGACCGTGAGGACATGACGAGTTAAACGAAATAGAAGGAAGGACATTGACCAGTTTGGCATCAATTACTGGAAGGTGATGGTTAGAATTTTGCAGATACAGGCGGCGATATCGAGCAATGAGAAGCGTAGCCAATACACAGAGTATCACAAAAAGAGAGATAATAGATATCCACAACACAGTCCACGCTGCAGCTTCAATTGACGGACTGATACAACATTCACCTTCTTCTCCACTAGCGTGATCTTTCAAAAATACCCCGGCAGCATTTGATACAAATATTGCATATACGTAAATACCCTTTGAGTTCCCAACCACTGAACACAAATCACAGAAAATTTTAGCATGTTTTCGCTAGAAGAGATAAAACGTAAGTGAATTAAGTATATAAATGTTAAGCTACATGCTGATGAGACAAATATCAGAATCAATCCACGCAAATATGCATGTACATCACAATGAAGCGTACCACTTAGAAAAATGTAAACGGGACTCACTTGACACGGGACTCCTATTCTCTTTATCATCATACACAATTGCAGCCTCATATCCCGCAGATTGCGCATTCCGAACTTTATCTTCAAACACACATTTACCTCTTCTAATCAAAACAAACCTACTTAAACCATCTCTATCATATCCAAAACTATTCTTCAACGGCGAACAGCCATCCGCAGGATCCGCCACATACAAGGCTCCGCAAATTCCACTACCGTTGATCAACATCGCTACAAATCAAACGAACAACTTCATAATCAGATAGATGAATACAGATAACAACAAAATGAACAAAATCAAGTATAAAATTAGGTTACAGAATCTGGCCGGAGTGTGGTAGAACGATATCGGATAGGGTTTCAGAACCACGACGGCCGAAATCGGACGGAAAACGTACAGCAGAAACGCTGACGTGTACAACAAGAAGCTTCTGTTCGCATGTGACTCCATCGCCGCTCTCGCTCTCTCCGAAGCTGCTCAACCGCTTCACTTCCTCCCTCGGTTTATTATTAAATCTCGCGCTTGTAACCGAGTCGACCAATTGGACCTAAATTGAAGGCACTACGGGGATATTAAGAATAATTGAACCGGACTTCCGGCGGCTCGACCATTACCGATCTCATAACGCTTAACGTTAAATTTAAAGGAAATAATGTTTTTTTAGATTATCAGGGGGACATTCATTTTTTAATAAGACGAAAAAAATATAATCTCAATCGTTAATTTTTATTAATTTAGATATCATTAGATTGATATCAATAACCGTCAATCATCAACAATCCGTATTTTTTACAAATCAATTTTAATTTCGACCATTAAATTAATTAAATCAACAACCAAAATAATATTTTTACATCTCACAAAATTCATTATTTTATTCATAATAACGGTTAACATTTCTCATTCAGTCTATGGCACGGTTCACGTTGCTTGTCGTTTGGTGTCGTCGTTTTGCACATTTCCAAACCGAATCGGCGTACTGATCCGAACCTTGTGGCTTCATGGGCCGAACCCTTAGGTGTAAAAGGAAAAATATCTTCATGCATCTAGAAATATCCAACGCTCCAGTCGTTGAAAAATATCATAACCACCAAGTCATCGTCAGCATCAAGACTGAAATGGACGGCTCAGATGTCCCACTCGCCCCACCCGACCCGTATTCCATTGTCGAGTTAATCACAGCCACAGGATTCGCCGACTTCTGACTGCAGCAAAAAATATCAGCAACAGAGTCAGTTAAATACCACACAAAACGCCACCGTACCAACGTAATTATCAAAATCAATCTCGTCGGCGAAGAAGTTATAGTATACGGATTGCGGAGTACCTGTTTGCAATGGCAGGGCAGAATGTGATGACGTAATCACCGCCAGCTTCACATGTAAACGTACTTGACCCATCGTCATAAGCGTAGCTATACGCGCGTGGACAGGCGCTTTTGAACATTTGAGAGTACGCGCTCGGTTTACAAGTATCAGGCGTAGCGTACGCGCCGCTACAACAGAACTTTTCATCACCAAATGCTTCACATGCGCTTCTACACGCAACGCCTTCACTCGAGTCGTCAAACGACGTCACTTTGAGTTCGTTAGGACACGCGCTGTTCAAATCAACAGAACATCCCGTGGCGGTGCAGTTAGTGGTTGAAGACGGTGAAATGAGGATAGGGAGATTGTAACCGTCGACTAGGCTGACGTCGTAGAAATCAAGGTTGTTATTTCCGTTTAAGGTGAATTCGACTAAGGTGGCAGGAGGTGTAGCACCGGCGCCGGAACAGGAGAGGGTGTTGGAGCCGCAATCACCGGTGAGGCAAGTGAATTGGTTGGTTGTGGATTCGGTTTTGCAGTGGGTACGACCCCATAATCTGCCTGACCAGAGGTTGGGAGTGGGACGGTGGTGGATTCGCCGGAATTGAGGACGAAGCCGGTGGTGGGGAGTTGGGATGTGCCGGCGCCGGAGAGTAGGCCTGGCCAGACTGTATATTTGCAGCTGTTGAGGATTGTGAAAGTCGTCGACTTTGATATCGGAATGCATATCAAGCAGCTAAAAAGAGCTAAGGGCTTGATCGGAGTCGACGGCGGCATCGTTTAAGTATGTTTTTGTGGTTGTCGGCTTTTGAGGAAGTTGAGAGTTGTAAAGGTTGTGGGTTTATAGAAGTGAAGGAGTCACGTGACGATCACGTGCTTGGATGAACCGACATTGGTGAATGTAATGTGCAGATAAGGGAATGTTGCATTGGAATATTTTTGTTTTTTTGGGGATTTGGTGGCCACAAACAGTCTCACTTTGGTGGTATTAAAAATTGAAAGGACAAAGATGGTGAAGACCTGTTGTTTAATATTCGGAGGCTATGAGCCCAAGCTGTCAATAGTTCTGGGATTTGATCACAACTGGGAGGTATGTGTGTCAAATTATACACTGTTGGTCTTCGATCAATCTATTAATCACCTGAGGATGTATTGGTATGTGTGTCAAATTATACACTGTTGGTCTTCGATCAATCTATTAATCACCTGAGGATGTATTGGGAACCCTTGTTGGGACAATGCTGATGAAGACTTTAACTGCACAGCATAAGTTGAAGATCGGCAAGTTGGAAATACAGAGCTTGATCTGTCAGCAGTTCTCGAAAAGAATCAAGTCTCAACTTGTTTTATTCAGCCTTCCGGAAACAAAAGATAGCTGAAAGCCTAAAACAAGATATAATCGGTCATTTGGCTACCAAATATTTTTCAAGCTACTATACAGATAATATTCCAAAGTTTACATACTAAGATTTAACATCGTTCAACCAAGTAAATGTTTATCCGACTCACTGCCTTTTACACAAGCTACCCATAACTACATTATATTCGGGATAATAGATGGAAGAACTGACCTGCTTTACTTCATTTCTATACAGCGGCAGTATTTCACACATCTTCAACCATGAGCACGACAGGGAGTTGATTCAATTGTTTAATTTATATCAAACTGGATCAGAAGTCCCTTGATCGTAACAGACATCTTCTGTAATAGTAGTACAATATTCTAGAGCAGATACTATAAAGAACTAACTAATCTTATAGGTAACTGTAACGGAAATTGTAACTGAGCAATTGCAACAGTATTAAGTTCGGTAAACATACCTGTTATATGATTTGATTGGTTAAATCGGTAAATCTACAAACCACACGGTCCACACAAGACTTCATTTCATTGTGCATTGACGCATATAAATGACAACGAAACTATATGACCGAGGTTCAAAACAAAAAACAGATGCCACAAATAAAGGATGCCATGCCAGCCATTACTAGTGAAACAAAAGGTAGTGTATTCAAATTAATTAATAAACCCAAAGAAAGTCGAACCTTTCGCCAGTTTTATCATTCCAGTTGCTCAAAATATACTAAACAGGCCAGCCATCTATGGTGTCAAGATCACCGATCAGAACAAGAGCAAACCGAACAGGGAAAATGGACATCAAGATTAACTAAAATTATTTATAACCAGAAAACTACGATTAAATTTCAAAGATTAATTACCTAGTATGTCTTCATTTGAAAATAATATAGGGTCAATCTACTATGAAATACCTACGCCAATCACTATTTTAAACTATAACTGAATAAGACAACCACCCAAACACTTGGAGGAAATCAGGTGGTAAAATACATGTATGAAATGACAACGTTCTGAATTCAATTCTCGATCAAAATGTTTGTGATTCAAGATAAGTGTATACCAAAATGTTATATCATTTGTAATTGTAAAGCTAAAAATATTCTAGTAGTTGATTGTATGACGAACCCTTTTGCTATGCTCATTCAACTTTTTCATGCTTGCTTAGCATCTGCAGCTTTCCTTTTTTCCTTCCGCTCTCTCTTCTTTAAAGAAGTCATACGTGCCTTCAATATTGTTGCATAGGAGGCTTGAAAACGCAGGTACTCTTTAGCACCCAACTGAAATGCCATGAAAGCACACAGTGATGTTAGTCCCTTAAATTATGACAGAGTGCACAGGGTCCTATGAGGGATTCACCAAGCCAAATGAGACCACTCAGCTGCAATCAGTTTGATGGATTTCTATTATACTGACTACATCAATAAGAAACTAATCAGTCAACATATCTGGGATAGTCGCAGTGTGCACATCATATAAGTGATTTGTATTTCTAGAAATTCGTTGAGCTATTGCTTTATTTGTAAATTAACTTTATAATCCCCTTAGATGCATGCTGGGCCAAAAGCATCTACCTTTAAGTATATGAATAAGAATAAATAACAGCACAGCAGCTACGATTTTCTCTCATACTTTATTTCCATCCCTCAATTTTCAAGCAAGGAAACAAGGCCTAAATGTCATCAATCATCTCAAACGGTGATGCATATGCAACATTAAGAGGAATCGGAAATCAGCTGAGAATAAGGTTACTACAATGAAGATGCTTCTTAAATTCCCCCATAGATGGATATAATGATATATCTATCCAGAAATCCCCAAAGTCCATTTCATGTGAATCATTATTATTTACTTATTAAAAAGGCATCCAATTTAGCCACGTAGCATTTAGCTATTCATGTGAATCAGTATTTGTTTGAGCCAAGAAAGAGTGTTTATATATGTACTCAGCATAGACAGGGTCGAACCACATACAGATGCTTTCCTATATGCCACGTAGTATACAATATACATCACCCTCTTCAGAAATGAAAAACACTTTTAAATTAAAATATTTAAGATAGATTCATACCGAAGTAGCAATTTTCTTCTTCCCATCAGTCGCTCGTACTAAACACCTATACTCAACTGTCTCACCCTTCGTCCGCAACTTATTTCTATCCGCCTTGGACTTTAAAGACGCTACACACACAAAGCCAAAATCACATCAATATTTTAATCAATTGAATTACAATACTGCATTAATGTGTGCAACTTCTTACATCGCTTAAAGTTCACCCAAACAGAACCCTTTTCTCCATTGCGTTCAAACATGCTACTTAGTTCACTAAGAAAAGGATCCGGCTGCAAGTTAACCTACAAACAGCTCACCAGTCAATATCCAAAATTCAAATCAACATCCTAAACTGTAAACAATCAAGTAATAACTTCCATGTATTCAAAATTGAAGCTAAAAATGATAATCAACATCGAATAGCACAAAATGTATGCAAATTAAGAATCAACCAAAATCAGGAAACGCAGATCAAGGCCACCGATTTATGAAATTATGATGCGGCAACACGAACATGGAGTAAATTAAACGTACCATGACGGAGCAGATGGCGAAGAGCGAGTAGTGCGGTCAGTCTCAGAAACCCTAATTCAAAATCTGGATGAAGACGGCCGACCCGATCGCGATTCCTCGACGTTGACGTGTTTTGATTAATTGCAACGCACACCCTGTTTTTTACGAATGTTCAATTTACCCCCTCTTAGATTTTTGATTTTCTTTTTTACTTTCGAAACTAAATTGCAACGCACACCCTGTTGTTTAAGAATGTTCGATTAACTCCCCTCTAAGATTTTTGATTTTCTTTTTACTTTAGAAACTATTTCAATTTCAGTGGTGGTATCTGGAAGATAATACAATACAAAAACAAATACAGCAGGCATGGTTAATAAGCAACATTTTACATTCCCTTTACTAGAAATAGAAACATTTCAACACATAGCTAACATAAGACTTCATTAGGATACAAATCAGATACTGTCCATTCCGGTATAGGAGTTTAGACTGAGCTCCAACGAAGCTCGATGGCCACCAACATCATTGTGAAACCACCCATCAGTTTCTGATGTATTAATGTAGCGGAGACCATAGTTGCTGTCCTCACCATGCATGGGAAATAATGGAAGGGTTTCTATCTCCGCACCTCGAATTTCATCCCCAGATAATTCTTGATCAGCAGCTGATGCTAAAAACTCGTGATATTCTTCACTATTGAATTGTTTTCTTTGGTCGTAGATTGTGTATGGTGAAGTATAGGAGTATGGATGATGAGGTAAATGGTGATCCAGTCCTGCACCCCACCCGAAACTATGTCCCATTGATGACCCACCAGTAGATATCGAACAATCCTGAAGAAAACACAATTTTGCATCAGTGGTGTAAGAGATAAACTGAGACATAGAAGATGCGTACTCACATGCCACAAAACTAAATGCATATATATCCTGAAAATGATTTACGTTGGTTACACGAAAAATATAACCTAAGCAAGTAAAAGAACAATAGAGAACGCAACAAGGCATATGCAGTATGATAGCAAAATTCCAGATTGAGGTGCAACAAACTTTCTCCTATAGTACGATACATATTCATTATTGACCTCTACAAGGTACACTACATGCAACTTCATTTGCTCTGTTGCTAAGGATTCAGCTAGCTATAACACAACTTAAGGCAAATTAGTTAGCATTAACAATCATTTAGCTGATGATCACCTGATTTCCATTAGTGTTTAACCATGCAGGGAGATCATATAAATCAAGCATGTCAATCAGTTAGTTTCAGCAAGGCCAGACATCTACTTTCTTTTTCTAGAAGTGTTTCAAAAAATATTTAACTGAATTATTTGGGAGTAGGTAGGAACATCCGTTTTAAAACACTACTAATCATTTGCATATGTGATAGTATTAGTAAACTAACACATGGTTATTCATATTACTTCTCGTTAAGGCTAGAGTGAGAAATTAACAACGTACTCTGAAGCTCTTCTCCATTGTAATGGAACCACATCCAAACCCTGTCATCTGATTGTGGCCTAACAAAACAACATCAAACGCTTGAAATCACTCGTAACTCAAAATATAATCCAATAAATAAAATATTATAAAGAACGTGCAAGAGATTAAGTCACCATTAGGGTAACTGAGATGCTGGCTGTTGTTAGGGTATTTAGATCCAGTGTGCACATATGGAGCGGAAGAGCCTGAGGGTTTCCAGACAGTAGCAGGAGTGACAGGAACAAGCCCAGGGTTGTTGATGATGTTGTTATTGTTGATGTTAGTTGTGTTGAATCTCTTCTTTTGTCTCTCACGAGCCTTGTGGTTTTGAAACCAGTAAAAGACATTTTTGCCTTCAATCTTTCCGTACTGTCTTAATCTAGCTGAGATTCTCTGAATCTGGTCAGCATTTGGAGACCTGACTCCATTGTTGTAGTAGAGATCTTTGAGTATTCTTATCTGGTCAGTTGTTGGTGTCCATCTGGTGCTGCTACCGCCACTGCTTCCATTGTTGTTGTTGGTTTGTGATCTTGTTATGCTGTCTAACTTGCCACTGTTTTCATCAGCAATCATTAGATCCTGTTCCATGGTAAACAGTTCACTTTGAGAGTTACAAAGTGGTTATTGGGATTTCTTTAAGGGATGGTGCAAAAGAAGGAAGAAGTAAAAGCTATTTAGAGAGAGAGGGGGATAGCCTTAGTAGAGGTATGAGGTTTGAGGAGGGTTATAAATGGGTGAGGAAGATGAAGGTTTGAGAGAGCTAGGTGCAGATGATAGAAAGATGAAGGTGAAATATAAATAAAGAAAAGGTGGCTATGATGAAGGAGATGAATTTGTGATGAAAAAATGAGGAGAATATCAGAGAGAGATCTTGAGGAGAAGGACTGAAGTTGACAGACAGGTGTTATAAAAGGGAAGGGACAAAACAGAGTTTGGAAAGGAGAGGCCATCACTGGTTTTACTTGGATCAAAAGCTAACCTTCTTTTTATCTCTCACACCTTTACATTATCATGTATACTTTCACTGTTCTAGTGTATACTTGAATTATCATAAACCCTACCAACAACAAAAATTATGCATAGGAACATGAAAGAGATCTCATATCAGTAGTTAATGATTTGATGACCAAAGATTGAGATGAATGAGAAGTATTGAACACTCAATTTACAGTTTTACACTATAGCAGCATGCATACCATTATTAATTTCCAAAGTCCCTTATCATCTTGCATACTTAGTTGAGAGTATTCACTACAAACTTGAATGAGGCTTAATTTAGATTGTTCAAACATTGATTTAGTTTTATATGGTCTAGCAAAGGGATATATACTATAAGGAAGAAGCCAATCACAATGTACTGGGGAATAATTGAAAGGATGGTGGTTGATTGTAGACTTTGGGTTTGAGAGAAATGACTGAATGAATGAATGAAAATAGGAGTAACAACAAGAGCATGTAAATAAATACATGTAAAAAGTTTCAGCAGTGAGTGATGAAATGCATGGTTGATTCTCTTCATCGGTACATAAAGATATGTGGACACAGACTTTTGTGGACTGGCTTCTTCCTCCTATGCTGTATTGCTGTGTTGTATTTATGAATATAGGTAATGTTGTTACTGTGGGCCTGTGGTGTTGTGTTTTTCACTGTTCTGGCTTTGGCTGCAGGCCCCATCATAGTCCCTGACTGCAAAAATATTCTTCTTGTACTTTGCAAGTGACTTTCATGGTTCCATTCTAGAGTAAATAAATGACAATCAAAGACCTGGCTGCATATCGTATACCTCAGCTATCTAGTAAGTATGCATTTACTATCTTCTCTCTATTAGGGTCCATTATACACGTACTACCGGAGAATCATATAATAGGCTACACTTGATATCTTGCATGATGATAGACACATCTATTTGTCACGAGACACTTGTACAACTTTCTTGAATTTGAAGGTTAGGCATGCATACATACATTATATATATGGTTGCGTCAGCCTTCAGTGGCGATGCGAGTTTCACTTGATTAATTTGCATTCATATCACAAATGTGCATAGGTACCAATCCAATCAATATGTGAAATTAGACTAGTACTCCTCTCCATAGCTAGTCTCATAAAGTAGGAGTAATCACAATTCAGTATGAGATTCTATACAAAATTATTACTCCATTAATTGAAGTTGTGAACTGGTGATGTTTGAAAGGGGAGGGATACATGGAGCCAGGGGTAGAAATGGAATAGGATGATGGAATGATATCTTGATGTTCAAAAAAAGAGAAAATCTGACTGACCGAGCGCAGTACCGAGATTGATCAATAGACCTACTGAAAGCACGCGCCCCGTTAATCAATACATCTATTCAGTGCTTCCTCAGGGCCTAAACTCGAGCGTTTTATGCACTGATGTGCATGTACAAATACCTATATCAGCCTTTCTATGCAACTCTACACATACAATTAGGATCTTAAGCATAGAACTACACAATACGTGTACTACGGAGTAGTGTCTATTGCACTCAAATGTATACAAAAATTAGCTCTTCCATCTCCAGTGGTGGCCAGTTTGAACTGACTGGGGGTTAGAGATCAGCATAAATGAGATACCACAGTATTACTAGTAGTTTTATTGTTATTATTATTAGGTCAGGGTGCTAGGGCTGCGACAGGATTAGTATCATTCCCTTTTTGTCCTCAATCCATCCGTAGCTTAGCTCATTAGCTGGTGTTGCCGCAGATGTTGCAGCTAGTAGTCACATATCCTATACATCTTTCTTTTTCAAATCAATCTTGTATCTCTCTCTAGTCTCTCTGTGCATTATCATAAAAAACTTTCTTCATGTCATTTTCCATCTACTTGTTTTGTACGTCTATTTGTAACTTAACTTCTCTTGCTGGTTTTCGAGCTAATCAACTTTTTTGAGCTAGGGGAGGGATATCAGAATATCAGATCATGGACAAAAGGGAGAGAAAGAAGGGTTTAATGATTATGTTTTTTCAACAAAAGAGGTAGAGAGAGAGACTAGTGACTAGTGGTAACAGTGGTGCAATTTATTGAACTTGTTGACATTGACAGTTTTGCATCATCCACGAAGGAGATCCTCTTCTCTTGCTTTCTTCCTTTTCCACTGTTATCTTATACCATTACCGAGGCCTGTAAGCTCTCGGGCAACAACCTACTTGTTTTATAGCCCAATGCTCCACTACATGTACTAATTTTCATGCGACACACATCCACATGAAATTCTATGTAACAAAGTTATGGTCAAATTTGAACTGTCCCTAAATCATACATGATCTACATATTGACCAAATTCATGGAAATGCCAAATGAGTAAAGAAAACTTATGATCACTTATATTAGGATTCAGTAAATCACACTCATTAAATATGATTTGATGACAGAATTGAACAATTTCTGTAAAATACAGTAAATAGCATAACACAACTGTAGAATGTCAATCAAAGACAGCATAAAAGCAAAGAATGGGAGGGGGAATGTGATCAGAATATGTTTTTCAATGATTTAGAAAGGATGGATTGGGCTTGACAGGAACAAAGATGAAGCATTGGGAAGCTCAGCAGCAAAGCAAGCAGTCTTTATACTCCCTCTGTCCCATAATGTTTGTCCACTTTTCTTTTTGGGTGTCCCCCAATGTTTGTTCACTTTCATTCATTCACAACCACATGTTTTATCTTTCCTCTCAAATTCTTTAAATCTTTTATTCTCAACCACATATTTTACACTCATTACTATCTTAAATACCGTAAAATATATGTTTTTGGACAAATTTAAGGGGAGGGAGGGAGTAGTTTATAATCTGCTGCAGCAGCCTTTAATGTATAAAAAAAGTAACAATTTGAATGACCCACATTTCCAACCCTACACACTCCATATTTTTGATATTTTTTAAAATAATAATTTAAAAAGTTGAGTTTTTATTTTTACGCAATAAAAGTCTCAAATTGTTACTTCATGTATTTAATTTAGAAATAATAAAAATAAATTCATTAGGGACGGAGCGCAGCATCGTCATCGTCCATCGGACTCAATTTCTGAAAACCCTAATTGAGGTACCCACGTCTTTTTACCCCTATTTCGTTCTTTCTGTGAATTCCGTTGCTTCAGTTTCTTGAATTTGGTTACGTCGTTATGCGTTCTGCGATCAATGTATTTGTAATTGATACTGATCAGGGCTCCAATCTGGCTTATATTGAATAGTTGATGTCTGATCTGAGGGCGATTTTGAATTTATGCTCGATTTTTTGTGAATTTGGGATTTGGACTTTTTTGTTACTTAGGGTTTGAAAGTTCTAAAAAATTCAGCAACTTTCATGTATTAAAGTTTTGTAATATGTGTTTCTGAAAGAAAGTTTGCAACTTGTATGTTTTTGCTATCGAGTATTAAAATGTTGCGTGAATGTGCCTTTTTTGAAAATTTAAACTATACGATGATTCTAGTGGCTTACTAGTTTGAAATTTGGAAGGTAATGGAAACTGGGAATGGTGCTGATAAACCCTCGTTAAACGCTCAGACTAGTGAAACGGATGCTACTTGGACGCAGGGTCTGGAGAGGAGCCAAGATCAGGTAGATTTTTTACTAGCGAAGTTAATGGAATTTAAGGCGTGTGTACAAGTGTCTGGAGATGATACAAAGAAGGAGCTAGATATTCTATGGAGAAGAGTGAAAACGACTGCCACTTTATTGACGTATCTGAAATCGAAAGCCAGGATCATTGCAGATCCAAACTCAGCCATGGTGTCATGTGGCATTGATGGAGTGCGGCTTGTGGATAGAAATGGTACACTGTTGTCTGGTTCGTCGAGGAGTTTGGATTTTTCTTCATGTGATGGTCCTTAGTGAAGAAACGTGGATTGGAGTCAACAACCATCAAGGTTGTATAGATGATGAAGATGAAGAGTATATTGGGGAGGTTTTCAAGTCAGTGTAGATGGTATCTGATGTAATGGAAACTCTTGTGAAGAGAGTGATTGTGGCCGACTCAAAAGCAGCGGTTGATAAGAAAAGATAATTTTAAGTCAGCTGGAGATTAAAAAGAAGGCTGTGCAGTTAGAATCTATGGCTTTGAGGCTGGAGGATATGGAAAGTTTTGCATTAGGGACCAACACAATTTTGAATGAAATGAGGCAAAGAATTGAGGAATTAGTTGAAGAAACAATTAGGCAAAGGCAAAGAGCTGCAGAAAATGAACAGGAACTTAGTCGTGTGAAACAGGATTTTGAATCACTGAAATCATATGTTGGTGGACTGATTAATGTAAGGGAAGCACTGCTTTTATCAGAGCAACAATTTCAAACTCTTGAAAAGCTTTTTCAAAGGTTAGTATTAAAGTATCTGTGGCTGAATATGCTTATTGTTATGCCTTATGTTAGCAACATTGTGTATCAATTAGGTGTGGTAAGGGAAATGTGCGAAATGTTTTACAAGGTGTTTGCTTCTCACCTTCAAAGCCACTAGTGATTCATGCTAGTCGTTTTCTTTCAGGCATTTGTTTATTTGGACCTTTTAGTTCATCAATATTTTATTTAAGCAACAAAATACAGACTGCCCTAACGCGTGAAATTGACACTAGTCCGAATGTGCTTATTGTTATGACTTTATTTTCAACTTTGTTGATCAATTAGTGTGTGGTAAGGGAAATGTGCAAAATGTTTTACATGGTGTTTGCTTCTCACATTCAAAGCCGCGTTGTTTTCTTATATAAGCAACAAAATTACGGACCCCCTTACGCGTCAAATTGCACTAGTCCAAACTGATACTGTTCTGGGTTTTCTTTACCACTAGCATGTATCTCTGAACGGATAATACTGTCTGATTGTCTAGGTACGCGCATTATAGTGAGTTCTACTTGCTAGTCACTAGTTTATTTTTATTTTTGCTTCTTGTTCTTTCTTAAGTAACTTTTTTCTGAAGGACATCCATAAAATATTCCAATAATCCTTTATGCATATCCTTATTTGGTGTATTGCTATAAATTCCAAATTCTGTTTGATTTTCTGGACTGATTATAATATATATTTTATTGGTAACAACAGATTAGCTGCGAAGACTATAAAGTTAGAAGGTGAGAAGCAGCAAAAGAGGCGGAGGTCAAGAGATTGACAGACGACAATGAGAGATTAAGCACCATTCTTGATAAGAAAGAGGCCCAACTTTTGGCCTTGAATGAACAGTGCAAGTTTATGGCATTAAATGCCTCAAGATTCTAGTCAAATTTGCTGTGCTTCACTTTCTGTGTTTATCAAGTCTCAAAACCGTTCATCAATCTCTTATCTTTCTCAGCATCTTTGGATGGATGGGGAACTGGTGGTTATTGTTCTGTCCTGCTATTGCTATGACACTGGATGGATGGAAAAATGCGTTCTCAGTTTTCAGCTTTAAATCTATCGTTTTAGCTAATTAAAAGTTTCGTAAAAATCCATGCCTGCCCAAAAATGATATATGTAAAATATAAATGTTCTTATCTACGTAACTCTATAGAAACTTCCAAGAAACTGAAGGGTCCGAAAATTCCATTCCTCCTGTTGTAATATCTTTCTGATTCATTGAACATTTTGCAGAGACAAGAGTAACATGGATGCACATGGTGCAGAGGAAACAAAGAGATCACTTGGTCAATGTGTTCATCCTAAGGCAAGTAAACATGTTCTTTGCCTTTCAGCGAAAATGATAGCTTATGATCTATAAGCCTCATTCTTTTAAGCAAGTTCCTTTATCTTCGATAAACATGTGTTTCGTATTCTATCCTTTGTGTCCTATGTACACGCTAGTTTCATTGCTGCCTCATGTCTTGTATGTGCTTATCATTTTGTTAGTTCGGTCTGAAGCATTATGCTATGAAAACGCATGTGAAGACCCAGATAAGTGGCCGCACACCTTGAAACAATAATCAGCTTTGTATATCCATCATGATGACCCTTTTAGTTTCCATTATTCAGCTTTGGTATATGTGAACTATGCAATGCTTTTAGGTTCATCAGGATGCGTCGTGTCACAGGTTTTCCAGTTTAGTTTTCCGCTATGTAATGTCACAAACCTGTCAATATGTCCGCGATCTAGTTATATATTAGTACATGTGTACAACCTGCAAAAAGAATTTCCTCGTCTAGTCTATCATCCGTTAGAATGCTTTATTCGATGAATGACAAAATGAACAATATCATTAAAAGCATCTGAACAAGAAAATAAGTGAGAACATTAATGCTAATGTCTGCTAGATATGATGCAACAAATTAGGCTAAGCCCCGTGTTGTGTAGAAACCATGTCTCTACCACAAATATATTCTCTTCTGCATCGAATACTTCTGCTATGATCCCTGTATAAATACTCTGCAGGTAATCCCCATTGCCACAAGTTGAGCGAAACAGAAGCTGCTTAGAAGATCAGAGTATCATAAACAAGACTGCATGTTAAACAGAGTATCAAACACAGGACTGCATGGATATTAAAAGATCAGCAAAGGTACCTCAGGTTGCTACTCTTAAGCAAATACTGAAGAATAAGTGCACCGGTTTTGTAAGAAACAGAGAATGTGCCGATGCAGGTTCCCGCGTCAAAGCTCCAAAGGGGCATTTTGTGGTTTACGTCGGCGAAAGTAGGAGTAGACATATAGTCCCAATATCTTATTTGGCGTATCCAGAATTTCAGTTTATGCTTGAAATAGCTGCAGAGGAGTATGGGTTTAGCCATGAAACAGGACTCACCATTCCCTGTGATGAATCTTTCTTCCAGTCTCTAGTTTCAGTCATTGCTCATTAGGTAAAAACAGATGAGGACAACGAAATGCTGTTTGAAATGTATTCCATGTAAAACTTTTTCAGTTACATAGAAGCTTTTCCCACATGATTCGGAATAACAAGCCTTGAATACGACGTGGATTTTGGCAATGCAGTTAGTTGAACTCTTCGATTTCATACATTTCATGTACCCTTCTACCCTTTTCATGCCTTCAGATCTATTTCCCTTTCCTGTTCTTTTTCCTTCTTTAGGGTACTCCTTAAAGCTTTTCTTCTAGTTTCAATAACTAGCTTTCTCTCCGTGCCTTGAGACCTTTTGGCTCGACTTCATCGGGGTTTTTGACTGAGATCTGGTAACAGCTGGGACTACCTCCCCGGCTCTGTTTCAGCGCTTTTGGGTGGCTGAGGGCCAGTCTGTTGTCATCCTCGGTGGGTTGGGGTTTTGGTGTTTTTTGGTTATGGTTAGTGTGCTTGCGGGAGGTCGGACGGGGCTTGGGATCGGCCGGAACGATGGAGGCTCGGGTGGCTGGCGCAGATCTAAGGCTTGGGTGGCTCAGGGCTTGATGTGTGTCAGAGCAACGGTGGAGGGCGAGCTGAGGCTCAGGTGGCTCGGTTGGCTCGCGGGGCTGGCGCAGATCTGAGGCTCAGAGCGGATGGGAGGCGCGGCGGACGGAGCGGATGGGAGGCGCGGATCTGAGGCTCGGAGCGGATGGGAGGCGCAGATCTGAGGCTCGTAGCGGATGGGAGGCACGGCTTGGCGGCTTGGGTTCGAGAATCGCGGTGGTGGGCGGCGGCGCGGCACCGGGAGGATGGCAAGCAGCGAGACGCGACGGGGAATGGATGGCGTGCGGCGCGTCTCCTGGCGCTAGGGCTTCCTGTGTCGTGGACTTTGGTGTGGATGGGCCTGCTGGGCTGGGCCGTGTGGCTTGTGTTGGCTTCAGCTCCCTGTCTGGGTCTTGTTGCTCATGTCCCCCTGCCTTGTGTTGTTCCTGATTTCTGGTTCTTGATGACCTCTCGGCTTATGACGTCCTGGTTGCTGTGGAGCGGTTTCTCGAGTCCGGTTGGACTTTGGTGAGTGCGTTGGGATGACGCCGTATTTGGCCTGTTCTTCAACTGTCTTTTATGAGACTTTCTCGATGTAGAATTGTCTTAGGTTTTTCCTTCGATTATGCTTCATTCGCATGTTTTGTAATATCTTTATCTAATAAAACATCTCACCTTGAATCAAAAAAAAAAGTCCTGGGGCTAAAACACGAAACATTGTTGTTCTCTTATAAGAAATTTACAGTCAGATAGGTAAGCCCATTATACTTCATCAGTGAAATTTTGGGTTGCAGCCGAGAGGAAGTTGAGAGGATGATGACACGAGATTGCCAGTGGCCCCAGTCCACTTTGAGTTATGTTTATCACTAGATTCTTTTTGAATCTATCTGTTTGGGAAAATTACTGCTATTTGCTGAATCAGTTGGAACTGTGAACGGGGTGATAGATGAACGTAGTGATTCGGGTCCCTCGGATGATATTCTCTTACATAGTGCATCACAGTTGCTTATAACTTCCGTCATTCTTCCCTTGAGCTCCCCAAGGTCCACTTGCAATGCATGAACTGCACACAATTTCAGTCAGAATCATAAGAGACCGGGGCTGAATCATGAAATTCTTATTATGGAACAGATCTGAGTACTATTACTATGCTCAGTTTAATAGTTCTTAATAATAGAGGAAGGTATAAATCTGAAATTTTTAGAAGCTAAGAAAATTATGGCTTCTAGAGAAACACTGTCAGTTTTTTCACTGAAACAGTATTTAGCAAGTAAAACCACACCTGCCTGTTGTAAGTTGTAAAAAGCACAAAAACACCATCAAAATAATTCCTTACAATTGCAACTTACGATAAGTTTTCTAACTGATAGAAATTCTGCTAAGCTATCATGAGTCATGACAAACTGACAACATCTCAACATATCCACATAGTAGACTCTAGATGGAACTAATGCAATTAAGATATTGTGAATAAAACAACATTTTCTGGGTACTGACTCTCGTTACAGTTCCACACTCTGACCCCGAGTTCACACTTCGACATTTATTGAATCAGTCATTTGACTCATTTCGCTTCCACATTTTAGAATTGATTATGCGAGGAGATATAAAGTTAAGTAGATACGTTACCGTCTGATAAGTGCTGTGAAGTTGTTTTCATAGCCGATACAGAGTAATTAAAACGCTGTAAAAGTTTGACAGATAATGCATCTGCCACTTCTATCTTGTTTTCTATTTCCTCCTGCAAAAAGAAGAAAACAGGAAACAATGAGTTGAACATAATATCAAATGCAATACATCGACTTCAGCTTATATCAGCATCATCTATACGAGACTAGCACCTAAATCATCATAAGTCACAGAGCAATATTTTCGATAACTAAGCATTTTAAAAAGTTAAGTGTTTTAATTCTTGAGTCATTGATAAACACCATGAGTATCCAGCGAAGATCATTGTACATCAAAAACAGGTGTCTACATTCACAGATTTACTGACCATTCTTCACTTACTAGATCGGAAAAGGGTCCTAAACTTGAAACTCCTCCAAGATGGAATAACCGATAAGAGATCAGTCATGCACATCAAATTACAATGCATTTGGCCACTGTATAAGCAGTGAACACACAAGTATCCCTTTCATGGAATTTACAAAATTATACCTGTTTCGTTGTGATCTGTTGGGCTTTCTGCGTTTGCCAATCACGGTACAAAGTAAAAAGCTCCAAAAGCACCTTCACATCCACCATACCTATTTTTTGCAAGTGACACTGACAATTAGACCATGATTTCAGACAAACACGGTCCAAAAGAAAAACTAACAATCGAAATGGTTGATAAACAAATAGAAGTATACCTGGAGCAGGAGTTGATGAAGGCTTTCTAACAAGAAGATCAGTCAAGCTACTCTCGGCCGGCACGCTTGTCAGTATTGGTGCAGTCTGCAACCACAACTCTATACATCATTAACTTAATCAATATTCCACACTTCACAATTCAAAAGCCAAATCAAAAACTCACAATTTTGAGAGACTTGAGTTTCTCCAAAATCGGATCAACTTCCTTTGATCTCTCTGAAACGGTCGTGATCTCATCAACTACCTGTCAATCTCAAATTAAATCAAATCAAATTAAAATCACGTAATTCCAAAGCAACTCAATTGAAAGATTGAATGCGGAGTAGAGGCGAGTGTTTGTATCGTAATCACCTGAGAGGTCGATGACAGCGGTGTAGATTCCGCCGCTCCCATTGATTCCGGTTTTGTTAAACGAATCGATTCAATTCAATTCTCTGCAGCACTACTCTGATTTGATGAATTAGGGTTCATGTTTTGAACAAGCTCTCACCAGGAATCAAATCGATATCAAACGACCAGTTTCGGGCATAATATAGCTCTAACGACGTCGTCTTATATAATAAGTGCATAGCTACACCAATGATATGGCCTAGCAACAGTTGAAACATCTTTATGTTTGAAAAGTGCTTATGGAAAAAGTTGAATGGGATGTGAGAAGTTTTACATCCAATCAGATTGCAAAAATGTATTACTAAACATCAACCTCTAAAAAGGCATATCTTACTCATCCCTGGATCTACATCCCGCAATAAGATTACGATAACCAGTTGATATTGAAAACCTGTCTTCAGATAAAATGTAGTCTCGCGGAACATGTTACTTTTTCATTTCAAGTATGTCGAGGAAATCCAGAGTAGAACATATGATATCACGGAAGTCATCACTTCTAAACTTCTAGGCCCCTTATATAGGGGTGGAATCACTGACACCATTAGAAAGGTTCCCAGAAGCCATGCGACTATAAAAGTCCCTACCCTGGAATGTGATAAACAATCGGGATAGTCAGTTCTTTAACTATGGAAACTTGATCAAGCTGATCAGATGCATTTATAACACACTTGTTAAAAAGTGGAAGACATGGAAATGATCCCACTAAGGTTTATAATAGCGCAACTGGAATCAAGTTATTGAACTTCATCACACTTACCCGTAGAGAAAAGCTCGGAGTTTATTTTGGAGGCGGTTGTGTATGAAATATATGGTAGCCAAAAGGGAAATGGCGACCTGGAGGGTCGGCCCTTCTTCAGTGGGAAATAGAACAGTGAGAGCTCCAAGTGCTAAGAATGCCACTGTTGTTTTTATCATGAATTTGTCTGACGGGGTTTGAAACCTGCTGGTGACAAGCTGCACATAACGGGACTGAGTGAATTCTCTGACCTTTTTCTTGACGTTGATCTTCGGACTTTTTCTCTCATAAAATTTTTGCATAATTATTTTATCATGGGCAGATTCAATAGCATCCACACTTGGCTTGTGACCTCCATACTTTTGAATCAAGAAGTTCCTTGCACCTTGAATTTCCTCTTCAGAAGCTTCTGGGGTGATACCAAGTCGTTTATATGGATCTCTTACATTAATCCGAGGGAACACATCTGAACCTGAGGTGGAAAAACTAGTGGTCACATAGTAACTCAGGATGTGTAACACCACTCAGCGCTGAAGGCTGATGTTAGAGAACGATTCAGAATCGAAAGGACGACAGCTATCAGTCAATACAAGCAGAAACAGTAATATTTACCAGTAGCGTCACCTGCCATACCACCAAATGAAGCATCCATCGCACATATAGGGGGCTTTCTATGAAGAGTTCTGTTGAATGATCATATATAGAGTATCAGCAGTCAGTCCACTAGCTTTTCGCCAAAAATTCTGCCACACACAAAAATAAATCTACACCTTTCTACATGAAGTATCTTCAACTTTCCTTTTGCATATCCCCAACTCGGTAACGAATGTACTTCCTTCAACGGAGAGCGAAGCCCCTGAACAGCCACACTGAGACAGTACCTAGATGGATATCCAGTGACGCCTGAAACTGCCATTGTTGGACTTAATCCGAACAACTTTCTGAAATGTACTACAAAATCTGAAAAGTAAGAAAGAAGATGAACGTCAACCGTAAAATATAAACTTAGACAGACGTCAAATCAGGTCTGACAATTGTCAGGCACCTCTTAAACTGAAGCATTAGATTTGGCATATTAGCCATGTAGCTCAACTCTTCTTACAAAAAAATCAAAACAAAATTCACATTCACAGAAAGGCAAGTAATTTGACTATTTAACAAATGATACACTTTCAACAAAGCAACACCAAATTTAACTATTTGACAAGCAACAGACTTTTGACTGAGCAACACCGTTACATATTCTTATCTAACCGAATCATCAGAATTATATAACAGCAAGAACCTTAATGACATAGCAGACTTTCTGGTAATGAAAAAAAAGCATACAATAAATCAATAAGCTTTCTAAATGTACCCTATTTTTGAACCAACAATGTACCATCTCGTAATTCAGGTCAGGCAAATCATCTTCGCAAAACATGGTAAACCTCGAACCAATCCAACGGCAGAAACACGATTTCAATGAATGATTAAACAACCACAATTTCATTATCTGCTCTAAAACAACAAAATTATAAAATGAATCAAGTGACAACAAGCGCCGCAAAACGAAATACCTTCCGGTGAAGATAAAGATGAAATTCAAAGATTCACAGCAACGGTTACACAAAAATCAGCGTTGAGATGATTTCAAGCTCCGTGAGGCACCACTTCGAACTACGGCACCATACCAACTCTCTCTTTCTCGGATTAGACTGCGAAACTAACACCTCCAAAAACCCTCTACTGACCTGATTCCTTTCACATATTTTATATATATTTTTATTCGAAACCATCAACGATCCGTTGTAGTCTAGTTGGTTAGGATACTCGGCTCTCACCCGAGAGACCCGGGTTCAAGTCCCGGCAACGGAATTTTTTATTTATTCTAAATTGAGTTTTCATATTAATGCATTGAGAGAAACAGGCAAGTTTTTTTGGTGGATAAATGAGGGCAAGTTATATAATATTTAGCATGACTCGATATAACTAAGAGATATGACATATAATAGAATAGCTAAACCAAATCATTTGAGGGCAGTATAACAACACTTGGGAAGAGTCGTCGTTCCAAGGAGCAGCAAAGTGTAGCAACGAAATGGTCTATCAAGAGAGGCACTGATAGCAAAAACATCTCCGAACTAGTCAGAAAACAAAAGAATCGAAAAAACACAAAATATGAAATGAAAAACCACCCACGAAGAGGGAGGCAAGTTGGTTGTTAGGTCAGATGCTAAATATTCTCATCTCCGAGTCTGGCATGTTATATACCTTAATGCCTGACATTTATATGCTACTACTTACATTCCCAAGAAGACTGCATCTTCCACTAAACATTACCTCATTCACATTTATTTCAAAAAAATGTATTATATTGTCTAGGCTGGAACACAAAGACTATGAACTCTGAGCCTCACAAATCACTGCATTTTTATATGTAAGTATGTTCATTTTTAGCAATTTAAGTGTATGTAGTACCTGTCTATACTTTGGAAGTAAATTAAAGCAAGAAATCATCAAGAAAAACATAATTGAAGTAGAAAGTTAATGTGATGATTAATGTATGATTAAGGTAAATCTCTTTTGAAGTGAAACTGTGAAAGTGCTTTTCTTCTCTACTTTTCAGAAAGCATGAGAATTCAACTCCAAACCATGTCTGCACATAATATTAATATAATGCTCAAATGGGTTATCTTCAGTTTATTTATATCACCATTAACAAGCATATCTCTTAACTTAGCTAGCTGTGATATTATGGTGTGCACATATCATCATCTGCACTAGCTGTGTGCATCATCTTCTCTAACTCAACTCTAACTTCATCTATATATCTCTCTCTTTATCCTTGCAGAGAAAAAAACAAGTTTGTAAGTGAAATCTGTTTTGTTTCATTTATATCTTCTGTCATCATCAAGCATTTTCTGTTAGCTGTAATTTATTGATGACAATGTTTTGTTACAACGTCTTGTTGACGTCTGCTAATTAACTGCAGAGTTGCGCAACAAATTTGAAGTTCATATATTCTCAAAAAAGAGATCATACCGGTTGGATCGTTGTTTCTCCGATAAAGGGTCGCCAGGGACCTGACTACACTATTTCTTTCATTTGGTAAGTCTTGTTTTTGAACTTCTACCAAAACCAATCTATGGATTTTTTTAAAATAATCATGCAGTTGAGTTAATATCATGTATGATTTTATATCAATAGGGTGATGGAACATATGGGATGGGATAATGTCTTACAGCCTATTGTCGGATTGAATAATATCGCGCCATTGCCATCTTCAGCTTGGATCAAGCAGCAAGGAGATCTGCTTCTAAATGGTGAAGCAAAAGGGTTCAGTTCTGTGTGGACAAACAGAACCCATCCTGGCTTTGCAACTCTTGAGGATATTATCCATAATAGAAATCAGGTGGATTCGAATATTTTTGGTTTAAGCATTCTTACAAGTAATGTTTTTTCACAGCAACAGCAGAATTTGAGCTCAAGTACTGGCAGCAGTCAGTTATCTGATTATAATGTCATGAGCGCAAACACACCGCTGATCAGCACATATTTTGCGGAAGATCATTTCTCCGCAAATGAGAGTACCAATACGCTACTAAGTAATGCAGAAAGAATATTACCGCGGAAGGTGATGGAATTTCATCAAGAAAAAGAAATCACCAGCAACAGCAGGTGAAATGATCAACTTCAACGGTGTTTCGAAGAAAAGGAAAACTACTGATCAAACCAAGCAAACTTTCGGATCAAAGATTAATGAAAATATATTGGAGTATTCATCCTCTAGCGCAGAAGGTGGTTGCGGACTTAATGCTACTGATTTTAGCCTTATTGCTTCCAGTCTACCAAAATCATCAAATATCAATTTCAAACTTCGGGAAATAAGTTCAGAAACCGATGCACCCGACTTGGAAACTATAGCAGAAATGAAGGAAATGATATACAGTGCTGCAGCTTTCAGACCTGTTACACTAGGAATGGATGAAGTTGTTGAAAAACCTAAGAGAAAAAATGTGAAGATATCTTCTGATCCACAAACTGCTGCAGCCAGGGAGAGAAGAGAGAAAATTAGCGATAGGATACGTGTTTTGCGTATGATTGTCCCCGGTGGAAATAAAATGGATACTGCCACGATGCTCGACGAGGCTGCTAATTATCTTAAGTTCCTTAGATCTCAAGTCAAGGCACTTGAAAAAAGTGCACCAACCGGTAGTTTTGGGTTCTGCAGCTACAACTTCTTACCCTAATCAAGTTACCTGAAAAAAACCTTAAACTATCATCATCTATTGTTTGAGGTTATTTTTTTTAAAATTATCAATACTATTGTTTGGATCATAACAATTGCATTTCCAGTTTCTTTGATCTTCTTTAAGGTTTTTAAACTTTTACAAAAGCGAAATGGATGCAATAATTACTCTATGATTAATTCTGATCGGATATTAGATGTTAAAATCATCATCACCTTATCATTCAAACAAAATATTCAAACTGTGTTTAACCCTTTTTGGGGGAGTGCACAACATATTCTTATGTTGTGTGTAAAAAGTATTGTTTAAGGTGAGATTTAGGTAATCAATGAAAAGAAACATTCTCTGAGAACATGTGTGTGAGACTTTAGTCACTGGTCTCTCCAGTGCATGTCTCTTTGATTCAATCCAAAACAAGTTAAGCGTGCTCTAAAAAGCAACTCCAGCTAGCCAAAACCAACAGTCAGTTATTGCATTGCACATGTTTACAACATTTGATAAGAATAATAAGATTTTAGAAAACATGATTGAGAACTAAGTGGAGACAAATTGGGAAGAGGATTTATAAGAAAAATTATTCTAAACTTCAGTGTTTAGTATTGAACTACAGCTTGTCTCAAAGACTCATCAAATGGAGAGCTTTCATTTGTCGTATTTGATGTAGTTTAGTGCGTTTCAATAAGCCAAAATGTATCACTAGAAAAACATACATCTTTTGATTGTATTGAGAGGTAATATGATCTGAGTCTCAGAGACTGAATAGCTGATCGTTAGACCGTTACTCTTTGTGCAATTATTAATTATGTAATTAACATGATACTACGAATCAATATTTATAAGAATAAAGGTCGCTATTTCTTGTCTGCAATCTCTGTGAATATACAAAGAGCTTCAACTGGAGTCATTGGAGTCACCTAACAGATTAAAGTAAAGTAAGTTACAAGGAACCAAACAATGGGCATGCTGCAGCCTGCAGGGATTATAGTTAGATGCTTACACGAAAGGATTGTTTGCAAAAATATCTCTTTCATGTTTCGATATTATTTCTCATTGATGAGACCTCTCAACTGATGACTGAAAAACATAAGTTTATGCTTGCACTAACTATGTGTAATAGAACCTTGTTCGAGTGGCATAGGCACGCGACTGGCACAGGCAAGGTTTTGAACAAGAGTCGCCGAACCACACCGGTGATCGCAAGAAAACGCATCAAAATCAAATTAGGACACGCGTAGATTTAGGAGAATACAAATTTCATTAATAGAGGAAAGACAAGCCTCACAGTTTGGAATGAGATCATGTGCATTTTACAGCGATAAACGAAGTGACGTCGTTTTGAACTAATGAATGTCAAAACTACGTCGTTTTATAAAGAGTTCAGAAATTTAGAATTTGGGTTTTAGTAAAACAACATCATTTTGAGTTATATTAAAACAAAACTACATCGTTTTAAGATTGTAATTTGAAATTCAAATTTCAAATATTGACTGGAATTGGCCGTTCGCTGTACAGAATCCAATGCAATCTCTCTTTACTAATCTCAAAGGCAATATATTCATAAAAATATATCTATTAGGACAAACAGAGATTTTAAGATATAGAATGCCGCCTATCTCGGCTTGGTTTAGACTTGGCTTTAGCACTAGTTGCATCGACCCGCACCAATGCTGACAGCTTCTTCGACACAGAATTTATAAATGACTTTCGAGGTAAGGGAGGTTTATCAGCTGAAGAAGGCGGAGCATTCTTTAAAGGGCTTCCTAGTACTTCTCCGCCCGACTTTGCGTTTTGTTTTCTCTCCATTTCCTTCATCTTCATTTTCATCTTCACCAACTCTATTTTTAAATCCTCATTTTCTCTTTTTAGACTTGAGAGTTCACTTGGGGCTGATTTTGGTGACTCGAATGAATGCACGCTTTGTTTGGATGAAGGTGCTGGTGATTCCCTTCCACTCATCCCATCTCGAAGACGTTGTTGTTCGTAATAAAGCACTTGTACTACTGTTTGGGCCGGAAGACGATCATTTTGAGCTGCGTGAGCGCAAGCTTCTCTTGATAGTTTTTGACAGTCCATCAGACCACATATCTTTTTTCTCTCCATGTCACTTAGAGTTGGATGAGCCTGCACTAATATGAAAACTCAAAAACTTTACAAGTGAAAAATACCCAATACAGAACTCTACAATTAAACTTGCTAACCTTCAAGTAGATATCAATAGCTCTATACATCCCATCTTCAGCCACTCTTGATTTTTCAGGAACAATCTCAACTATATTGATGAACTTCAAGACTGACAAGTTCCGATCAGAAGCTATTTCAGCAGATAATTTTCCATCAGTTTTCCGACTTTTTCTAAATCACTTGAAGATGAAGAAACAAACTCATCGTCTTTAATGAAACTTGTCTCATTCCCTTCACTCTCCAAGTCAAGATAATTTGCTAAGATTCTTTTAACCGTATCAACGTCAAACAATGTATCTCCTGTAAATGAGTATGAAGGTATCAAAAGGTCATCTAAAGCGGCATGGCTTAGCTGCAAACCCATCCTCCTCTCCAAATCAAGTCTACATGCTACTGTTGTCTCTAGATATATAGACGCGCGAAGTAGCATTGAAAGGAAGCTCACTGACATTGCATTCTTTTCCCTTGGTAGTAGGCTCACTATTGTTTCTAGTACTACCCTTTTTTCATGTTCTTGTTGTGGCTCCAATTTCTTCTTCCCCCTTCCGAAATTGTCCTATAAATAACCATAAATAAACACTTGTTATCAGTATATTCGATGTGTTTTTGACGATAAATAAGGTCATATTGGCTGCATATCAATATAGAAGTGTAGACTTCAATAAAACAATATGAGAACTAACTCACCAGTCCTCTAAGTGATTTTTGAGCATAGAGCATAAGCATGGGACCAAGTGCATACTGCTTATATCCTCTAGCCATCATTGAGATCAAAACTCTCTGAAATATATCAATCCTCAAGACAGTCAAGTCCTCAGCCCACCAATCCACCACTGGCCGTGGTGGAGCTACAATCAAGCCTAATCCACCATTACCAGTATCACCATTTCCAGACAATGAAAGGTGGCTCTCATTGCATGCTATCACTGCAATGGCATCAACACAACGACTTACGAGTTTCACTTTTTCAGACATTGGTAGGAGGCTTTCTGATAGATGCAAAACTGATACTGAGCTAGCCAGGCTCTTGAGTATGACTTCAGTCAGATAAGACTCAGTTCTCTCCAATAAGTTTCCTGCAGCAATTTCTTCAGTCATTTCTAAGTACTCAGCCACGCATCTAAGCAGCGCTATATTCTCCGTGCCCAAATCAAAATTAATCCCATAACAGAACTTAGCTGCAAGTTCAAAAGCCTCTGCTCCACCAGGGATGTCAGACATTTCAATGACAAATATCTGATCAGGATCAGCTGCTTCTGCCACCAGTTTCCTAATATGACCACTTTTCGACAGCAAAGGAAACTGCAACAAGAATTTAACTTGCATCAAATTTTTAAGACCCATTTCGGAATGGTAAACATATATCCAACCTTAGCAAAGAAAATGAAATCCAACCTTATGCAAAGAAAATGAAACTCCTCCAGCATGGACAGTTACATCACTTGGGATATCCTGAGCCAAAATCCTGTAAAAGAAATATTTAAAAAAATAAATACATCAAAACCGAAAACCTTGCTGATGAAGGGAAGATGCACGCACATACCATTCACTAGTTCTTTTCATGGCTTCGGACAACTGGCCTTTCTTCTTGGCTGACATTTTATGAATCAGGAGGAATGAGAGAGCATTGAATGAAGAACAGAACAGGTCTCATGAGCTTCATGTTCTTTTATTTGTCATTTACTAACAAGTGTAGGTGTTATCCATACAATGGGTATTATAAATGACTGATTTACCCTTGTGTGCATGGAAGGGAAAGAGACACTAAAGAATGTTTGTGGTGGCATTTTGGGAACATTGAAATGTGTGGTAGTGTTGTGTTTTGAAGATGATATGATAGTGTTTCAAATTGAGTGGCTTGTTAGTTGTATTTGCTTGACATTAAGTGTCATCAATTTCTAAGTACATTATTCGAGCTAGACAAGTCTTACCCAACACTCACCATCTTTGTCCTAATTCCCAAAATCCGACGTTGTTACACATTATTGCAGAACATGATATTCCTTTGATTTATACTATGGAGTAGTAATTAATTATCTCTAATCCTACAAATATACTCAATTCATTCTTTGAATGATATATAAGCTTGTGCAGCCACCGTACATGTAAAATCAATCCAACACACACACGCAGTAATCAATTTTAAGATATACATAACATAACTACTCCATCCATTGCAAGATAGAAACAATAGTCACTAGTCAATGCAAGATTGAACAGCAGGAGCGACAACACAAACAACCTCAGACAGCGGTAGTAATGGACATGTGACACAAGCAGCATCTTCACGAGTCTTGAATACTCAGGCATCATGAAAAAACCAGGAGTAACATAACTCCCCATTTCACACACCCAAACAAACATAATAGTGTAGCACAATTCAGGGGTGTAGAACCACTAATAAACCAGTAAGAAAGACCCAAACAAACATAATAGTGTAGCACAATTCAGGGGTGTAGAACCACTAATAAACCAGTAAGAAAGAAAACTCGAGAATCGCTGCATTCTAATGGTTGATTTCCCATCTCTCAAAACCTTATCTAGGCGATGAGTCATATGATTAATTCAAAGCATTCCATGACGAACAGGTCCTACTGCCCTACTGGAAGGGTGTTCCAACTTATGATAAATCGAATAAAAAGTCCCAAAACCCTCACTATCATAGCAGAACGAAATACCATCAAAGCTAAATACATAGTAAAGTTGACTGAAGCTCAAGCAACCCTTATCATAGCCACATTCAGATTATTAATTAATAAAGATGCCCGAAGAAGTTCAAAAGAAAAGAAAACATATGGAAATAGCCAGGCACATAAAACCACAAAAGATTTGTCCTATAATAAAATGTATATTGCCTCATTTAGAACATACTTGTTCCAAAATTTGCTCTGCAAATTAAAAAAGACACATATTCGTGTTAACCAAGATTAGTTTCATTCTAAGTCCAAAAACCACTAAGGAAAAAGAAAATGTATCACGGACTTCCTTCTAAGATCTCAACTGCAAACCATTTGTTATATAGAGGATGCACAACTGCCTTAAGTCTTTTATATACTCACAATATATGAGACTGAAAGGTAGAATATATAGCTCTCAGTAAAACAAAGCCGTAAACTTACTCAAAATTTTATAAGACCCTTCCAACTGACAATTTGGATGTTCAAAAATAAGGAAGGAAGCAAAAGAAAACCATTTATGCAAATATCAATTTTGTTAAAATAAGACATGCCAAATTAAGTCACCAGTAAATGATAGCCTGAAACACTCCTAAATCCATATTTATTCACTTTCTTCCATTACGGTAAACAAACAATAAACACAAAAGCAAACATTTATAAATTCTTATACCGGAATTCCTGGATTTCAATATAAATAAAAGGGAATAAAAAAGCATATATACAATAATTCATTTCGTAGCTGTATACTAATTAATAATATTATTTTAGTAGTTTCTATTTATTAATATTAATTTATAAGAACAATTTAAAAAGTTAATTAAATTTATTAATTAAATTACAATATACAAAAAGATTAAAACTAGCTATTACTTTGATGCATAGAAATATTTATGCATATCTATTCTGCGTGAGGTTTTTAATGTATTATAATCAGAAAATTAATAGAAGTAATTTTAAGAAAAACAAAGTGTAATTTCAGAAAGTGGAATGTGGCTTCAACCCATAATAGCTTGAACTTTATTAATAGTAAGATTAATCATAATATTTTGTTTCTCATTCCGTAATATTTAGCTTTTGAAGCCAGAAATTGTATCTGCGTATACTTATATTTTTCACATAACGCTTTATTAGGTCATTGGCGCATTTGTTCAGCCAATCCTGCCGAACCCCTGTAAACGTGATTGACTGATGCATATTACATCTTATGTCATATTGACTTTGAAAGTGTTCATGCTCAGAACATTCTTTGTGTAGCAGCTTCTTAATTTGTTCTATTAATCTGATTAACTATTATAGAATCTATTAAATGCTTTAACTCGATTTCTAAAAATCCAACATCTGCGCTGATTCGAACAGCCTCTATTGCTTCCTTCATATTTTGTGGTAGGGTATACTCAGCTTCATAAGTACGACTAAAAGCACTCATATCCTCTAGCCACATTCAGATTATTGATTAATAAAGATGCCCGAAAAAATTCAAAAGAAAGGAAAACCTATGGAAATAGACATGCACATAAAACCTCAAAAGATATGTCCTATAATAAAATGTAAGTGCCTCATTTAGAACATAATTGTTCCAAAATTTGCTCTGCAAATAAAAAAAGACACATATTCGTGTTATCCAAGGTTGGTTTCATTCAAAGTCCAAAAACCAGGGAACATCACGGACTTCCTTCTAAGATCTCAAATGCAAACCAAATTAAGTCATAAACTTACTCAACAATTTATAAGGCCCCTCCAACTGACAATTTGGATGTTCAACAATAAGGAAGAAAGCAAAAGAAAACCATTTACGCAAGTATCAATTTTGTTAAAATAAAACATGCCAAATTAAGTCATCAGTAAATGATAGCCTGAAACACTCCTAAATCCATATTTATTCACATTCTTCCATTACAGTAGACAAACAATAAACACAAAGCGAAGATTTTTATAGTCATATACCGGAATTCCAGGATTTCAATACTACGCCCGAAATACACTTAAGCGACTCATATAGATGAAGTCGCGTAAGAATTAGTCGCTTATGATACCTTATCTGACAGACTAATTTAGTCAGTCACGTAAAAATACTTATATGACTGCTGGTAAGTGACAAGCCAAAGTGTGTCACCTAATCATCTTAAGCGACAAAACTTAAAGCGACGTGCTTAAGTTAGTCGCTTTGACAGTCTTAAGTGACAATAAAATATGCGACAGCTAATGTTGTGTCACTTAAGTTAAAATTAAAAAGTGCCATGTAATGTCTTTTGCGCTGCTAACAAACACAATAAATTTTGTGCGATGAATTCAGAAAGAATTATAGTTGTTCACCAACCATTAAGTATTATATGACTGCCATTGAGCTTTGTAAGTCGCGTAACCTTAAAAATATTTTCAACTTCAAAATCCAGAACACAGATTCCGTTGGCGAATTTGGTCATGCTTTATGTTGGGAGTGAACATCATGTGTATACAATTGTGTATATAAATTAGTTTCTACATTATTGTTTGCATCTTATATAAAAATCACGATTAAAAGTTGAATGTCGTTGGAAGATGAAACAAACGATATTTGGAGGGGATTCAATTGACATGAATGATGACACGTTTGAAGAAGCTCATTAACACATGAAAGTAGACATGTAACAAATTTAGAACAATCTATTCTAGATAATTATGTTTATTATATATGTAAATGTGAGTTGCATAAATTTCACCATTGTTTATGTTCTCTTCACTACATGTATTAGTTGTTGTGAGTAATATAGAGATTACAAAATGTAGACTTGTACAATCCACATTGCAATATAAAAAAATTGCGACTAACATTTAGTAAGTTAGTCACATTATTGTAAAATTGTCAGGCGGGGAATGTAAAACAATTGCGACTAACATTGAGCAAGTTAGTCGCATAAGATGTGAAAATTTTAGGCGGGATTTGAAAATTTCGGGCGAATGTCAAAAGTTTTGTACATAACATTTCATATTCGAGGGAACTCATTTGCAACTCGAAAAACTAATTTCACTCTCTCACACCTTCAACTCCCTTGCATCTTAGCTTGGAAATGAGTCTCTTAATTTCACCTCTCCACCTCTTATGCTACTCTTCATATTCTTTGTTGAAGTTGACATTTATTACATTCAAGATGTTCTTTCTTTGTAGATGTCGTACCCACTTCTCCCATCAGAATTCCTAAAACAAGGAAGTCTAAAAGGTTGTGACCTTTATTTTCAAGGTGCTCTTTCAATGTTGAAGATTGGTGCACAAGTTCTTATATATACTTTGATATAAATTTGTTTCATTTGTGCAGATTTTTGGTTAAACGATGTACCAAATTGCTGGAAAAATAGAGTCAAGATTGGTGTGAGTGATGTTCAAGACATTCATATTGAAGCAAACCCGTTAATGTTGGAAGAAATGTTTCGGATGGGGCAAACCTCGCATCTAAGTGAATTTGGTCTTGAATTTTGATATGTATTGTTGGAATTGACTTGAGACTTTGTATTTACAACTTGAAAATTAATAACATTAGTCTTTTGTTGCAACATACGTGTGTAATATTATTCAGTAATAACTATTGAAACGTTTGAAGTCACATTATCCACTTTAAGCGACAAATGTTACATGCGTCTCTAATAACTTTTCGTAATTTAACTCGCACCTTTCGCGACAAGAATGTGTTAAGTCGCTAAATGTTGGTCCAAATATGCGACTAACATGTTTTGTATGAGTCCCGTAAGTGTCTCGCGACGTATCTTAGGCGACTTACCTTATGCGACACCATATAGGTCACATAAGAGGTTATACGACTAATTTAGGGCTTATGCGATAATTTTTTAACTGTCACTTAAGTGTATTTCTGACGTAGTAATATAAACAAAAAAGGAATAGAAAGGCATGTACACAATAAATCATAATCAAAGACATGTCAAATGCCAATGTTAGTATATAAACATAAAAGAAGTGTACGTCTCACACACTCACGATCATTCCATACCTTAATCAACCACTGGCCTTAAGCTCAGCAAGTCTCTTGGAGAGATCATCCTCATCCACCTTCTCATTCTGAGCAGGAGCCGCAATAGCATGACCCGCAGCTTGAGGAAGTCCAACAGAAACCTCCAATCCATAATCATCCGCAACCTGCTGCATCAAGCTATTCACTTCACCTTCAGGTGTAGAAAAAGACGTCGATCCAGCCATAGAACTATCCATAAACTCAGCCTGCACTTGCATATTTACAAACTGCTTTTCAAACTGATCCATAGTCTCACTCATCTTCTGTATATTTCCAGTATTCAAAGAAGACTCCAAAGACTTCACAATCGATCCCATCGAGTTGGTGATGGTTGACATCTTCGCTTGAGTATTTAAACGAGCAACGACCGCGTCAAGTCTTGAAGATAAGCGCAAATAGTTCATCTGCTCGCTACGTTTACGGATCGCATTCTCGGCGTAGATCATGGCGCCGTCTATATTGCCTTTTTCCATGGCTTTTTTGATCTTGAGCTTCTCCGACTTCTCGTCCTTTTCGCATTTTCGCGCTTGACGTTGCAACGCTTTTGTAGTGAATTTCAACTCCATGATCTGATTCATCAGCTTCTCTGTGTTCCCCATGTTTTTGAGACCAAACCGGAATGGATATATTGGTCTTCGGAGAAAGAATTAGGGTTTCGTTGATCGATCGATAGATTGGTTATTTGGGATTTTGAGAAGGACATAGTAACAAGACCGCGGCAGTGAAAACTGTGTGATCAAAACGGCGTCATCACGTGGTTGTATTTTATCATCGCCTTTATTTTCTAATTATTAACATTAATTTAGTAGTTCCTGTTTACTAACATTAATTTCTGACAATTTAAAAGTAGAATTAATTGTGATATCAATTTATTAATTAATATTGACTAGTACTCGCTGCACAGTCCAGACTGTGCGTAAGCGTTGGGAATTATACAGGTTTTGATGGCATAAACAGTACTCGCATGACATAAACAGTATGAATCAGATGCAAAATGCTGTAACCCAACATCTAAATTCTAAACAAACAGACATCAAATAGGCCAGACCACCAATTGACACATAACAAAAGCAAATTCAAAAACAAACCATTATCATAATCACCAAACACTAGAAATTGCAATTCAGAAAAACACTCCTTCCTCAATGAAAACTATTCAGCACAACACTCCAAGACCAAACTCATGCAACCCTGAAAAATGAGATGATTCTGACATTAACAAACAAAAATGAGATGATTCTGACATTAAGAGATCGGTCTATTGGTCAAGGTCAGGCCTACCTGAAAAATCTTCTTATCACAATTTGTAGCGCTAAGCACATCCCAGTTACATCAACAATTGTATATCCAAATTCCAAACCAACAAATCAATAAAGTATACTATCAGTGTTTGAGTATATTTTCTCAAATTTTTGCTTGCTTAATCAAAATAAAAAATACTAAAACTGAACACATCTTCACCTTCACCAAAAATGTCTAAAAGCAGAAAATAAAAAATTCACTACCCCATCCTTACCGAAGATCAATCTCCGCAAAATTGATTAATAATCGCTATGAAAGGACGACGTGAGATGAGCGATGAAGGACGAACCAACACATGCAAACGACAATATATGAGCGGTTGTGAAATTAAAGACGCAGAAGCAATCTATGAGATAAATCCGAGTGCGGTTAGGGATAACCGTTAGAATGTGGATAAACGTTAGAATGAGTTTCCCAATTCTTAATAGGAAGATGTGAAACCATAAAATTTTATCTCATCCATTCATTTTATTAAATTTAACGGAAGAGAATTAAAATCACTTTCCTTATGCTTCACAGAGGTGTCAGGAAAGGCTCTCGTCATAACAGCAACGCTGATGGCAGTCAAAACAGTTTATTTTCTAATAATAAAGAAGAAAACACATTTGGATACAAAATTGCTAAATCATTAACAAAAGTTATTTACAATTACAACAGAACAGATCAAACACAATAATACCAAGTGACTAAAAACCTACACCTCCGCTAGTAATCACAAATCACCGCTGTTGCTAAAAAGGAAAACTATCTACAGAGGTTGGCAACTGGCATACAATGACACAAACACCCTGGTACAAATCAAGAAAAGCCTTCCATAACACTGATCAAATAGAAAGGTAAATACAAACATAAACACAAACATACAAAATCTGCAGCATGCCCCTTCCAACCCAGTATTCCAACACCTGCTCATGTAACAATTCAATTCAACCAAAAACCGAAACAGCTTGAGGCACAAACAAATATATAAACCTCTTAAGAAGTAAGAATCACTCAAGTCACATACAAACTTAAGTTATGAAATCACAATGTAGCAACATCATATTTCTTTATTAAAGGTTACGAAATCGTAATGTAGCACATACAAACCATCCAAAACTTGATAATGAAACTCCATTCAGTCTCTGCCACAACTACAATTGCCTCTGAGTAACTTGATTCGACATTCATCTCTCAATAACTGTTAATTAAGGCCCTTAGGCTTTACTCAATAACCGTTATTCTAAGATCAATTTATAACAATCAACATCTTTTCTTTATTTCAAAAATAAAAATCAATTTTAGAATTTTTATAGTATTCTAAGAAAATAAATATGAAATTCAATATTTTTTCAAATCCAACAATTCATTTTAAGTAAAACAACTTAATTTTAACCATCAAATTCATTGCATATCAAATAAATATTTATTCTCCCTGGGTTATTGGGCTTTTATTCATCTCCATTCTCCAGACACGGCCCATGTCAATTTGGATCCGTCTGTTGGTGGGCTTTGTCAATGGGCCGAGCCTATCTAGCTTCGAAACTCGGTTACTTCTATATATCTAAACAGCCCGCTGCTAGAGAAAGCAAAACGACGCAGTTGTGGCGATAGAGTTGACCAGGTCAAGATAAGAGCTGAGAATCTGTTAGGGTTGGTAGATTCTAGAATTGGGTTATCGTCGTCTCTCCCTCGACGGCTGCTCAGTGATTCTGTTAGCGTTAGATCGGTGCGTCTGAAGAGGTTCATCGTCAGAAGGAAGGTATAAATTTATTCATTATGTTTGTGGTCGTAACTCTGTGCAGTCAATTTTTGATTCCGTGTGTGTTTGATTGTGCCTTTTTACTGTATAAGATTGGTCGTGAATTATATCAAATTGGGTTAGAATTTGTTTTCCTCTGTCTGTCTGATCGGATTTGGTTCTATTTTGTGCGCATGTTCCGACTGTCAATTGTGTGATCTCAGAATTAGGGTTTTATAGCTCATCTTTTGTTTTTACACTCTTTTGAATGCCTTTCATCTATTATTTTATTTCAATTGTGGTTGAAGTACTTGAAAAGACTTGATTTTTGTTATGGTATATAAGCTATTTCTCCTAGCACTTACTGCACAATTTTTCTTGTGCTATTTTATGTCACTGTATATGTTGTGAAACTATACAATTTTACTAAACTTAAATTTTATGTGTGCTCAAATTTACACAACATCCCAACACAAAACTAATAATATAACATTTTCCTAAGCAAATAATTTATAACAATTCACACCAATAATGACAGCGTTCATCCTCTTTTTCGTACTCCAATCTCTCCTCATCATTTTTAATTTTCATCATTTTCCTAGTATAACAAAGTTGTCTGGCCTTTTTATATTGTGTTAAGTTAAGATTACTCTCGAGTCCTAACTGCATTTTAGATTACGAGTAGTTGTGCATAATTGTTGCTACTTTGGTTGTTTTGAGTTTATTTATTGTGTGATTTGTTCTACTCATGAAACAGATGGCAGGAAATACTGTGAATTCATTAGGGAAACGCTTAAAATCTGTTGCAAAAGCAGTTGGTGAGTACCAGTATCCATGGCGTGAGAAGCTTGAAAAGCATAAGAATGAGCTTTGTAAAGGTGTGTGGGGATACTGGGAGCTTGGTGCATGGAAGCCTTTGAGCATTAGTGCGAGACAGCGTGCTAGACTCCGCAAGGAGGTACTAACTGCTGGAGAAGATTGGCCGTATGATCCAGAGCGGAAGCCAGAGAAAACTAAGAGGAAGGGACATAAATGTGATAGGATATCTGCTGAAAAAAGAGTAAAAACTAAAGAACTGATGCAGAAAAAGGGAAATGCTGCTGGACTACAAGAAGCGCAAGTGGGCTAAAAAGATGAAGGAAGAGGAAGCCAAGAAGTAGATTTGCCTCTTCTTAACTTCTGATTTTTCGAACCTGTGTTCAAGGGGCATGCCTTTGGATACAGTTTGTGAAAAGTTAAATAACTTCAGGGAATTACTTAAATTATGTTTGACGACTGATGTGAAATTATTTGTATCCAATAGTAGCCTTTAATAAGTTTCTGCGAACTTTCCTAGAATATCTAAGTTTGTAAGTTGTTTAAATTTAATGAAACTCATGCTCTTCTGCTTTTGAATGTTTCTGTTTAAAATTTATTTACTTGGAATGTTTGCACATCTGCCAAGAGCATATTCACTCTGTATATTTTGGAATAAGCAGATGCCTATCCATTACTAGGAGGTACTAACGATTTCAACCGCATTAATTGGGTATATGACTATTTACTTAGTGCATCCTTGCACTAATGCTCTAAATTGCTCTTTCTCAAACTACAGGTTTGTTTACTCTTTTCAGGTTGAAAATATAAGAGAAAGACATTGTGAAAACTACCAACTTTCAATCAATTTTATGTTATACGAAATTCATTCATTAGATGTTGTGTATACAAAATTCATCTTTCAAATTAAATGATTATGAATCAAGATGCACAGGCTTGACTGTGCGGCAAGTACTAGCGGAAAGACTCCTATTAGCGCGGTTACAAATATTGAAGCCACAATTTCTTTCCAAAACTACCCTTCCTGAAAAATCTCATCCCACGACGACAGTTACGAGAACAAGTTAAATAAAAATCATAAAAACCTAAACTCTCAACAAAGAAATCAACCGACGCCTTTCATGTCAAACCCTCTCCATCTTGCAAATCTAGCATCTTACCCTCCTATGATTCGCTAAAGTGGTCAGCAAACCACGAATTCATTGTTCCGGAATTGTACGCTACATGGTAACTAACATTTTGATTCCACATGCTTTGATACGTTCATGTTATTTTATCATTTGATCTGATTGTATCCTCTTTAATTCGATATCTCTCCTCATATGGACTTTGTTAACAAGTGGTTAATGAATTGAAGTTTCCTCTCTGGACTCTGAACAATGTACGTAGCAATCCATCCCTTTGGGATTTTGTTCAATCCCATTGGATGATTGCATAGTCTTGCAAAATGCCTATAATTATCTAAATATAAATTGATGATTGATTAGCTTTCTATTTAAATTAAAATTTTGTTCTGTATGGTTACATTTAAGTTTTCTATTTAAATTTTAAATGTTGTTCAATATGGTGTATTCTGAAAAAGATTCAGAATAGATTAAGATGATTTTTTCTTCTCAAACACACAATTTGTTTGGATCAACTACTTGAAAGAATGTAACAAACAAATTTGCATTTTCATTAAGTGATGTGTGAAAATATTTGTTTTGTGTAAGACGCTAATTATTATATTTAAAATTTAATGATTTATGATTCATGATTATGTGATTTGATTTTATAGGTTGCATTTATCAAGCGAAAAATCAGCTTAATATCTTTTGAGCAGCGTGTCACTGAATGAGACTGAATTGGGATAGAAAAGCAATAAAAAAAGGTATTTGCGTATCCTTATATATCATTTAGAAAATGTATGTTGTAGCACTCTATGTATTTACTTGATAATAAATATACAATTTTTGATAATTATGCTTTCTGATATTTTTATATTTGTTTACGTGGATTTCAAGTGTGATGTTTTTAAATTTTGTTTAAAATCAATTTCACACAATTGCCTATGATTTTAAATTTTCGAAGCTGATTATGATTACTTTAATACTGTTCGTTGAAAACTTATGATTTTTTTCTCTCTTAATTTCAGTGAATATATCTTCATTACGTGAATATATTCAACTTACTATGCCGTATTTCTTTGTTGTCATATATTGTCGTGTTAAATTTTTTTTATAATGTTTGATTATTCTTTTTGACTGATTGAGTACAATTTATTGATTGTTAATTTGTCAAATGAATTTGGTCCAAAAAATTGTTACACAATCTTCTTTCTATCATTTTTTTTGTTATTATGATGTTGATAACTACAAGTGTTGTTTTTCAAGTTCCAAATAGAAGAAAAAATGATCACTGGAATTACAATAAGTTTTGATTTGAACAAGTGAAATACTCTTTTTTTATCTGAAAAAAGGATGAAATGTACGCGTAGATTATACAAATTCCTATCCATATTATTGGATGAATCACTACTAAATAGTATTATGTATATTCTGTATACAAAATTCAAGTACTATCCTTTTTTTATTCATGTTCAAATTATATAAAAAAAATTATATGACACTTTCCATGTCAAAATGCACAGGTTAGACTGTGTTGTGCATATATAAAGTTCACTTATATCAATTATATTATTAATTAAAGATATATAACATCAAATTAAATACTGTATAATAATTATGATATTATAAATATGTGGAGGAGCAGGGGTATTTATTAAGGGGCTTAGGCTTTATTAATAGTAAGATATCAATTTATTAATTACATTATAAAATACATAATATTAAAACTAATTAATTAATCATAAGATTTTTTGTTACTCATACCATTTATTATACATGCATATTTTTTTGGAGATCGGGTATTTATCGTTTCAAAATAGAAATAAAATAAACTTGAATATTTGCAGTTGTAGTCAAACTTTGACGCTAGTCGATAGAGTTTAGAAGAATAAGCAGTTGAAGCGGCCGCGCACAGCCTCTGAGTAAAGTTTCGATTTTTATTTTTTCCTTTCCGTTTCTTGATTTTTCTGGATTGAGGTTCAATTTGTATGGTTTGAATTGTGTTTCCTTGATTCCGATCTTTCAATTGAATTGATGCCGATTTTGTTTGTTTAAATTGTGTTGCTTTGATTCCGATCTTTCAATTGAATTGAGGTCGAATTTATTCCTTTAGATTATTGAATCCAGATTTCATGATTATCTTTCTGCACTAATGTTTTTGAAGAATTCTCTCTGGACATTTAATTCGGATTTTTTCCTGTCCATCATTGCAAAGGAAGGTCCTTTACCTGAATTTCATTGAGGTTTAGCACCAGGATTGAACAGTAATAGTGTGCGAGTTAGATCAATTATATGATTGATTGATTTTTTGAAAACATAGGTAGTTTATGATTATTTCTGTAAGTATACTTACGTGTGTTCATTCACTTATTTCAGAATTCCGTAATTTGTCATGGATGTAACACTGCATTCTCCTGTAAGTTTCTCTGCTTTTTAATAATTTTATATGTAACGCTATTGATATACCTGATAGTGTTTCACTAGTTTCTCTTTCAACTGGTATTTTAGGAAATTTGTGTTATAGATAGCCTCCCGGATGATCTTTTGGCTCTTATTCTGTCCTTTTTACCTACCCTGGCTGAAATTGCACGTACATCTATCTTGTCTCGAAGATGGAGAAACATATGGCGCCATATAACATGTTTGGACTTCGATGCTGAAATTGCGTTCTCTCATATCTCGGTGTACATATCTTGTGGATGGTATATAGCATGGGTAAACAAAGTCCTTAGAGCAAGGTTGCCTATACACGGATTTCCATCAGTCAAAAAGCTTCGGATAAAGTTCGCAATGTATGCAGCCCATGGGAAACACATTGATCGGTGGATTAATTTTGCTATTGCAAATCGAGTTGAAACAATTCAAGTTGACTTAAGTCATAACGGACAGCCCCTTTATAACATTGATCTTTATAAGCTTTCTGTGGACTCCTTTTACCGCACTCCATCTGTTCTATCTAACATTAAATATCTAAAATCACTCTTGCTGTCTTGCGTGAGTGTTTCTAAACAGTTTGTTGAGTTCATTCTCTCTAGTTGCCCACAGCTCGAGGAGATGTCATTGTTCTTTGCTAAAAATTGCAGTGACCTGGATATTTCAGCCATTTCGGCCCCTCTTCATTTGAGGCGATTAGAAATTTCCGAAGCCGAAGACTTTGCGCTAACCAAACTATGTGCCCCTTTCCTCACATGCCTTTACCATGAATCACTGAAATTTAACCCAGACAAGATTGATACTCCCATGCTGACAGACTTGGCTATTGGCGGTGGACGTTATTCGCAGCCTATAATGGAATACCTTGTGCACTTTTTGGTTTACCTTCCTCAGCTGCAAAAACTGCACCTGATCATGGATGAGGTATGTTTTCTTTATTCTTCCAATTGTGATTATGAATACACTAAAAGAATGTTCTGTGCATATCTTATTTTATTTATATAATACACCAGGACCAGGAATTCAGGTTCGAACAAATGCCGACGCTTGTGAATCTGAAATATTTGAAGATACAAGTCGATTGGGACACTGACCGTCTCTTTAGTCGAATCATAGATTTCATCAAGCTTGCCCAGTGCTAGAAACATTTGCATTTCAGGTAAATTGTCCAACTGTAACTTGTCGGTTAGTGTGCTAAACTCCGTCACATAATTATGTCACTCTTATTCGAATTATTTATTTTACCCGTGTTTCATTGCTCTTCATCAGATGTTTATGGGAGATGTGATCTGTAGACGGCATTCATCCCGAGAGAGAAATAAACAGGCAAGTTTATTGGATCCCTTATTTTCACTTGACTAGTTATTACCTGCTGTTATAATAGAAAAGGAATACATCCTGTAATACATTTGTCATTATGATAATGTACTATTGATGTGTAATTATTATAGAAATTTAGTATCGTGATGTTGCACTGAGATAATTGGTTAATATCTTTACAGTTACAGTGGAGGGAACTGGACAAAACTTGTTCTTTTAATTGCCTGAAGGTCTTGGAGTTGTATGGTTTTGAGGGAATAACTATGGATCAAATGGTGGTGAAGTGTGTTATTCGAAAGGTGCCCTTTTTGGAGAAGCTAAAAATTGATACTTGTTTAAGGTATAGAAATTGTATCTTGAAGCACACTAAGCCAGAAACTGTCAAGGCAGTGGAGCTAAAGGCCAAAAAGCTATGCCGAAAAAGACCAAAAAAAGTTGATATTATCGTTATTAGTTGATGTCGCTGAATGAACATGTGTCGTTTATTGTAACTTATTTGTATGTACTTATTCAATGTTATCATTTGCGAATAAAGGAATTTATATTTTTCACAAATGTGATCTGAGTCCAATGTATAACGTAGAACATTTGGATGACATTGAATAAGTACATACAAATAAGTTACATTGAATTGTAATTGAATCTAATTCAAAAGCCTTCTCTGTTTCAGTTTCCACCGCTTCCTTTCTCTTTCGTTTCCACCGTTCTTTTTTCCGCCGCCCCTCTATGCTTCGATCTGGAGCTTAGATCTTACGGGTTGCTGATAACTGAGCGGTTGTCTTCGTGAGCTGTTAGAGGCAGGTGTTTCCCGGTAGGCGACGGAGGCCGGTTCTCCAGTTGAATCTTTTACCGCCCTGTCGTCGGCCGTGTTTTGGTTTTTTGGTTGATCGTTGGTGCTTGTCCGGTTGCTGTTTGGCTGCTTGGACGTTTTTGTGTTTGTTCCATGGCTGTTACGACGTTCCGTGGTTGTCAGCCGTGTGTTTTTTGTTGGTTTTGCTGCTGGCAGGTTGATTCGTCGGTGGACTGTGCCTGCGATTAGCTTGGTGGCAGCTGGGAGTTGTAGCTGCTTTGTCAGAGTGCCTTGGGTCCTTTTGGTCTGTATAGCTGACTCTGGGCGCTGATTGGCTGTTGTCGTTTTGGCTCGTCGTCGGTGGAAGTCGTCGGCTGGGTCTGTTTTGCTGCCCTGCTGCGTATGCAGCGGTTGCAGCTGTTTTCTGCTCCAGAGCTTGATCCGTTGTGGGCTTTGGTGGCAGCTGTTTTCTCGCGGCCGTCGCCTGTGGAGGCGATGGTGCCGTCGATGGTGGTGTTGGCGCCGACTCTGTGGCGTCTGGTTGCGTACGCAGGCTCACACGTGGCTTGCTATGGAGTGTTCTGCGTGGGTTCCGTGAGGATGGACGCGTGTCCACCCAATGTTGCAATAAATTTCTATTCCGCCACGTCATCCACTCTTATGTTTATCTTCCACGTGTCCTGCGTTTAAAATCGATCCGAGTTCGATCTTTCGGGCTTCGGTCTTTTTTTCGGGTACTGAGGCCAAGTACCTCGTCCACAATACACTTAGTTTAATTTTATTCTGTGTTCGGGGTCTCCATTCGTTTGTGCGATTGGGACTAAGTCCTCTTTATGTACCTCTCGAGCCTTGTGCTCCTTTTATCAAAAAAAAATTGTAATTGAATCTGCAATAGAAAAACTCACCATCAAAATCACATACTGAAAATTTAGGCTTAAGACAAGAAAATCCTTCAACACTCAGATTAGTCTTGTAAACTGCAGTAGTCAATTCCATCATACTTTTTCCATCTTTCACTAAGTTTCTGTTCAGCCACAATATTCTGATTCCATACAAAAAGAGTAGCAAATCCCTCCCTGTATATTTCTCCATGCAAAATCAAAGTCACTCAGTTACATTGCTAAACTCTTCAATATGAAAACAGTCTTGTTTAATAAAAGCACACCAAAAAGATTTTGCCCACCAACATTAATTTCTGACAATTTAAAAGTAGAATTAATTGTGATATCAATTTTTTAATTACATTATAATATACATAATATTAAAAATAATTAATTAATCATAAGATTTTTTGTTACTCATACCATATATTATTTAGCATGCATATATTTTTTGGAGATCGAGTATTAATAAAATAAACTTGAATATTTGCAGTTGTAGTCAATCTTCGATAGAGTTTAGAAGAATAAGCAGTTGAAGCTAGGGGTGGCACATGAACCCGCAAACCCGCACTCAACCCGCAAACCCGAAAAATTTCGCGGGTTCGGGTCGGGTTTTGGGCACTGCGGGTTCAGGTACGGGTTTAATATATAATTTTTAATCAAACCCGCAAACCCATATTATGCCTATAAATACATATTTATATATTCATAATACTATTTGGTATACACATCATGTTTATTTTTTTGCTCAAATTATTATTTTCAAGTTAGTGAAGGACTAAATAACAGTTTATAAATCGTATTCTATGATTTTATTCACTTTTTATTTATTTATAATATATTTAAATTAATTTTTTATTTATTTATAATATTTATTTATTCAAAATACGCAGGTCGGGTATGGGTACGGGTTTAACTTTTTTTTAAATCTATAAATCCGAACCCGAAATTTACTACGCGGGTCGGGTACGGGTTTAACTTTTTTTACTAAAAACCCGAAAAGTGCCAGGCCTAGTTGAAGCGGCCGCGCACAGCCTCTGAGTAAAGTTTCGATTTTTATTTTTCCTTTCCGTTTCTGATTTTGCTGGATTGAGTTTCAATTTGTATGGTTTGAATTGTGTTGCTTTGATTCCGATCTTTCAGTTGAATTGAGGTCGAATTTATTCCTTTAGATTATTGAATCCAGATTTCATGATTATCTTTCTGCTCTAATGTTTTTGAAGAATTCTCTCTGGACATTTAATTCGGATTTTTTCCTGTCCATCATTGCAAAGGAAGGTCCTTTACCTGAATTTCATTGAGGTTTAGCACCAGGATTGAACAGTAGCAGTGTGCGAGTTAGATCGATTATGTGATTGATTTATATTTTGAAAAAATAGGTAGTTTATGATTATTTCTGTAAGTATACTTACTTGTGTTCATTCACTTATTTCAGAATTCCGTAATTTGTCATGGATGTAACACTGCATTCTCCTGTAAGTTTCTCTGCTTTTTAATAATTTTATATGTAACGCTATTGATATACCTGATAGTGTTTCACTAGTTTTTCTTTCAACTGGTATTTTAGGAAATTTGTGTTATAGATAGCCTCCCGGATGATCTTTTGGCTCTTATTCTGTCTTTTTTACCTACCCTGGCTGAAATTGCACGTACATCTATCCTGTCTCGAAGATGGAGAAACATATGGCGCCATATAACATGTTTGGACTTCGATGCTGAAATTGCGTTCTCTCATATCTGGGTGTGCATATCTTATGACTGGTATGTAGCATGGGTAAACAAAGTCATTAGAGCTAGGTTGCCTATACACGGGTTTCCATCAGTCAAAAAGCTTCGGATAAAGTTCGCAATGTATGCACCCCATGGGAAACACATTGATCGGTGGATTAATTTTGCTATCGCAAATCGAGTTGAAACAATTCAACTTGAATTCACTCGTTTCGGACAGCCCCTTTATAACCTTGATCTGTATAAGCTTTCTATGGACTCCTTGTACCCAACTCCGTCTGTTCTATCTAACATTAAATGTCTAAAATCACTCTTTTTGTCTTGCGTGAGTGTTTCTAAACAGTTTGTTGAGTTCATTCTTTCGAGTTGCCCACTCCTTGAGGAGATGTCATTGTTCTTTGCTAAAAATTGCAGTAACCTGGATATTTCAGCCATTTCGGCCCCTCTTCGTTTGAGGCGATTAGAAATTTCCGAAGCCGAAGACTTTGCACTTACCAAACTATGTGTCCCTTTCCTCACTTGCCTTTACCATGAATCACTGAAATTTAATCCAGACAAGATTGATACTCCCATGCTGACAGACTTGGCTATCGGCGGTGGACGTTATTCGCAGCCTATAATGGAATACCTTGTGCACTTTTGGGTTTACCTTCCTCAGCTGCAAAAACTGCACCTGGTCATGGATGAGGTATGTTTTCTTTATTATTCGAATTGTGATTATGAATACACTAAAAGAATGTTCTGTGCGCATCTTATTTTATTTATATAATACACCAGGACCAGGAATTCAGGTTCGAACAAATGCCGACACTTGTGAATCTGAAATATTTGAAGATACAAGTGGATTGGGACACTGACCGTCTCTTTAGTCGAATCATAGATTTCATCAAAGCTTGCCCAGTGCTAGAAACATTTGCATTTCAGGTAAATTGTCCGACTGTAACTTGTCATTTAGTGTGCTAAACTCCGTCACATAATTATGTCACTCTTATTCGAATTATTTATTTTACCCGTGTTTCATTGCTCTTCATCAGATGTTTATGGGAGATGTGATCTGTAGACGGCATTCATCCCGAGAGAGAAATAAACAGGCAAGTTTATTGGATCCCTTATTTTCACTTGACTAGTTATTATCTGCTGTTATAATAGAAAAGGAATACATCCTGTAATACATTTGTCATTATGATAATGTACTATTGATGTGTAATTATTCTAGAAATTTGTTATCGACGTTGCACTGAGATAATTGGTTAATATCTTTACAGTTACAGTGGAGGGAACTGGACAAAACTTGTTCTTTTAGTTGCCTGAAAGTCTTGGAGTTGTATGGTTTTGAGGGAGTAACCATTGATCAAATGGCAGTGAAGTGTGTTATTCGAAAGGCGCCCTTTTTGGAGAAGCTAAAAATTGATACATGTTTACGGTATAGAAATTATATTTTGAAGCACCCTAAGCCAGAAACTGTCAAGGCAGTGGAGGCAAAGGCCAGAAAGCTTTGCCGAAAAAGACCAAAAACAGTTGACATTACCGTTATTAGTTGATATCTACTCGTCTGCTTACTGCTAGTTATAGCAATGAAAAGGTTCCATTGTTAATTTACAAGGCTGAATGAACACGTCTCGTTCATTATAACTCATTTTGTATATACTTATTCAATGTTATCGTTTGCGATCAAAGGAATTTATATTTTTCACAAATGTGATCTGAGTGCAATGTATGACGTTGAACATTGATGACTTGTGGAACATCAATCAAAGCAATTTTTTCTCGTCCAAAGTCATGTATCTGAAGAGATGAAATGTCACACAGATTACATGGGAAACCAGGGCTGTTGGTTTTATACTTTATTCATCTAGCTAGACTCTTGCCACCACACGGTTTGTGACTTTGTTCTGCTAAATTGAGCGCTCATTTGCTTGTTAACGAGATTACGTTTTGCAAGATAACCAGGATAACTGCATCATTTTTAAGCTAAGCTTACAGGGAGCTAACTAAGCAACCTGCTGATGTTCTCACAAATGATTAGTTCACTAGATTTGCGTGTAAAACCATGTCAATGGATTAACATCTCATGCTTCAATGTCATTCAGTCACATAGTCCGGCAACCAGAGCTACCTTGGTGGTGAGGGGTATAACCGGAGCTATCATGGTGGTGATGGGTATAACCGGAGCTATCATGGCGGTGATGGGTATAACCGGAGCTATCATGGCGGTGATGGGTATAGCCAGAATGCACCGAGTCAAAATCCGATAAGTAGATGAAGGTGGGCATTTCAGCCGAACGCCTTCTGTGCTCATGATTACAATATGGGCAAGTGGCACTCCTGTTATCTTCGAAACTGAGACTTGCTGCCCCCCTACTATGTGAACGCTGCATGGTGCTAGTCATTAAAAAATCCGTGCACTCTTTCTTCACATGAACGATGCCATCCTGTTGATAAAACAAATATAATATCAAATATCATCGCTTGGGAGAAATATAGGTGAAACGTGTGAGATCATTTGAATTAGAACCCTATCCATACCTTAAGGGCTTCATACCACGTCCTCCAAGCATTTAGATTCGTTAGGACCGTTTGATATGCTGAAATAGCTTCCCAAATTTGTTTGTAGCTCTTCTGACGGAATCCTGTTATGACACATTAAAACCCTCTATTTTATTTATCAAAACCCAAATCCATATGTTCCATTAATTATCACAGTTTCTCAAAGTTTCAACAAAATTACCTCTAACACACTTCTTACTGATGAAAAACTCCTCTTTCAGTTTCTGTAAACACAAGGAAACATTGCTTTCATATCAATACTTATGCAATTCAAAAAATGTTCAGCATCATCTAACTAAATGAATTGATTTCAATACCGTTATTAGCATTAGCAGCTTCTGCTGTTCCTCTATTATCATGGCAGTATCTCCACAGATGTAGTCATATTTTGATATCTCCTCCCAGATAAGATATTTAGGCGATCCAACCCATTCTGTTAACTTCCCTAAAATATCGTCCTGCAAGTAGCGAATAACAATCACACAAAAAAGCGAATATCTTTACTAAACAAAATAACACAATTGACGAAGAAAACCTTTGTTTTCATATCTGCAAGATTTTCTACCAGTTTAGCTAACTGGGCATGAAGCGTCTTCAGTTGCCCCTGAACAAACACAAAAGAGATTAGAAAGCTTACTATAAACATTTTTTTAGATGTTATGTTTATAATCATTAAATAATGAAACTAATAATAATGCATCAAATATTACCAAACTCTCCTTTAACTCCGCCACAATGGCATCTGGTCTGCATAGACTTTCAATGACGGACATTACCTGAAGATGATAAAGAGTTTTTTAGTTAGGTGGGGGACATCCAGATTTCAGCTTATGAAAGCTATTGAAATCAAAAATTGTACCTGCGCATACTGATATTTCACACTGATATTTCACATAACGCTCGTGCTGAGCACTATATTCTGCAACTTTTTTAGGTCATTGGCGCGTTTCTTCAGCCAATCCTGTCGAACCCCTGTGAAAGTGCTTGACCGATGCATGTTACATTTTATGCCATATTGACTTTGAAAGTGTTCATGCTCAGAACATTCTTTTTGTAGCATCTTCTCAGTTTGTTCTATTAATTCCTGGTTAATAGCTCTAGAATCTCTTAAATGCTTTAATTCGGCTTCTAAAAAACCAACATCAGCGCCGGTCCGAACAGACTCTATTGCTTCCTTCAGATTTGGGGGCAGGGCTTCGTAAGCACGAATAAAAGCACTCACATCTGATTCCACGGCCCCAACACGTTCACTAGCCTGTCGCAGTTTCTCTGATTGCGTCTCGATTATGTTATCGACCAACTCTCTATAGCGCGATAGAGCCACAGCTTTTTCAAGAGGAAGAAGACGTGCGAACAGGGGTTGCCAGTCACCAATCAGAATAGAGTTCATTCGAGCAGGTTTCGAACCCAATGTATCTGGAAAAGTCGGCAAAGGTGGCAACGAGTCAGCTGCAGGAACTCTCTTGCTGTGGACACAATTATTCAATTTGACAGCTTTGTCTAGGTTAAGGGTCATGTTTTCCTTAAGCCTTTGAATCGCTTCCCTGAGTTGAGTGGCTGTTTTGGAATACAGTTTATGGACTTTTTCAATCTCCTTTATTCCGCTTCTAAGCCGTGCGATCTCTTGTCCGAACTCGTCCATATGGTGTAGCTGAATACTGCAGTGTAAGCAAGAGGCAGCGTACAATTGTGCTGTCTTCACTTGAATGTGTGCGATCCATTTTTTTTCAAAGTGATAACGCAGAGGCTCCACAGTAATTGCATCTAATACTGTTCTATAGGATTCCCAAGCCTGTGAAATATAAATAGAAAAATCAAAGTTTATAAAAAAGCTAAAAAGATGCGGCAGAATCTGTAAACAAGTGTATAAACCTTGCATGACAATTTAGCAGAAGTTCCAGCACTTTTTGATCCAGCAATGGAGCACTCATAAAAACACTGATTAGCCTGTGCAAGCATAAGATGCTCGCACATTCCAACGCACTGCAAACTCAAATCAACGGAAGAGCTACCCGGTGAAGACTCCAAAATATCCTTCAAAAGTGAAAATACTCCAGCCGCACAATGAAACTCTCGATAAGCCTTCTTCATTCCTTCCATATTAGTTCGATCATACCTGGCACCGATTTCACTATGCACTGCACCCAAGTTGAAGAGAATAGCTGCCTTTTCTAACTCGACACCATGTAGCACTGCCATATTCTTATCCTTGTTCTTATTTTTCTTAGGCTTCACAGGTTTAAAGGCATCAAGCCAGACAAAATTAAGCATCGATGACAATGGAAATTTAGATTCGATATCACATATTGCCATATAATAACTCTTCAACATCTTCAGACGATAAGTCGGATTCACAGTAGATACCTCCTCGATGGCTGTTCGCAGTTTCTTCACCTCCGTCAGATCCGGGCTCCCCCTTGACGCCTCGCGATCGGGATAGTTCTTTTGTATGAAATGAAGGAGCGCTTCGTAGAGATTTATGGCGACTGTCTTCTTCTCAGGTATCACAAGCATGTCGCGCGTCGTCTCCATCGCTTGAGTTCAAACGAGATTATGGTCGGAACAGTTTCCGGAACAGCTTCCGGAACAGACGAGACGATGTGGGTCGCAATCCGAATGGTAAACCCTTAAGTGTGAAGATGGGGTTTAGCTTCTGAAGTTACCGCTCCCGGTACTTGATGATTGTAATTGAACCGTCTAATTGATTGGTCCAATTAAAAACTGTGATTTCAAATTTCGTTTGTCAAATAAGTTCTGAGATTTTTTATTAATCAATCAGTTGAAGATGTGTTCATTAACTGATATAATATTATAATTAATTATAATGCATGAATTATTGAATGTTACAATTGTTACATGATATGTAATTAGAGAGCATATCTGGTGGAACTGTCAGATATGGTGGATCCATGGATCCCCCATCATCAGCGTCCATCTCCTAATACATTCAATGAGAGATAGACACGTGGTTAGGTGAGAGAAAAATTAGTTTGGTTTGATTTGGATGATTAGTTAGGTTAGTTTGTGTGTATAAGGGTATATGAGTTATTTTATAAACCCATCAAATCTGTGATTGACAACCCATACCTATCTCTAATCCAAAACTCATTTTCAAATCTTCTCTCCCCTCTTCCCTCTCGCTCACTTCTGCGAATCCAAAACCCATCTCGCCGATCCCTTTCCTCCTCCTCAGTCTCTCCTTTCTTTCTAATTTCTGATCATTATGTTTGTTTGTGTGTGTGGTTTGGAGCGGTGATAGAGGAGGTGATGAAAGGCAGTGGTGGATCTATGTACTCAGTACAAACGAAGCGGAGATGGAAGCTCGTGGTGAGCGGTGGTGGTGGATCTATGGGTTTAGGGTCCAGGTGGGAGGTGGCAATAAGATGAGTTAGTGGATTTGGATTGATTTTGGGGAATTTTGTAAGTGGGTTTGGATTGATTTTGATTAAAAGTTGGATCTTTGCAGCTATTGATGCGTTTAAGCAGCAGTTGTCGGGGTCTGGTGGTGTTGCGGTTGCTAACAGAACGGATCCGGATCCAGCTCAAATCTTTCATCTTCTCCAGCCAAATCCCCAACTGGGCCAGTGTCGATTTATTGCCGCCGGTTCAATTTCGAATCGAGAATGTTCGTCGTCTTCTGCAACTTCCGATTCCGATGCCGATTCCATTTCACGATTGCCGATTTGAAGGTGCCGGTAGTCGACAGCGCGGAGCCATTACAATTTCCTCATAACAATCTCTTGCTTTATGCAGTTCGCGCTTTACTTAAAATTAGGGTTTTACTTCCGTTTCCTTTCTTTCGTTCTTGAAAATTGTTTTGTGTTGGAATGTGCAGGTGTTGAATTTAGATATACGAAACCACAGGCGTGTAGTCATTCTGAGTATTGGACAGGTTAGTATTTTCTTGGATAAGTGGTTTTGGTTTAATTTTTGTTGGTTGATTTTGATGGTGAATGTGATGTGTTCGGGCGTTAACTGGAACGCAGAATGTGGGATCAGACTTCGATTTGTTTGTTTCCAATGCCTTGACCGACATGTACGCCAAATGCGGTTGCCTCGTGTCTTCAACACCTCTCTCAGGGATGTGCCGAAGAGTGGGTTGGATTCGGAGTGGGTTGGATTTGGAGTGGCCCTTGGGATGTGCATCCTAGGAAATGAATTATTTGTAACTTCAGGGACTAAATTGTATTTGTATTCAGGGACTAAATTGTAACTTTAGGGACTAAATTGTAACTTTAGGGACTAAATTGTATATAATTATTTTTGTGTATGATTGTTGGTTTTTTGAACCCAAATGGCATCTTGTATTTTGTATGTGCATCTTGTATGTGCAACCCAATTGTCGCTGTATTTTATATGTGCATTTAGTATGTGCATTTGGTAAGTGCATTTCGATATGTGCATTTCTTATTTGCATTATCTGTATTTCTCTTTACACTTCCGAATTTAATGTTTCCATTCTGATTCATATTACAACACATGTCGAATGAGTGAACTGGTAACTGTATGTTGTTTATTATTTTGGATCGATGTCCTGTTCAGTTTCGTTTATTTGTTTGAATTTTGATTTGCAATACGACTTTTCATTTCATGTTTGCATTTTATGTTTGCATTTTGTGTTTGCATTTGTGTTTCCATTTTGTGTTTCCATTTTGTGTTTGCATTTTGTGTTTGCATTTCATGTTTGAAGGACGTGTGTTTCCATTCTGATTCATATTGCAACACATGTCGTACTGAGTGAACTGGTAATTGTTTGTTGCTTATTATTTTGGATCGCGTTACATTTTATTTTTATAGCGTCCTTACGTGTTTTGTACAACCATGAAGGTTGCTTAAACTTCGTTATGTTGTGCTTATCATCGCCAATTATCTTTGTTGGGTTATCTTCGTCGAGTATCTATTATATTGCACTTATTATCGCCAAATTAACCTGTTGGGATTAAAAACTCTACACAATATGCATTTTCTATTTTGCACATTTCATGTTTGCATTTCATGTTTGCATTTCATGTTTGCATTTTGTGTTTGCATTTTGTGTTTGCATTATATAAAAACGTAAAATCAACAGTAAGGTGCAACAACAAGGTGCAACAACAAGGTGTAACAACAAGGTGTAACAACAAGGTGTAACAACAAGGTGCATGTTTCAAATGTTAATCAAAATGCTCAATTCGCCAAATACATCCCCACTAATAACATGAATCCGGGTTCTAAGTTATATGTTCACAATTCTAGCACTGACTCTTAATATTACAACGTGTTCCAAACCGCCAGTACAAACCAAAATACAACATATTTTACAGACCTCTACACCAACAGCAGCGTACACAACAGCCTCAATCTCCTTCACAACCACAACAACAACAACTCATCTTTTCTTCAACAACTAACGAAACTCAGCACTTCAGCTATGACTTCACAGACAACGGAGTCCAATATGTTGCCCCATTCGTTGATGTAGTCACTAAACAATGAGAATCATCCGTTACCATACAACTGCGATTTCCAACTGCGAACATAACACAATTTAGGTAAAATGATACTGAAGCATATCATTTTTGTTCAAAATAATGCAATGCAACACAACACAGGACGATTGCATGCTGAAGTCAAGTGGGGAAAAAATGCAACTATGAGTTGCAACTACAAAGTGCAATAGTAAGGTGCACATGTGAGGTGCAACAGTTAAAATGCACATACAAAATGCACATAGCTTCAAGCAACCTTCATGATTGTACAAAATATGTTTGCATTTTATGTTTGCATTTTATGTTTGCATTTTGTGTTTGTATTTTATGTTTGCATTTTGTGTTTGCATTTCATGTTTGAAGAACGTGTGTTTCCATTTCTTTGCATTTTATGTTTTATGTTACGTGATTGCATTTTATTTTTTATTTTTAAATAATTAAATATTTATTATTTATATTTAGTTCGTTTAATTTTCAATAAACAGTAATGGTGAAGGGAATAAAAATATTTGTTTCATAACTTGTAAGAAATTGTTTACAAATAATTTTCATAACTTGTAAGAAATTGTTTACAAATTGTAGTGATTGTGGGTGAGATTGAAATGGATTAAAAGATGATGAAGTCTTGGGAGTTGATGAGTTTGTTATGAAAATGAAATTTGATGAAAAAAGAATGAAAAAGTCACAAACATTAAAAAGATTACAAAATTAACTTTCATTTATATCATTCAAATTTCAAAACAATACTTAACATCAAAGTACAATCACACATTTAATGCATGCAAAAACAGTCACATCACCACATTAATTGCATCAACACACTTGCTATCAACAATTAATGCTAACAATTTGATACTAACTAATTCCTAACTATGACTATCATACCCTTGGTTACATAAATAAATTGTATTTAATGTTGCCACGTGTCGCTCCCTCAATCCATGGATGAAAGCGATCCAACGGTGATGGAGGAGGTTCCATGGACTCATGGAAAGTAAGGGGTTCCATGGGATACTTTTCCTATGTAATTATTGAAAACATGCTTGATTTGTACATGAAATTTTAATACTAAGGTAGGTCTTGTATTTGTTAGTTAAGGGGAATGCGTCCCTAAACAATTTTATTCCATACAGATGATACACTCAAAGTACGAACACACTTTGTGCAAACTGGTCTGGTTCTTCACTAAAGAGCTCTCTAAGTATGTCTCCATCAGGAAAATGGAGAGGTAAACAGGAAAAATATAGGGAGACTCGGAATGTACAACTGCTATACAAATGTGCAGATCCACCAGTTAGAGTATAGGTCGTTGATTGTAATTACCATTCATTTCAGATGCAGCAGATGCTGGTCTAGAGGACGATTGTTGTGGGGCAGGAAGTGCGAATGTCAGCCTTGACGATGAACTTTCAATCAGACCTGCTACGCCTGCTGCTGCTGACTGAGCACTGGACGGGAGAAACAAATCATGTCTCTGGTCCTTGTAAGCTCCCCAGACCTGATAAAACACAATTGAGGATTGATAATGGATACACCAAGATTGAGATTATAAAATGTCAGTATATGGAACAGTGCTTACATCGGATGCATCAAGTATATCCCGCACTTTGGTACAATGAGCTCCCTCTGTTGCAAATGCATGTAGAACCTGATACACGGTGAAGCATGTCAAGAAAATTGACTCGGTAAGAAAATGTTTGCAGGGAAACACACTTGTTCAGGAAAAAAAAGAATGTACGAACTTCGACTGCAAGAACGCGACCGATTGAAGCTTCCGACTCGTTCCATTTCATCTGAGCACATAGACCATTCCTCCCTCCTGCCCTCCAATCTAAAAGGCCGAGGAGAACTTCTACTAGTCCCACCCTACATAAGATAAAATAATATTTTAAAAATGATCTTTCCATTCCAGTACATGATTTCAACATCTTCACTCATGTGAGCTCTCATCTTCTGATTGCCAACATAGTATAGTAGAGAGTTTCAGTTGAGCAGGAACTTTTACTTGGAAGGCACACCAAGTTTATTCATGGTGAGATTGTTATAGAGGCTGTTCTTTTTTAAGCTATTAAAATTTACGCAACTTCCTAAGTGATCCTGTACTTGCCAATGGACTAGCGGACAAATCAATACAGTGCTCTTAAAAGTTAAACCACTTAGTTTAAAGCTACTCACTTGAGCCCTTGGGCAACTAGAGCATCTCTTGCTCGATTTCCAGCAGCAACAACACGCTTCAGTGTTTCAAGAGCTAAAATGCTACCCCCTTGCCACCCTATAGCCTTCATTAGGACTGGAACCACCTATATACGAGCGCATGATAATTCATTTTTCAGATGAAATATAAGGGGCACTGTATACACTTCATTCTGAAGTAGACCTAAGTTTCTAGTTTAAACTTTGCAATGTAACATGCATACCTGTGGGGTCCCAACACTAGTTGCTGCCATAGCCTCAGCACAGATAGTGCTGGCAGCAAGTTGATGCAAAACCCGCAAGCAACTGAGTCGTACAAGCTCTCGTGGGGTTTGTGTATTGGACTGTGCTCCGCCGTCTAGGGTTTCCGAAGCTTCTTCAGGACTCACCTCACGAGAAGCCATTGTGTCCCTCCTACTTTCAAAAGCAACAGCAGCGACAAGTTTTGGAACATATCCCAAATATCCTACATGATCTGCTAGGGATGGGTGTACACGCAACAATGATACCAAAGCCGCAGATAACAGCAATGGTAGCTCAGGGTCCGCAACTTGTGAGTCGTAATGAGAGGCAGCTATGGATGACAAATATTGTTCAAGTAGTCCTTCCAAGAATCTTTTTGGATTTCGGAGAGGGAACTTTGGATCCTTCAAAAAAAGCCGAACATAGATGCCTCCAACCTAGATTTTCAGTTTATGATAATGAGTATTATTGAATACCATTGCTTCTTAATAACCGGAGCAATGAACAGAAAGCAATACAACTTTACCTGTGGCTCATCCCGCATGTCCTGCTGTCCAGAAGTTTGTTCCGGCACATCCCAGTCTACAACACGCCCTTTCATCTGTTCGTTGTATAATTCCGATGCCATAGTTGCAATTTGTGCAGATAAAGAAGCTGCCATCGCTGGTGTCCAGACCAATTCCGGCGTTTCCGTAGTCTGTTCAAGGGCATAAACAACAGCTTCTCCAGGACCATCTCTTGTTATCGACACAAGACCATCTGGAAAGAATCGTGCTAGTGTTATGGAAACTCTTGGCCCATGCATCGGCTGGCCAACTAGTTTTCCTAATAAAGATGCTGCTGCGGCTCTTTGTTGCAGCGGAATTTCTTCTGCATGATTTTGTTTCAACAATTAGAAATTATTGCAACAATTTATTTGATTTTATAGGCAATGGTATTCATTCAAAAATAAGTGCAGGCAAGATACACAAAATTTAGCAGCACATTTATGAGTTGTTACAATCAATTATTGGAAATAAACTTACCTTTCAATGGCAATAGAAGTTCAAGAATGTATACAACCCCTCCGTGTTTGGCAGCAGCCCATGCAAGTTCAGATGTGCTAGCTAGTGCATAAAGTACATGAAGGGCCCCTTCACGACAGCTAGGGGAAGAATGAAGCATTTGAAATAAAAGAAGAAGACTTGAACTATCAGAGACCATGGCCTCTAAACTTGAAGCATAAGTGGTAAGTATTGACAGCACACTCAAACAGAGCTGAGGAATCTTGTTCTCTGATGCTCCAGACACCGCAAAGCATTCAAAAAGAGGCATCAACTTTTCTTTACTAGAAAATACCGAAGCCAAGCTTGGATTTTTGGTCAGCAAGTTCTGCAAAACAAAATTGACATTATGATTGACCCGCGAGAGGCCAAGATCTAGACGATTCACAAGTTTTTCATTCGAGTATATGATGAGACGCACCAACGGAAACAGGGTTTCTAAGCATAGTTTTAAAGTGACAGGAACTGGAATAGGCATGACATGACTAAACCACAAAATTCATCTTTCACTCGGGACTTTAAATTTGGACCCGAAAGCAGCTCAGACCAATCTAATTACTGAATTCATGATTCTTGATACCTATGTTTTGTATTACTCTTATTTATTGCCAGAAACGTAAACTTACCTTAAGAGAAACTAATCCAAGAGAAAGGTTTTTGATCAAGGAAGGATTATTGTCACTTTTAACATCGATATCAGCTTGCTTCACCGCAATATCAGTGAAAAGTTGCTTTTCATCCACATCTTCAACATTGTTACCCTTCGTTTCAGTTGATTCATCATACTTTTCAATAATAACAGAGTTCTGTACAGCAGACGAAGAAGCTGACTGAACTAGGGATGCTATAAAATCGAGGAGAGCAGCACAGAAGGCCTCTGGGTCACTGATTTCAAAGTCAGGTTGGTCATTGTAGACTCGCAGATATACATGTCCAACGTACAGTTCTTTGGATAGAGCCTTATATGCAAACATGTTAACATCTCTCATCTCATAAGAGCCATCCGGACACTTGCTTGAACGCTGCTCATCCACAAACTGAAGCAGTTCAGCTCGTGTCGAAGAGTTCCAAATTATCTGCAAACACAATTACCAGTCACTAGCGCTTTGTCATGTTGCATCAAAAAATAAACACTCCAAGCAATGCCTTTTAAGCATATACCCTTTCTGAAAATTATTGACATGCAACCATGGGAGATAAGCCCCGCAAGCATATGGCAGTAGTAACATTTTTGTTAAGAAAAGAGCATCAACTGAGATGTGTTAGACGTAGTAGTTTACCTCTGGTGACTCCAGATTCGAATTTAGTCTCGATAACAAGTCCTTGGGCATTTGGTCTTTCAGCATACTAGCAAGTTTAGGAGTTAACAGTGTCTGAATGGAATCAGCGGCAATCTCATTGTAAGGGGTCCCAATATCATCAGAGCACAAACCACTAAGGCGGGACAATGCCTGGGACGCTCGGATAGCAAGTAAATTTTTAGCAATCTGAATACTGGAACCAACTCCATGGGCTTCTGCTGTATCAGACTCATCCGCGGTTGAATCATACTGAAGCAAAAGTGGTAAAAGATACCTGAAACAGACCAACAAATAAGTAAACAAATGTTCGTGAAACTTCTACTCCTAACAAAAACCAAATTCGAAAGAGATGGAAATATGAAAAATGAACACTCGACTAGCTAAAGACATAATGACACCAACTTCAAAACAAAAGAATGGGAAAAACACCACCAAAAGCTTTCGTGTGTGTAAGGAAATCGTCTCAATCTCACAAAGGCACTTTACCATCATTTACAACATCAGTGTGTGGGCAAAAAGATAACGGATAGTGCAGTGTGTGGGCAAAAAGATAACGGATAGTGCAGTGTGTGGGCAAAAAGATAACGGATAGTGCAGTGTGTGGGCAAAAAGATAACGGATAGTGTAATGGGTATGACAGGACAGTACTTCTATTCATTAAACCTTTCATTTGAAATGTTATGATAACAACGTACCATAAGATGCCAGCCTTTAGTAAAGCATTTTGCAATTCCGGTGAAACAGAAATACGAGCAATTGTCTGCAAGGCAGCATCAACGGCTTCCGTAACAAGCTCAAGTTCAGTGCAGTGTACAATATCATCAATCAAGCCAGAATAATGTAGAATCTCATCTCTTGCACTCTCAAACTGACTCAACACAGCAAATGTCCTCATAATGTTAGTGATTATGATGGCAGCTGGTTCACTTGCAGGAGTCGTCGGCTGAACAACACACATACAACGAGAAAGCAGAGTTGCAAGCAAATGAATTCCACTATCTCTCACCAGCTCTTCGCCATTAAGTGACGAGGATGCACATCTGAGTAACAAGAAAGCAAAGCGAAACCTCAACAATAGTAAAATATCAGTAATTTAAATTCAACTTCAAAACGGAAGAGGATCATTACGTCAACCATAGTAGCTCTGAAGCAGCAACGAGTAATGGTGCCCTATCAGATGAAAGAAAGTTGTTGTCTTCTTTGTCAACAGTGACCACGTTGAGCAACATTGGATATCCAGCATATTTGAACGGTTCCAACACTTTTCCGTATCTTTTGAATAAGATGCATTGACCCTTCAACAAAAGAAGCAATCTCCATAGTTGGGGTCCTTGCAACCCTTGCATTGTTGCCTAGACAATTCACCAAAGTTAAAGCACCACTGCTTACAAAATGGAAACTCACCAACACGAGATGGTAAGCTAGTTAAAGGAGGAAGTCACACAACAAAACAAGTAAGTTAAGTACTAAAATGTCCAAAGCATAATCGCATAGATTTGCCAACAGACTGGCCAGTAAAAAAATCAATAATCAAACATATTATTGAGCGTGTTATATACTACCCATAACTTTTTTGATCAAAACATATACCTGGAGCCGCTCGTAAGCTTTCTGTATAGCAAGGAACTTCTCTCTCCCTTCAGGATTTTTGTCAGGATGGTATTTCATTGCAAGTTTTCTATATTGTCTCTTGAGCTTTTCTTCATCGATATTCTCAACCTGCCTGGATATGCTAGAAGCATCTGCCTTCCCCGTCTCCGAAGAATATTTATCATTTGTTTCGTTTTTTGATACATCATCCAATGACATTTCCAATATTTTGCAAGCATCTTCTTCAGATAAATCCATAGGCCTGCGTGTTAGTTCTTCACGCCACATAACGAGCAATGATTGTAAGAACTCAACATGCTCGACAATAGGCCAGTTGGGAAAGCGGATTTCATCACATAAATTTCGAAGATAATAACGGTGGCACCACATTTCATCTCTCAATTCTGGGTAAGTCACAGGAGGCATAGGAGCATAATCATATACTGAATGGCAATGTTGCAACAATTTTTGTGGGAAATCTCCTAGATGTTGCAAGACCTATTTCAATAAAAACAAGAAACCCAATTACATGATAAGAAAAAATACAATGAAAAAAGAATTCAAATCCACTAAAATTTACCTGACGAATAAGATTTTCTGCTCGCATTTTGTGTGTCCAGATAATCTCTGGAGTGTCAGAATCAGAAACCATTGCAGCTGCAAAGGCTGCTGGGCCACTGCGCTCCAGAACATACAATAATGATTCAGGAAGAAGGCCACCTAATACACTACGTTTCGCCAATGGCAAGGAAGATGAAACTGCTGCCTCTTCGCCACCATGAAAGGCTTGATGGACATGGGTCGCATAAAACAGTTGGGCAATGGTAAAGAGATTCGATCCTGGGTATGCTAGTGCAAAATAAAAGGCCCCTGTACTGTACAGTCGTATCATGGCCTTGGGATTTCTAGTTACAACAGCTTTCAATAAAGCAGCACTCGCCTCAACGATACTTGGATCCCCTGAAAGCATTGCCTGTGTTTAAAAGATAGGGTGATGGTGTTATTAAACTAAAAGAAAACTCAACAAAGCCAAAAAATTAGCTTCAATCACTGATTTTGGCCTTAAATTGATCGAACATAATCTTGTACGCATGGTGTCGTTAGCCATATATTCTTTTCAATGCCCAACAAAAATAAAGCCGAGGCGAGAAGATAGCGATTTCTGTCTCTATTGTGCTTAATTGCTTGTGTCAAACTGAAATACAGTTCAACCCCTCTGTAGAAACATGCAACATATGCAATTCTGTTAATAAATACTTCCGCACACAATTACTTGGGTATCAAGAAGTCATGAACATCTAGTTGACTAGTCCTATTAACTAACATCTCAGTTCGTGTTGATTTGATTTGTATAATCAACAAATGCTTTTGAAGCGAGTGTACTTCAAATGAAGGAGGCAGGTATCCAACATAGTCATGCCGCAAGATAAAAATGCTTAACATCAAATACCTGTGCAATATGTGGAAGACAGCGAGAACTGGATAATATTCGTTTGACTCTCGGCGTTGGTGTGACTATCTCCCCTGCATCATCTAAATCTGAGTGAGCAGAGACCATGTTATGAAGGATGGACAAAGCAGCAACACCCACCTGTACAAAGCAATGAATTTCAGTTGGCCCACAAGTGCAAGAATTTAAATCAGATAAAAGTCACCAACTAAAACATTTGTTTTCCAATACATTGATTAAGCAATGTTGAGCTTGTTCATACAATCAAATACTAGTCTGGATACTAAGAAAGAGCAGTAAATTCAGCCACAAAGGCAGTGGCATGGAAAAGGGAAAGGAAAGAAAAGAAAAATGTACTGCACTTGATGAGATAAAAAATGTTAAATTGAGTAATACAAAAACTATAACCATTGTGAACCTGAGTTGGTGTAAGAACAGGCACCCGAACTGCCAAGGCCCAACGAAGTTCACGAATATCCCGCAACCTCTTCCAATCTACCATGCCAGATGCCCAGCACTTCGTAGTCCAGTCTATTTCCTTTTTGGACCATAATCGACGGATTGCATCTTTCTCTAAGGGTCCAACTTGTACCCCATCTTTGTTGATAAGCATCCATTCCTTCTGAGGTTCCAAGAAGGCAGAGGCAGCAATGAGATTGGACTGCAATGGGATGGCAGTTCTCTCAGAGGCTTCATGAGCAACTGTTAGAAGATCAACTGCTAATACACAACCGCCAACCAAGACACAAGCCTCAATGTTATAAAGAACCTTCATAAGCACCTGCAATTATGCAAGGAAGATGTAAGGTAATAGTTACAAACAACTAAAATCTATTAACCTTGAATAAGTTGGTACATCCTTAATATGTAAAATATAAGAAAACCTGAAAGCCAAATCACAATGTAATTGAATGAATCCAAAATGTGAATCAATCTTGAGAATGACATGCAAAAGCCAAATGAACCCCCACACAACTATCCTACATCAGCAAGAGCTCCCTAATAAAAACAGCCATTCTTGACTCACAAAGTAAAATATTCTTAGAAAGAAAAAAATGTACATATAAAATAAAAGGAGAAACCCTATATCAGCAATTATATAATTCATGGATATGTCAGTCACAATCAGATGTATACAAAATTCTACAACACAAGCCACTAATAGCAGTTGTACTGCAATGAACATGCTCACTGAACAACATGCAATAAAAAGATGACAACTTTTCACAGAAGCTTCTGTAATATTGTTAAACTATTTGTGCTTGAAAGTGATGATTAGATTGCAAAGATTTAAAACAAGTTTTCAGGAGACATGCCTTAAGAAGAACCAACAGACGATTTCTTAGAGCTCTATCATCAGTTCTATCCAAGAGAATTGTAATATGAGCGGTTCCTTCAAATGGGCCAATAGTGATGTGGTGTTGTTCATAGACAATAGCCATTGCTCTGGCGCAAAGCTCCCGAACAGAATGCACTCCACCTCCTCCAAAACCATCAAGGCGTCCAATGTCACACCAATCGTCGGATGCTCCTAATTCATCAGGAACAGCTCCATCAACAGTGAGACCTATGTCAGCATCACATAAGAACCGGTGATATAAAGCTCTGAAAAAAGCAACAGGATCACGCAACGGAAAATCTTGAGCTCTTCCAGTGCTGCCGCTCTCAAGTAGCAAACGCAAATAGTACTGGCCAACACAAACTTCTTTGGACAAACTTTGGTATCTTACAGAAAACTCAGTGTAGTTCCATGAAATTTGAGGTACACTCTCCTGTCCTGACAAATTTTCACTGCTTGTCATTTTCGGTACTATATCTTCGGTACGCTCTTTTTCAGCATCTAATTTGTGAACCTCAGTCTGCAATGCTTCCCTCAGCTCTTGCCTTGTTCGCTCGTTCCATATCAAATCAGCACGGTTGTGATCAAGGTGAAAAGCGTGCCAAAACTCAGGCCAGTTACAAAGCAATCTACCAGATCCAACAGGTGTATTTTCCACAACAACTTGAGCAGGAGCAGGAAGGACAGTTCCTTGCGAGCTGATCATACTGTTCTCAGGATCAACAGAAACCCCATTGGAATATTGTGCATTATATGTATTCGTCGTATGAATATCTGAAATGGCAGCGGGAATTTGTTCAGTTGATGCATCAGCTGTAGACTGAACTTCATTTGAAATGTGTTGGCCTGAATACCCAGTGGGAGACTGAATACCAGCTGTCTGGCTAACGGTTGAATCTCCGACTTCTACACTATTTGGCAAAGGATCCTGAGAAGTTAGCATTCTTCCCGTGTGTCCCTTTCTTTGCTTTAGTAAAAGTTTCTGTCTCTTACTGATCAATGATCCATCTTGACTAGAATCTTCATATACACTATCATCTGAACGTGTGTGTAAATAAGCAACAAGTCCAGGAGGCAGAACCCGCGATAGCAAATCAAGAGCAGGCTGGTATGAATCAGCCCAGAGAGCAACAAGCTGCCGGCTAACCTCTCTGCGTTCACTTGCAGGAAGAAAAAAAGCATGCAATAAGTGTCTCAATAAAGCACCATCGCGCAAAGCAGCTCCACGCATCGACTCTGCTGCGATTGCATCCTCTTCAGCAATAGTTCGCATGATGACAGCAACAGTTTCTCTTACACTTTCAGCAGGATGCCCAAACAATGCAAACAATCGGCGACGTAACCCGGCTACCTCTCTAAGAAGTTCAACAAAGACTGTATACTGAGTTGTTTCTCCATGAGGTTCGCATATCATAGCCTCAAGAACTTCCACAATGGACATTGATAGCAAGGGTGATACAGACATAGGCTTTAATCTGTTGACAATAATCACCACATAACCGTTCTGAGCGAACAAAATAGACTTGGCGTGCATGATTGTGGCATGCCTTTCTCCTTTAGTATCTGTCAGTATGCTGGCATCCCCGGGACCACCACCAATGAGCACTGCAACAAGTCCAGCAGCTTCAGCAGCAACACTTTCTGAACCATTTCTCAATAGACCCATTATCCTCGCAACGGCAGCAGGGAAAGACATAACATGTGAAGCAGCACTTCTCGAAGCTAGTAATCTACGCAAGCAAGAAATAAATCCCACTACTGTTGCAGCAGCCTTAGGAGATGGGGAAGGCAATGGTGGTGCCTCAGGTGGAAGGTTAGGTGTGGCTGGAAGCATTGTGATAAGTGCCATCAGTGTTACCTCAGGAACTTCAAGGTTTACCGGCACACCACTGTACGGAATACAAGCATTGAACTCCCTTATTCTTCGCCAAAGTTTAGCTCTTGACCCAGGAATCGATCCTCCCTCTGCAACCGCATCTTTAGCAGTGGCTGCCAAGTGTTTCAAATGCATGGATGCAGCTTCTGCATCAACAATAGGTTGCTGCTGTCCAATAGGTAAATGACGAATCTGCAAGAGCACTCTTCCGCATGGTGGATCGATACGATGACCAGGCATCGTTAATCTTGGTAAGATAGGGACAGCGCACTGACCCTGTGACACCAATCACATACAAAACTATTTTAGCAGTTCAATAAGCTCACACGAAATCTTAACGAGTACAGAACACAGACCTTTGGACGCTAAAGGAGAATAACTAAACCACAATACGTTATGGGCACAAACAAATAATATCCCGCTTGTTATTTCACAACTCTCAACAATCTATAAATAATTGTCAAATTACTCAATGTCAAAACCTTCTACATAATCAAATCTTCAACTCAAAAATAAAGCCATGGAATTAGCTGACCCCTAGGTATATTTCCTATCATCAGCGTGCCTTCGACGTAGCTTAACAAAGTTCAGTTCATATCGTCTCTTAAACAGAGGTCACTCATGCCATGGAATTATGAACACATAAATGAACCATCTGGTTAAGTTCTATGCATCAAGTATACATATGCAAGGTAATGTAAATTATAGCCTACAACACCTAATCAAGCAGGAGCTCGGGATATCTACATTTCCGATCAATAATTTCATACAAAATTGGAGAAAAGAGGCACGGAGATACCTACTTCGGTTTGCAAAACATCACGAACAGCGCAAGTAAGCTATCACGAGATGTGCTTGCATACACCTGTCAAGTAAATAATCAAATTTATGTTCTCACTGAAGGATATTGCATCAATTCATAGAGGTTTTACATGATAAATTGAAACTTACGTGGATGGGGCATCCGTCGTTAAATTCGATTGCAAACATTTGAGGTTCCTCGGTGAAACGAACAAGAGAGCTGATGGTTGATAATGGGCGAACAATAACAGCCTGCAGACATCTAGTGAGTCTTTTTTAGAGCGTGAAGATACATTGCAAAATCTTTATAATACAAAAATAATAACAGTGATATGAGTAACAGCTATACACCAAATAAGAAGAAAGATATCCAAGGTTGATGTCAAGAGTGCAATTTGTCTTCCGGATACATTATATATCAAGTATGCTTCTACACGGGTAATGAGTAAAAGCCAAATTTTCATTGGTAGATTTAATCGACTGAAACGCCATAAATTATCCTGATGACGCGATGATAAAACCAGGATATCTCCTAAATTAAAAGCCAGTTTAAGACTCCTACTTGTGCACCAATGCGCAGACTTCAACGCACTACCTACATCGATGGGGACTTTTTTGCAGGGACACCAATCATTATTAGTAACTATACTATCCATATGTGAAAGTCACTACTATCTTTAGTTCCAAAAAGTATACTCCCTCCGTCCCCTTAAGTTTGTCCAAAAGCATATATTTCACGGTATTTAAGGTAGTAATGAGTGTAAAATGTATGGTTGAGAATGAAAGATTTAAAAGAATTTGAAAGGAAAGATAAAACATGTGGTTGTGAATAAATGAAAGTGGACAAACATTATGGGACACCCAAAAAGGAAAGTGGACAAACATTATGGGACACCCAAAAAGGAAAGTGGACAAACATTATGGGACAGAGGGAGTAGTTAGGCAAAAACATCCTTACCGATTTAACCACTTCGATAGAAGGCAAATTGATATGGTAAAACAGCAAACATGCATATTCAGAAATAATGTTATCAATGAACTGATGAACGTACTTCGTAATTTTCTGGTCGTCTTTCAACAAGTGAAGCTTTTGTCAATATAAGTTGGCGTGAAATAGAGTCTCCATTCTCTCCAAGTCCTCCTTTAGGTCCGATTCCAAGAGTCAAACTCGGGATATTCAGAGTTCCATGAGCAGCAGACCTGAGACGGGTAACCAGCCATCCACCACAAGGAGTCTCATTTTCACCAACAGCTTCTTTAGCTGCATACTTAAATAAATAGATCAACAAAACACAGCTATGACAAGATGGCATATGTTATTGTATCGACATGAGTACTCACAAGAGTATCTATTTAAAACTACCTCTCCGTTTAATATACTCTGAAGGAGTGAGTGATTGAGAACTATCTGTAATCAATGAGACACCAACCATGCTCTTAGCTGTTTTTGTCTGCACATTGTTGAGCATTATCAATCCGATGTTTCAAGATCACCTATGAGATGGATTGAGCCAAAAAGCCATAAAATACACTTTAAGTTCATCATACCAAACTCGACACAATGGCTGTAATTGATGTCCCTGAACCAGCTCGAAAAGCTTTTGACTTTCTCCCATACAGAGGACAAAGGACAAAACCTCCAGGTTCAGCACTTTTTTTACCATATGAATCTGACAGAAGGATTATAGCAGGAGAGTCCATATCTCTAAAGTCCAAGCACCAATGAAGCTCTCCAGTTTTAAGATCATATATCTCAACTCCAATAGGAGTAACTTTCAATTTCTGCATATTAATTATCAAACGTTAACGTTCATCAAATCAGATATTTAGCAATCCAAACTCTCCTGTTTATTCTAGTAGAGATATGAGCATGCCTGTTCTTAGCAAACAAATAAAACCTTTACTCGCAAAACCGAACCAAATAACTTCTTCACTTACAAATGGAACCCAATCAGAAGACCGCCTGCGAAGATGAAAAACAGGAAACTCCGCAACCATACCAAGCCTAGCACTTCCTCTTATCCTATGCAGCTCAGTCAATATACTCGCTCTAAACTTAGACGAAAACTTAACCGCCTTATACTTCCCGCGCCCATCCGTCCTCACATTCACATTAAACTCAAACGAATTACTCTCATCCCTTCCAATAATCGGCGTAGCACCTTCAAAATCCAATCCAACATCATACGAATTTGTCACACTCAAACTATTAGGATCCAAAGTGATCAACAACGAGCTCGAAATACACAAAATCCTCTTGTACCGTCCACGCCACGAATGCTTAACCACTAAATACCTAGCAATATACTCAGGCTCCTCATTAATCACAACAGAAGTGGAAGCCTGAGTAGGTGGTTGTGGATGAGGATTTGAGGATGAGGACTCCATGTAAGAGAGGTATTGAAGAGACTGAGGATTAGGGGAATAGGAAGGACGTAGAACTGAAATGAACCAGCCGCTAAGCGGGGGTTGATTGGATTGATTGGCACCCAGCGCTGGAGATCGGTGGTTGGATCGAAGTTAGGGTTATGACATAACGCGTAGATCGTCGATTGAAACCCTAGGTTTTAAGGAATTGGTGTTTAGGCGATTCGAGATTGATTGATCGATTCCGTCGTCGATTGGAATTCGGAGAAAGTCTGAAGAGGACAGCTGGTGATGGATGATGCGGTCGTGCGGAGTGTGAAATTGAAGAGTTGTCAAACTAACTCACAGACTGGATCGATGAAGCTTTGTTTCTGAGCTGGGCTTTGCGGATCGAAAATGCATATAAAATTATTTTATTAATGCAAAGTAATTTTAATGGATTAAGATAAATGTGACTATAATTAAGTTTGTTATATGCGCACTTTACTGAATAAAAGTTTTAATCAATCAACAATATTTACATCCAACCAGGGCCGGCGAAGCTTGGGCCGAGTAAAGCTACAGCTTTAGGCCCAATACAACTAAATCCAAGTAGTAAGGATTTATAACTAAAGTCGCTCTGATGTTCTATAACACTTGACTACTAGCTTCCAGATAAATCTCAAACATTCAAGTCACAGCTCAAGGCCATTCCTTTTAAATTAGACCAGTAGAAGCAAGCCATTCTTGTCCATGCCTCAAACATTCCAGAAACATCAAGAACCTCCACGAGAATCCAATCCAAACAACTTATAAACAGACTCACTAATCTCCAAATCAATTCACAATTCCAATAGACCAATACAACAACAACAGCAAAACAGAACCAAAAATGTCATCAGTAATTCCATCGGATCTCATTGCACCGTTTCTACTCAGCCAACAAGGATCAAACGACGCCGCATCCGCAATGGACTGGACATGGAAAGAAACGCCAAACTCCCATATCTTCAAATTCATTCTCCCAGGCTACTCCAAATCCGACCTCATCATCAACATACATCCCGACACCAGAATCCTCCACATCACGACAAAAACAGACAAAAGGAATCCGGATGCTGACGTGGACGTGGGAGTGACGTGGCACTGCAAGGAGAGGGTGGAAAGTGGAAAGATATCAAAGCAGTTTAGGTTACCAAAGGATGGGAGGATTGATGGAATATCAGCTTCGATGAAAGATGGAGTGTTGGTAGTGACTGTACCGAAAGACTGTAGTTTTGATGAAAGTGGGAAGGCTTTTGAGGAGGTGAAGAAGAGGAGCGTTGAGATTGAAGGTAAGGATGATCAACGTGCAGGGAAAGGTGGTGGTGGTGGCATGTTGGGAAGCTGCTTTATGTGCTTCAAATCGTGATGTTGTAAATGGCAGCTTTCAAAGTAGGCTTTTGGAATGTTGTCTGTGTTTTGAATGTTTGTGCACGTGTTGGATGGTTGTTAAGATTATTGTTTGAAGTGGTTTGTGACTTTGCGTGGATTGCTATGTTGTCTAGTCGTATCGATTTTGGAAAATGTTTGTTTTGTTTATGTAAACAGTTTTCATTTGATCTCGTGATCCTGGACTCTTGATTTTTATTCC